>CM062296.1:154088318-154577743 GCA_031216915.1 Pictodentalium vernedei | reverse complement strand
ATCCAGCAGTCAGAATGTTTTGATATTTGGTATGCAGCATCCTTAGGGGGGTGAGATTCAAGTTTGTTCAAGCCATGTCCCTAGGTCCTTATTTGGGCTCGCTATGGGAACTTGAATTGTAACTTAGTTCGAAATGAGGAATTTTCTTAAAAAAATCATCTTCTTCAGATCCAGCAGTCGAAATGTTTTGATATGTGTTGTGTAGCATCCTTAGGGGGGTGAGATTCAAGTTTGTTAAAGCCAAGTCCCTGGGTCTATATTTGGGCTCCCTGTGATAATTATAACTTAGTCAATATGAGGAATTTTTCTTTAAAAATCTTCTTCTTCAGATTCAGCAGTCGGAATGTTTTGATATTTGGCATGCAGCATCCTTAGGGGGGGGTGAGATTCAAGTTTGTTCAAGCCAAGTCCCTGGGTTCATATTTGGGCTCACTGTGGGAGCCCGAATGATAACTTAGTTCAAAATGAGGAATTTTCTTTAAAAATCTTCTTCTTCAGATCCAGCAGATGAATGCTTTTGATATTTGGTATGCAGCATCCTTTGGGGTGTAAGATTCAAGTTTGTTCAAGCCATGTCCCTAGTTCCATAAAATTTGTCTCTCATGACTTCATTCCTTTGTAGTGTTGATGAACCATGTCTAACTGAATGTGACCCCAAATACTTCTTTGAACCACTGTGGTCGGTGAGCAATTTAGGCTCCTTGGGCCCGCTTGTTATTAGATGTGTCCAAGGTGTATAAACCACAGGGGGGTGGGGGGGGGGGATGGGGGGTGGGGGCAGGTGTCCATAGTATAAATATTAACTAGTTGCAGGTGTTCTGTTAATAAAATTTAGTAGGGGGCAGGTGTCCAATCCTGGAAGATCCTAAGGGGGGCAGGTGTCCTCTTCTGTCAGTTTTGACAGGGGGCGCAGGTGTCCGTATCCCTTTTCAAACACATCATTTATTCCGTTGTGCTGACTACAGAACTGTTAAGTGTTGGCCTTCTGTACCCAGAAAATTTTGAATGGAATTAAAAAAAAAAATGCTTCAATGATGAAAAGAAAAGTTTTGTGCACTGCACAAGCGTCCACAAATTTTCTTCCAGTCACAGGACATTAAGACACCTTTTCCTGTTAACATTTCCAGACTGAGGAAATTATTAGCTTTGTAGACTTTGATAAAAGCAAACCACAGGTGGCGGTGCTCAGTGGGTGGAAGGGTATGGGGAGGGGGGGCATGGAGAAGAGGATGGTGGGGAATGGGTGGGGGAGGCAAATCAACAATTATTTTATGATTTTTCAACATAGCATAATAAATGCATCAGCATAATTGACAACTAGGTCTGCATATAACCTGGTGTTAATGGTGGTCTTTGAGCTGAAAAGTTTTTCTTTTTTTTTTGTCCCTGCACGAATATTTCCCTGAAATCCATCCCATTTCTTTTCAACCTACTCACAATTGTTTACAATTGGCTGTAACGTAAGGGCAAGCCCTACTTCAGAACTAACTCAAGCTTTTAGAGAACTTTTCCAAACAAGTTGGAAAAGTAATAGAGTGCAAAAGCACGAAAAAGATCGAAAAAAAGGGTCGAGCGAGACCAGTGCTCGAAATTACAGGTACTCTCTCTGCACACCTCTTGCGCAACAACCGTGACGTCAATTCCTTTTATTTCCGCCATTTGTACATGGTCGGAAATTTTTGTGACTCGTGCTACTTTGCTGTTATTCTTCGTGAACAACTTATTCTCTGTGCTCTGCATTTCATTGTGTGCAAGTGGATTGTATCCTTTTATCAAGCTGTCCAAAATTGTTTTTGATTAATGTTATTTTTGATCATTATTGCTTGTTTCTTCACACTTAATCTTGTTTTTCCCCCACGTGTGAACACGACCTTTGTGCTGTTTTCCGTCGGCGGGAAGCTTGATTCCATTTTCATTCATATAATGCCAAAGACTATTCCTTGTACCTCTTGCTTGCAAGTGAAGCATGTGGACGACTCTCATTCCACATGTGTCACTTGCAACAATTGCACTCAGGCCCAGTCATGTGATATTTGTGGGGTTTGGTCCTCTGAATTCTGGGCTTCTGTTAACAAGGTGGTTCTGTCCAGAGCTCGTCCTCGGGGTAAGTGTAGCCGTGCCGTAGCAGACATTTCTGCTGGTGCACGTGGTGACTCTGTCACACAGGATTCTGATCTGTCTTCTGTGGCGAGTTCCCCTGCAACTGTTGACGGTGCTAGTTCAGTGATACCTGACGTGGAGACCTTGGTCTCTTTGTCTTCTGATGTCACTCTTGAGGCTTCTGTTTTCGTAGAGAGCATCTCCGAGGTCAGCTCGGTGACCCTCTCCGATCTGCCTCCTACGCCGTCGACAGTTGCTGAGGAAGTTGTTACTACAGATCCTATTCTGTCTGATGGTGGCTCTTCCAACTCCTCTGGGGATGGTCTACAGTCTCGGGGGACCGAGGCTGTATCTGCTGGTGTGTCTGTGTGCTCTCAGCCTCCCCTAGCCTCACGGCGGGGCTGTGCGGGTTTGCTGTCTGCTCCGTCTCATCTGGCTAGGTTTGCTCCTAGTCGGTTGAGCCGGTCGGTCGCTTCGGCAGCGATTCCTCATCCCTCGAGTGAATTGTTTATTGTTCCTTCCTCTGCTAATGTGCCGCCTAGCAGGATGGTGTTGGGACGTTGGTATCCAGGGCCTGCTGTTCGGCAGCGGTCAGTGACAGCCCCTGTTAGCTGTCACTCTCGGAACCTTCCTTCGGTGATTCCTCACTGTGCTCCGAGTCTGGGTGTCGATCGATGCTTGCCGTCGGTCTCAGGGGATGGGCAGTTGGGTCCGTCTGCCGCACAGAGGCCAATGACAGGTTCCTGTCATTCTTGGGACAATCCTCCACTGTCTTCTCACCGTGTCCTAGGTCCAGCTACCGATCGACGTGCGCCATCGGTCTCTTTCGAGGATTTGCAGGCAGGACCTTCTGTTTCGCAGAGGTCAGTGATGGCCCCTGGGCGTCACAATCGGGACTATCCTCCAGTGTCTTCTCACCGTATCCCTATTCTGTCTGCCGATCGATGTTCGACGTCGGTCTCTTCTGAGGATTTGGGTTCTTCTACCAGAAGGGTCCATTGGGAGGACACTCCAGTGGACGATGCTGCTGCGACGGATTCTCAGGGTGACCTGCGTCCGGCCGTTTTGGCGCTCACCGGGTTGCTTTCTGGCAACCCTCAAGTTGGCCTCCCTGTGCCTCCTGAGGCACAACCTCCTTTGGTCAGTCGCCGAGATGTCTCGCCTGGCCCCATGGATACTGCTCAGTCTTCCCAGGAGGTTTCTGCTGGTCAGCCCGAGTTGGGCTACGTCTCCTCTGCTACGGAGGATAACGATTATCTGGAAGGTGATGAGCCCCCTCGTCATTCTTGGGGCAGGCTTTGGATTTCGTCTTTGGCTTATTGCCGGACGTCCAACCTTCAGACCAGCCATCTGTGACCGTCTGACCGTGGTCCACTGTGGAGTGTCGTAACCCTGTTGAGCCTTCTAGCTCTGGGGCTTTGCGTCCTCTGCAATCGGCTCAGGTTGTTGAGTCCTTCCAGGGCTTAGACTCCAAAATGCGTTCTAAGGCCCTCAAGGGTTCCTTCTTTTCTAGAGCTGATGCCTTTCTGCCTCCATCGCGGTTTCGTGTTTACGATTCCGTCTCTCCACCAGTCTTCCAAGGGATGACTACTGTGGATGAGGATTCTTCTTCCCTCGGGTTAACTAAGCCCAAGTCGACAGTTCTCCCGATGTCGGTAGTTGAATCTATGGTGGGCCTGTCCCGAGAGATGCTGGGCATGTTATCTCTCGCGGACCATGTTGTCGCTGCTCTAGCTGAATATTTTTCACCAGGGGAGTTTGATGACGCTCAGGCACCTTTTCGCGTTTTGCCACAGGCTCTTATGAACTTAACACACGCTTACGCCTGTAACACGGCTAATTTGGAGCTGGCACGCCGGGATGTGGTGTTGGATTCTTCTCCATCCCTTCCTTCTGAGCAACGTGCTGTTCTGAGGGCTGCCTCTTTGGTGGGACCTCAGTTGTTCCATGGTTCCATGGAAGCTGTTCGTGGCGAAGTTCTTCGTCATTCGAAGGACCAGCTTTTGCTCCGACAGCTTGACCAACCTGCTGCTGCGGGTGGTAGTCGTTCCAGGCCCGCCAAGCGTACTGCTGTATCTGCCTCGTCGGCGACGTTGGCTACGCCTTCGGCTCTGTCTGCTCCTTCTGCACATAAGAAGCGCCGACGTGGCCAGACTCGCTGGCAGCCTTAGGCAGGAAAGTCTCAGGACTCTGTCACTTCCCGAGGTGGTTTCTCCTCTCAGGGGCCTCGTCGAGGCCGGAAGTGAAGGTTCTCACCTCGATTCGCCTCCAGTCGGGGGAAGGCTGTCGCTGTTTTACGACCGTTTGACAGAGATAACGTCGGACCCTTGGGTCCTCGACGTCATTCAATCCGGTCTGCGACTGTCCTTCCATCGGCACCCCAGTTTATCTCGGGTGCCCCTCCCGACTCAGGTCCCTTCCGATTCTCTGTGTCGGGACCTTCTGGTGCAGGAGATCGACAATCTCCTCTCCAAAGGGGCGATCGAGGTGGTCAGGAACACCCTTTCACCGGGGTTTTACTCGAGACTTTTCTTGGTGCCGAAGAAAAACGGCCAATTTCCTCCTGTCATCGATCTGAGTTTCCTGAACGAGTACATTATAGCTCCTCGTTTCAGTATGGAGACTTTCCGGTCGGTTTGACGTTCAGTTCATCAGGGCGACTTTGCTGCCAGTATCGACCTGAAGGATGCCTACTTCCATGTTCCCATTCATCTGGCGTCATGGAAATACCTTCGGTTCTCGTTTCGGGATCGAGTCTATCAATTCAGAGCTCTCCTGTTCGGTTTGAACCTAGCTCCTTGAGCCTTCACCCGACTGATGTTACATATGCTTGCTTTCCACCGTACTCAGTCGGCTGTGACTTCGTCAGCCTACCTGGACGACATCCTCCAACAGCACCACGATGCTGCTGTTCTGGAGTTATATGTCTGGTAGTTTCTTTGCCTGCTAGCGTCGCTGGGTTTCAGAGTCAATTGCGAGAAGTTGGATCTCCTTCCTTCTCAGCGATTCCATCATTTGGGGATGGATTTCGACACTCTTCACAATGTAGTGTCGGTCCCTCATTCTCGGGCGACGATTCTTTCCACCTTGACACGGAACCTGCTTCAATCTTCCTCGGTCTCGGCCAGGACTTTCCTTCGGATGCTGGGCCTTTGCGGTTCGGTGACAGATCTCATTCCGCTCGGTCGCTTGTTTGTCCGACCTCTCCAACACTTCCTGTTGGATCATTGGTGTCCGAATGTAGATCTGCTGGACCTGGAACTCACTATTCCTTGGTCTCTGCTTTGTCACCTCCACCCTTGGGCCGATATTCCCTGGCTGACACAGGGTGTTCCATTGGATCTTCCTTGGGCCGATTGCATCCTTACTGTGGATGCCAGCGATCGGGGCTGGGGTGTGATGTTGGATCCTCTCGGTCTGTCTACTCACGGCGAGTGGGGCAGCGAGCAGGTGGGCCTTTATATCAACCAGAAGGAGCTCCTTGCTCTTCTGTTGAGTTTTTGGCTTTGGATCCCTCATCTGTCGGACCATATTGTCCTACTTCTTTCGGACAATTCGACAGAAGTGGCCTACATATGGAATCAAGGTGGCACACATTCGATTCCCATGTATTGGCTGTCTCGGGATCTTCTTCTGTTGGCGCGGGATGTGAACGCTCGGCTGTCCATTCGACACATTCCCGGGCATCTCAACATCCTAGCAGGCTCCCTGTCACACTGCGACAGTGTCCTTCCAACCGAATGGATGCCACATCGGTCGGTGTTTCAGGTGATTTGCAAGCAGTGGGGTTGTCCTCAGGTCGACCTTTTTGCTACTCGCTGGAATCATCAGGTAGAGACCTTTGTCTCCCCTTGTCCAGATCCTCTGGCATTTGCAGTAGGCGCTCTGTCTCTGGACTGGACAGGTTGGATCGGCTATGCCTTTCCTCCTGCACCGATTCTTCCTCAAGTATTAGCGAAGATTCATGCTTGCAGTTGCAGGATCATTCTGATCGCACCCCTGTCTCCACAGAGGGTGTGGATCAATCTGCTGTGGCCTCTGTTGGCTAATCGACCGATTCGTCTACCTCTACGTCGCGATCTTCTTTCCCAGGGTCGTCCCAGGAAGTATCACAACAACCTGGCGAGCCTGTCCCTTCATGCCTGTCTTTTATCAGGTCCAGTCTCCAACGTAGAGGTTTTTCGAGACGATCAGTGGAGTGCATTTCTGCATCGCGGCGACATTCCACAGGCATGACTTATGCTGCGAAGTGGAAGGTTTTCTGCTGCTGGTGTACAAATCACAATGTGAATTACCGTGATCCATAAATCGCTCAAATTGCGGATTTTCAGGTATATCTTTTGGACTCCAAGGGCCTCCAGCCTATTACGATTAAGGGCTATCGGTCTATGCTGTCTGATACTTTCTCTTATGTGGGAAAGCGGTGCATCGGTCGTAATCTTTTTCTCTCCAAACTCATTCGGCACTTTTCTTTGAAGAGGCCTGAAGTTTTGCGTCTTACACCCAAGTGGAACTTGGCATGGGTGTTGCACTGTTTGGAGGGGGCGCCATTCGAGCCTTTATCTGAGACCGATATGCATTTTCTCACCTATAAGACGGCTTTCCTTCTAGCGTTTGCTTCTGCTCGGCGAGTCAATGAGCTTCATGCGCTATCTGTTGATTCTGCTTTCTTCAGAAATGAGGCTAACAGTGTCACCTTCACTACTGATTGCTCTTTTCTGGCTAAGAATCAACTTCCTGATTCGGTACCTCCTCCCATCTGCATTCGGGCTCTCCCCGCTGTCGATGGTCGGAGACCTCTTCTTTGTCCTGTTCATGCGATCAAGACTTACATTAATTGCACTCAGTTCATTAGGAGGGGTCGGAAGAGATTCTTTCTGTCTCTCATTCCTAAGAGGCAGTCTATCTCTTCCCATTCTATTTCCAGGTGGATCTGTCTTGCAATCAAGCTAGCTTATTCCCGCTTGTCTGCTTCGGATCTTGTTTCGAACCGGTTTAATGCTCATGAGGTTCGTGCCATTTCTACATCCTGGGCTTTCTCCAATTCTGTTTCTCTCCAGGATGTTATGAATGCGGCTTACTGGAGGAATGCTTCTAGCTTCTCCTCCTTTTATCTCCGCCACCTACAGCAGCAGTCTGAGGACCTTTATCCTTTAGGCCCTCTCGTTGCTGCTCAGGCTGTTGTGCACCCTCGTTAAAATAGTTATCGAGGTTGTGCTTCGCTGAGCCTTGTTCTTTTCAGGTGCCTTCTCTCTATCTTCATTACAGGTTTTCGCTATTGTTCTCTGCCCTCTTTGCTCTTGTTGGTATTGGTTATGTGATTCACCTCCTCCTATTGTTTATTCAGCCAATTGTAAACAATTGTGAGTAGGTTGAAAAGAAATTAAAATTTTTTAGTAAATTTTGTTTCTTAACATACCTACCACAATTGTTTACCGGAGGCCCACCCTCCTTGGGGATATCTTTGATATCGATGCCTCCCCGCTAAATCACGAACTTCTCGTTGGCGGAATACGGAATTGACGTCACGGTTGTTGCTCATGTGCTCGGTAAATGCAAGAGGTGTGCAGAGAGAGTGCCTGTAATTTCAAGCGCTGGTCTCGCTCGACCCTTTTTCGTGCTTTTGCACTCTATTACTTTTCCAACTTGTTTGGAAAACTTCTCGAAAAGCTTGAGTTAGTTCAGAAGTAGGGCTTGCACTTACGTTACAGCCAATTGTAAACAATTGTGGTAGGTATGTTAAGAAACAAAATTTACTAAATTTACTAAAAAATTCTAATTTCCCTGAAAAAGAAAAATCACCCTGAGGTTCCCTGAAAAATTAGTCTGGTGGTTAACATGTCTGATTACAGTGGGGTTGGAGTTTTCGTAAACTGAATAATTCGCATCATCGGTTCACACCATGAAGACCTGCTAAGTGGGACTCAAGTGAACCATCAGGTTCCAGACAAGTACCCCCACTGCCCCCTGCCCCCCTGCCCCCCCTACACACACACACACACAAACACACACACACACACACACTTTGTCTCTTTTCTGATGTGTTCACCAAAAAGAAACGAAAAGTTGGATTAGTTTCTGGTCATCTGAAATAAACTAGAAAAAATATATTAGTTGCTTCTGCTTCTTGATTTCTGTTCACCTAAAATTTGAAGAGAATATTATTAGTTTCTGAGAGAATTATACTTACATGTAGCATGGAGTGTAGATACAGCCACAATGCTTCAGCAGGTCATTCGTCGTCGTTTTATGGTTTCCATAGAGTAACACTAACAGCATGTAAAATGGCAGGTTTCCTTCTTAGCTCGGCATTTAAGTCTACCAGTTTAAACAATATTTTATTTCAATGAAAAACAATCATGTTATAAGTACACATGTTCAAATAGATAGATGAAACAAAGCGATTTCTAAGATAATATTACGTTTAATAACAAAGAGAACAACTTGTAAGTAAGGGATTCGCGTGAGCTTGGAGGTTTTGTGTCATGTTAAGTCGTATTATTGGCTCATCAAACTTAACCTCAATCCTTGCCCCAACCCAAGTTCGAAATTAGTAACAAATGTATTGACTTCATTTGATGGCAAAAGTTCAAGTATCGCTTAGAAAAACTTTAGTGAAAATGTTTAATTCACCCCTTCCATCATTTTGCAAATGTAACATTGTTAACAAAAAATTAAAAAGTAAATAATAATAATAATAATTGATTTTCTAGAGCAGAAAACCACAAAATAGTGCTCTAAAACGCTTGACAGAAATAAATACACTTTTCTGAAATAAAGAGTCACATCTGTTTTGGTTAGATAGGTTTAGGAGAATGCTTCAGTAAATAGGAAAGTTTTAAGATTTCTTTTGAAGACATCGAGAGTTTCTGAAGTTCGGACACTATTTGGCAGGGAATTCTACAATCTGGGACCCACGGTGGAGAACACACGATCATGAGCCTGATTAGATCTGCTGAAAGGTACAACTAGTTGAATTTGGTTTTTAGCTCAACTTTGACGAAGTCAAATTTGAGCTATTGTCATGGTCCGTCGTCCGTCTGTCCGTCCGTCCATCCGTCCGTCCGTCCGTCCGTCCGTCTGTCCATACGTCAACAATTGGCTATGGCTCGGGCTAGAGGTCGTATTTATGAACCGATCTTTACGAAACTTCTTGTGTACCTTTGTTATGACCCTGGGACGGGAACGAGTGTTTTTAGGTGTCGTCCGAAATTCAAGATGGCTGCCAGTGGCCATTTTGTACCGATGATGCAAAAATCAGTTTTTTGTACAGAACTTCTGTATGAAAGTTCTGATTTGAATAAAGTTTTGTATAAATGTTTAGTACCATGGGATACATCACATATAATACGGGTTTTTTTCTCGTGCGTAAATTATGCAAATTAGACTGACTTTGATTTATTTAGTGTTACTTTCAGAGCTGTAAGTGCCAAGCTGCTATGGCTCGGGCTAGAGGCCGTATTTATGAACCAATCTTTACGAAACTTCTTGGGTACCTTTGTTATGACCGTGGGATGAGAACGAGTGTTTTTGGGTGCAGTCCGAAATTCAAGATGGCTGCCAGCAGCCATTTTGTACCGACGATGCAGAAATCTGTTTTTTGTACAGAACTTCCATATGAAAGCACTGATTTGAATAATTTTTTGTATGAATGTTTTGTACCATGGGATACATCACATATAATGCGGGGTTTTTTCTCGTGCGTAAATTGTGCAAATTAGACTAATTTTGATGTTTTTTGGTGTTACTTTCAGCATTGTAAGTTCAAATGCCAATACGGCTCGGGCTAGAGGCCGTATTTATGAACCGATCTTTACGAAACTTCTTGGGTACCTTTGGTATCACCGTGGGACGAGAACGAGTGTTTTGGGGTCCGGTCCGAAATTCAAGATGGCCGATGGCAGCCATTTTGTACATAATTAGGTGCAATCAGATTTTTGCACAGAACTTCCATATGAAAGCGCTGATTTGAATAATTTTTTGTGTGAATGTTTAGTACCATGGAATACATCACATATAATACGGGTTTTTTTCTCGTGCAGAAATTATGTAAATTAGATGAACTTTGATTTTTTCAGTGCGACTTACAGTAAGTACACATGTCAATATGGCTCAGACTAGAGTCTGTATTTATGAACTCATCTTCACAAAATGTCTTGGGTACCTTTGTTATCACCTTGGGACGAGAACGAGTGTTTCTGGTTACGGTCTAAAATTCAAGATGGCTGCCAGTGGCCATTTTGTACCGAAATTAGGTCTAATCAGTTTTTTGTACACAACTTCTATACAGCTCAGACTAGAGGCCATGTTTATGAACCAATCTTTACGAAACTTCTTGGGTACCTTTGTTATCATCGTGGGATGAGAGCGAGTGTTTTTGGGTGTGGTCCGAAATTCAAGATGGCCACCAGCAGCCATTTTGTACCAAAATTAGTGCAATCAGTCATTTGTACAGAACTTCTGTATGAAAGTTCTGATTTGAATAAATTTTTGTATGAATGTTTAGTAACATGGAATACATCACATATTGTAAGGGTTTTTTTTTCGTGCAGAAATTATGCAAATTAGATGAACTTTGATTTATTCAGTGCTACTTACACAATGTGAGCACACATGTCAATATGGCTCAGGGTAGAGGCTGTATTTATGAACCGATCTTCACAAAACTTCTTGGGTACCTTTGTTATCACCTTGGGATGAGAATGAGTGTTTCTGGGTACGGTCCAAAATTCAAGATGGCTGCCAGTGGCCATTTTGTACCAAAATTAGGTCCAATCAGTTTTTTGTCACAAGTTCTATACAGCCTGTATTTATGAACTGATCTTCACAAAACTTCTTGGGTACCTTTGTTTTCACCTTGGGACAGGAACGAGTGTGTTTTGGGGTGCCTTTGTTATCACTGTGCTATGAGAACAAATATTTTGGGGTTCAGTCAGATCCACTCTGGGACTCAAAGATTTCTTTTCTAGTTTAGCATCTGACTGTCACCCACCTTTACAATACTTTACCTATACATTTGTTACAGGCAACGGTCAGTATTTATGTACAGACCGTTACAATACTTTATATGTACCTTTGTTATCAGGTCATTAACCAGATGTTTGTCATTGCTGTGTCACATACTATACATGTGCATGTCTTTGTCTTGACAAGTTGAGCTACAGTGTCATTGACACTTTCATTAGATCGGAGACTGCATGTTGGTTTACATGTATATATAGCGAGGAGCTCTTGCAGGTAAACTGGAGCCAGTTTTGGATACATTTGAATACTAAGATCAATATTTTGAAATCAGTTCTCTGTTTAACTGGAAGCCAATGTAATTGTCTTAAAACAGGTGTTATGTGTTCAGAGCATTTGGTACCAGTAATTATCCTGGCAGCAGTATTCTGAACTTTTGGAAGCTTCTGAATCAGACACTGGGGCAGCCCCACTAACACTGAATTACAATAGTCTAGTTGTGAGGTGATGAAGGACTGCACAAGTTTTTCAAGTGCTGACTGGTTAAGATAAGGCCGCAGTCTTCCAATGTTACGAAGCTGCCAGTAGCATTTTTAACATATTTTATTGATAGGGATGTCAAGTTTTAAATTTGAGTCCATAATCAGTCCAATATTCCTGGCCGATTCACTTTTCATAGTGATGTTGCATATTGAAACTGGACCACCACATTTCAGCTCATGGACCAACATCAATCAGTTAAATACTCAAAGCACGATAAGCTGTAACAGTAACAAAGCAATTAATCTACTTCATTTCCTTCTTCGATAATTGTAATTGACTCAGAATGATTGTAATAAAAACACAAGTTGAAAAATGATAATTGTTGACCATTGGTTTGTATACCTGATTACAGAGTTAATAAATACCTTTTTAGCTGAACTTGACAAAGTCAAGCTGAGCTATCGCCATCACTTCTCGTCCGTCGGCATACGTACAGGGCACATTTACAATTGGATTCTTTGAAATCTGGTATGCTTGTTTGAGGTGACCTCCAGATGGGAGCTATCAATTTTTTTCCATTTCCGTCAAAAAATGTTGCCGCGGCCAACTTTCTTAGAACTTAGTTTAGTCAGAAGACCTCAATATTTTAGGTGGGGGCTATCGATTTTCTTCCATTTCCGTCTGTCAAAAAATGTTGCCGCTGGCAATGATCTTTGAACTTAGTTTAGTCAGGCATCAATATATTCCTTTGGCATGCCCTACAGGGTACATTTATTATCAGATCAGTTTGAAACTTTGTATGCTTGTTTGGGGTTACCTCTAGAGGAGAGCTATCAATTTTCTTCGATTTCTGTCAAAAGTATTGCCACTGGCAATGACCTTCGATGAACTTAGTAAAAACTTAGTGCAGTTGAGCATCAATATTTCCCTTTGTACACACCCTGCAGGGCACATATATGATTGGATCACTTGCAAACTTGGTGTGCTTGTGTGGGATGACATCTATATGGGAGCTTTCGATTTTCTTCCATTTCTGTCAAAAAATGTTGCCATTGACCTTTGAACTTAGTTTAGTCGGACCTCAATATTTCCCTTTAACACATTCTTCAGGGCACATTTATGATTGGATCACTTTGAAACTTGGTATGTGTGTTCGGGGTGACCTCTAGATGTGAGCTATTGCTTTTTTTCATTTCCATAAAAAATTATTGTTGTTATCACCAGCCTTTGAACTTGCTGCATTTCTGCATCAACTTATCCCTTTTGCACTCTCTGCAGGGTATATTTATGAATTTCCATAAAAAAAACATTGCCACAAGCAATGACCTTCTACTTAGTGCATTTGTGCATTAACATCTTCCTTTGGCATGCCTCAGAGGGCACATTATCAGGATGTTTTGAAACTTTGTATGCTTATTCAGGGTGACAAAGATAGGAGCTATTGATTTTCTTTTCATTTCCATCAAAAACTGTTGCTGTTAGCAACAATCTTTGAATTTATTGTATTTGTGCATCAACATTCTTCTTTGACATGGCCTACAGGCCACATTTATCATAGGATTTTGAACTTAGTGTGCTCATTAGGTAAGACCTTTAGATAAGAGCTATTGATTAGCATTCATTTCTGTGAAAAAAGTTGCCATTCACAATAACCTCTGAACATATTGCATTTGTGTATCAACATTCTTCCTTTAGCCAGTCTTACAGTTTACATTTAAAAATGCATGGATTACTCTGACGTTGTGCAAACACAATGCTGTTATGTTGAAATTTTATCAAATAACATTGGTACCAATGATCTTCAATTTTGCCATTTCATTTATAACATACCAAGTTCAAGTTTGTCAAATTGAGCTACAGTGTCATTGACACTTTCATTCATGTTTGTTTTCGATAATTACTTATCACTGAGTGAACATTATTTGAGTACATTTAATTAGTTGTGATTAATTGTAAAATGTTTGTTTCGTTATCTCTTTGTACCTGTTTGTCTTGTGTATATTGTGTCAACGCAGCCACTGGTTGCAGGAATTTACAATTCTTCCTGCTTTGTAGAACTTTTGCAAACAGAGGCCACCTACATTCCATCAGTAAGAGACTTTCTGAACTGAAGCCAGCTCATTCGCCATATAAGCCCCAAGGCAGAGAAGTTTAATAAAGCCCTAGAAGAAATTTGGAGCACATATGAATCTAGGGAAAAGACTCCAAGACAAACGTTATCTGCTGTGGATATTTTAATTAGCAAGTGTTAAAACATAAAAACGTAAATTATTTGAGTACATTTAATTAAATGTGATTAAATGTAAAATGGTTGTTTCATTATCTCTTTGTACTTGTTTGTATTGTGTATCGTGTCAATGCAGCCTAAAACAAAGTATACTGTTAGATGATATACTTTTGTTAATGTTGCCATATTAGTGCCGCCTTTCGGCAATATTTTCAACATGTGGCAAATATCGCAAGAGAAACGCACACAGGGCACGATATTTCTTATCAACCTACCTCAATTGTTTACTACAGGCTTGCACTACAGTGGAAGAACCTAACTCGGATAAAATACTCTCTATTTTAATCTTTCCCAAGATTTGGGAAAGAAAAGTGGTGTAAAAACACCACAAAAAAATAAGCCAACACTGGGTCGAGCGCCATCGGCAGATTCGGCGCACACCCAGTATGGGACGCTCTTCCATAGTACAAATCCACGACTACCATAAAACAGTGCACAATGCGTCAATTCGTCATTCTTTTAGTTATCCACACACATGGTGGATGTGTGCCATCTTTGCTCAGTAACAGTGATATTTTAACTCGTCGATAATGGTTTTCCTGTGACTGGAATTATGGATCTGAAGATCGTATAATAACGGGACTGTGTTTTTATATATTCTCGTTTATATTTTCAACCACATTCTCATTGTATATTATTTACTATTCCGTTTTCGCGAATGTTTTGTTTTCGACATCACGCGATTCGACAATGAATTTTTCGATTGATGAATTAATTGTTTTTAGAGTTAGGTGTCAATCTGGGACTGTCTGGACAGGATTTCTTCGCTCTGTTGAGGGCTGAATTTATGTTTTTTCGGTCCCTGTCGACCGTCTGGGTTTTGTCATGTACCCACCGTTTTTTTTTTCTGCCACCTTCTCTCGTAGTTGAGGGTGTTCTTCTACTTTCTGTTTCTGTTGAGTTCACCTTTTTCTTCTACTGCTCTCACCTCTGTTATTTCCAGTTCGGTTCCTTTAGGGCAATTCCTTTTGCCCTCGCCTTGGTGCATTCTCGTGGCCATTTCTTCCGCACCCGCAGGTGGTGTGAAACGCTGTCGTTTCGGGAGCCTCCCGACTCGACCACATCTGGTGTGAGTTTACCCTCTCCGTGGGGGATGTGCAGCTCCTCCTGCCCCCGCGGGTGGGGGGAGGGAACACTGTCATTTCGGGCCCTCGACTCGACCATGTCTGGTGTGAGTTTGACCCCCCTTTGTGGGGGGGATGTGCAGCTCCTCCCTCTCACGCGGGGGGTGGGGAACGCTATCGTTTTGGGGTCGTCCGATTCAACCACGTCTGGTGAGAATTGCTCCCCCTCCGTGGGGGATGTGCAGCTCCTCCCACACCAGCGGGCTTGGGTGGGGAACGCTGTCGTTTCGGGGCTTCCCAACTCGACCATGTCTGGTGAGAGTTATTCCCCTTCCGTGGGGAATGTGCAGTTTTTACCGTGGTGGATACTGCGGGAGCTGTTGAATTTCTGGTGAAGAGATGCTTGGTTCCGGGACTATGCACCCTCTCCAGTCGACATCTGAGGTTGTCACTAGGGTTGTGACTCCTCCTTTGGAGGCCGAGCTTGGTGGCTTTCTCCGCCAGTTCCAACAGCTCCTGTCGTATCTGCTGCTACTGCTGTTCTGTCTACAATGTCATTGGGCACCGTTTTTAGCCGGCCTCGGCTTATCCCTGCAAGGGTCTGCAGGTATGTCTGTAGTGTGGTTGTGGGGTATCGGCCTCAGCCTTCCCCGACTTCCACTCGGCAAAGTCGGATGGGGCTGCCGACTGAACCCCCTACTGTGTCCTCTCAGCTGTTGAACACAGTAGTTTTATACCTGCAGTGGTCTGTTGCGGTGTCTGGTTGTGTAGACGTGGGGGTATCGGCCTCAGCCTTCCCTGACTTCAACTCGGCGAAGTTGGAAGTGGCTGCCGACCGGACCCTCTACTGTGGTCTCTGAGCCGTCGAGCACCACAGTTGTCATTGGATTTGGATGTTCTTAGTGGGACACTATGAACTCCGTGGTGTTTCCGTCCACTCATTCTGACCACACGACCAGTTTTGGGGGACCAACGTCTTTTGTGCAGCCTGGACCTTTTGCCCTGCAGAGGTCCGCGGTGATTCTCATGAGTTCCCGCTATGTTGATCCTCGGGGTGTGTCACGCCCCTATACACGTCTGCCTTCAGATGTTTCGGCTGCCGCCCGTCCCACGTTGGGTGTTTTGGACGATCGTGACCCTTCGCTGGTTAAGAGGGTCAGAGGTGAAGCCACTTTGCCGGTTCGTTCTCCTGTCGAACCGGCCAGTACGGGCAGTGAGGGAGGCCCTCTCCTTACTCACTCAGGTTCTGTCAAAGAGCCTTCCCGTTGCTTCCAGTGAGGCAGCGAGTGGTTTCCAGGCGCCCCCTATGGCGCCGTCTCCCGGGATTGGAAACAGGCCGCTTTCTGATCCCCCTGGTGTTCCGTCACCATGGGAGGCGTCGGCTGGTTTGCCCACGATGGGCTATGTGTCTTCTGACTCAGGGGAAGAGTCAGACATGCTTGATGTCGAGAGCCAGCAGTCTTCGGACTTGGGGGCAGCTCTTGATTTCATGTTTGGGTTCCTTCCGGATCTCAAACCATCTAACCGGTCGACAGTGTCAGCCAGGCCGCGATCATTGGTCGTGCGTCAACAGCCTAGGGAGCAACCCGCTTCTGGGTGTCTTCGACCGTGCTAGTCGGTACAGTTGGTTGAAGCATTTTCAGCCTTGGACTCTAAGCTAAGTTACAAGGCTATGAAGGCTCCGTTCTTCACCAGGGTTGACACCTTTTTGCCTCCGGCGCGTTATCGTTCCTACAATTCTGCCAATCCGTCGGTCTACCAGACTTTGACGGTTTTGGATCAGGACTCCAATTCCCTCGGGCTTTCGAAGTCCAAGTCTGCCGTCATTCCGATGACGACTCTGGAGTCCACATTGGGCTTATCGAGAGGGATGCTTGGTATGCTTTCTCTCTCCGATCACGTCATCTCAGCTTTGGCTGCTTATCTGCCTCCAGATGAGTTTGATGAGGTACAGGCTCCTTTGCATGTGCTGTCCAAGGCACTCATGCATCTTACTCACACGCATGCCTGTAACACGGCTAATCTGGAATTAGTTCGAAGGGACTCTGTGCTGGACACAGGCCGATCCCTTCCTGAGGAGCAGTGCTCTACTCTTTGATCTGCTTCTTTGGCAGGTCCGCAACTTTTCCATGGTTCTGTGTTGACAGTCTGGGATGACGTCCTACTTCATTCCAAAGATCAGCTGCTGTTTCTTCAGCTTGATCAGCCTTCTAGGGTAGGCAGGGGCCATTCCAAGCCTAACAAGTACCCTCTGCTTCCTCTGCGAAGCAAAGGGGCTGATCCTTCTGCCACCGCTTCTACTTCTTACTCAAGGGGTAAGGGTAAGCATCGACAGTCTTGAGGGAAGTCCCAGGATTCTTCATTCAGTAGAGGAGGTGTTTTCTCCTCTCGCGAGCCTCGTCGGGGTTCGAAATGAAGGTCCTCACCTCGACTCATCCCAGGTTGGAGGAAGGATAGCAGAGTTCGCAGACCGTTGGGCCACCATCACATCCGATCCTTGGGTGTTAGATGTTGTTCGGTCCGGAATGCGAATATCCTTCCGAAGGCACCCCACTCTGTCCAGGGTGCCTCTTCCAACCACTGTTCCTTCAGACATTTTACGTTGGGAACTTTTGTCCACGGAGATAGACTCCTCACAAAGGGGGCGATTGAGGTCATCAAGAACATTAGGTCAGTGGGTTTCTATTTCCGCCTGTTCTTGGTGCCGAAGAAGGACGGACGACTCCAACCGGTTATCGATCTGAGTTTCCTGAACCAGTCTATCACTGCTCCCAAGTTCAGCATGGAGACTTTCAGGTCGGTCCTCCGTTCAATTCACCAGGGAGATTTCACTTCCAGCTTCGACCTGCGAGACGCTTACTTTCACGTTCCGATTCATTGGGCGTTACGGAAGTATCTCAGGTTCGTTTTTCTGGGGCGAGTATACCAGTTCAAGGCCATGCCTTTCGGCCTCAACCTGGCTCCTTGCGCCTTCACCAGACTGATGTCGCATGTGCTGGCTTTCCATCGCCCACAGTCCAGGGTGACTTCTTCGGCATATCTGGACGATATCCACGAGGGGCATTCCGGTTGTCGCCACTCTGTTAAGCTTGCTCACGTCGCTAGGTTTCAGAGTCAACGAGGAGAAGTCGGACCTGGTCCCTTCTCAGTCGTTTTATCATCTGGGAATGGCTTTCCGCACACAATTCAATTTGGTGACGGTTCCTCAGGCCAAGGCTGTGATTCTCTCAGCTTTTGCTCTGACTCTGTCCCAGTCCACATCCGCGATGGCTCGGAGTATTCTCCTTCTAATCGGTCTCTGCTGTTCGGTGACGGATCTCATTCCTCTAGGTCGGCTGCGTGTCAGACCTCTCCAACACTTTCGGCTCCGTCGTTGGAGGCCGAATGTAGATTTTCTGGATCCGGTGCTTCAGCTTCCAGAATATCTTTATCCTCACCTTCTCCTCTGGGCGGATGTCCAGTGGCTTTCGCAGGGTGATCCGTTGGACTTACCCATGTCCGATCATGTTCTGACGGCAGATGCCAGCGCTCTCGGATGGGGTGCGACGTTGGATCCTCTAGGTCTTTCCATTCACAGGATGTGGGACCAGGATCATGTAGCTCTACACATCTAGGAGCTTCTAGCTCTTCTTCTGAGTTTCAGGCAGTGGATCCCTCACCTGTCGAATCGCCAGGTCCTTCTGTTGTCCGACCATTTGACGGAGGTTGCTTACATTCGGAACCAGGGCCGCACGCACTCTGTTCCAATGTACGAATTGGCTCGGGTTCTTCTACTGCTCGCTCAGGATGTCCACGCCGGGGTGGCTGTTCATCACATTCCCGGTCGTCTGAACGTCCTAGCCGACTCCCTGTCCCGTCGGGGCAGGGTCATTTCCACCAGGTGGATGCTCCACATGGCAGGTTCCATCGATCTCTTGCGACTCGTTGGAACCATCCGGTGGACACTTTCGTGTCCCCGTGTCCAGATGCTCTGGCTTTTGCCGTGGACGCTCTGGCCCTCCTTTGGGATGGTCTTGTCGGATACGCCTTCCTACCAGTTCCGATTCCGCCTCAGGTTCTCGCCCAGATATGAACCTGCAGTCGTCGAATCCTTTCGATCACACCCGCCGCCTCGGTGGGTGTGGATCAATCTGCTCCGCTCTCTGTTAGCGGCGGTTCCGGCATGTCTCCCTCTACCTCGCGACTTTCTTTGCCAAAGTCGCCCGAGGAGGTTTCACGTTGACCCAACTTCATTGTGCCTTGGCACATGTTCTTTATCGGGTCCTATCTCCTCCGTAGTGGTTTTTCGAGACACGCAGTGGAGTTGCTTTTCTTCTTCAAGGAGGCACTCTCTCCACTGGTTTAGCCTCTGTGGCTAAGTGGAAGGTTCTTCTGTCGATGGCATGCGATCACTCTGTTGCTTCTGTCACTCCTTCGATCACACCGCCTGCAGAGTTTCTGGTATATGTTTTTTTCTGGGGGTCTCCAGCAATGGGTACATGTCCATGCTTCGGAGACATTTTTTCATATGTGATGCCGCATTGTTTCGACACTCATCCTTGCCTCTCCAAGCTTGTTCATCTCTTTTCCTTGAAAAGGCCTAGGACTTTGCAGTTTACTCCAAGATGGTCACTTTCTTGGGCGCTGCTCTGCTTGGGGGTGGGGGGCGTTCGCGCCTTTATCCTGGATGAATATGCGTTTTCTCACATGCCAGATCTCTCCTGCATCCATTTCTTGATGGATTTGTCTTGCTATTCGTGCAGCTTCCACTCGTCTAGCTACTGGTGATTGTATTACCAATTGTTTTTTTCTGCCACGAGGTGCGTGCATTGTCTTCCTCTTTTAATAACTCTGTCATGTTGTCATATGACGGATGTTATACTGGCAGCCTTCTGGAGAAATGCTACATTTTCCTTTTATCTGCGACAGTTGCAGTAGCCGACAGAGAACCTTGGGTCCCTCTTTCTACGGCTCAGGCTGTTGTCTATCCCAGCCTTTCAGCTTTTTTCAGGGTCTGTTCCAGCTTTGTGCTGTTACTGCCCTTTTTGTCTGTGCGTCGCACTTCACCATATGCCTCATCTTTCATTGTCTTTTCTAATGTTTGTGATGCTATGGTTTGATAGGCCTAGGGATCTCTTCCTCTGTCCACGGTCCTAGTGCTATTGAGTTATGTGTGGGTTGGTTATGTGATTCCCTCCATCCTTTTGTCTATTCAGCCTGTTGTAAACAATTGAGGTAGGTTGATAAGAAGTATAAATTTTATAGTAAATTTCTTTTCTTATTGTACCTACCAAAATTGTTTACATGGAGGCCCTCCCGTCTTCTTATTCGGGCAAGAATCCTTCCTCCCCGCTGATCACATAACTCCTGTGTTGTTCGGAATCAAAAGAATGACGAATTGACGCATTGCGCACTGTTTTACGGTAGTCGTGGATTTGTACTAGGGAAGAGCGTCCCATACTGGGTGTGCACTGTTGGCGCAAGACCCAGTTTTGGCTTATTTTTTCGTGGTGTTTTTACACCACTTTTCTTTCCCAAATCTTAGGAAAGATTAAAATAGAGAGTATTTTATCTGAGTTAGGTTCTTCCACTGTAGTGCAAGCCTGTAGTAATACATAGTAATAATGTAGTAATAGAAGGGACATTATGGTCCATTCTATTGCAGGGTGGATTCAATTAACTATCCGTACTGCTTATGAAAAATTATCATCAACTCAGCAGTCTGTGCTTAAGATTTTGGCGCATGAAGTAAGAATGCTGTCTACATCTTGGGCTTATGCTAATAGTGTTCCTATTACCGACTTGATGAAGGCTGCATATTGGTCTCAGCCTTCGACATTCACACGTTTTTATCTTAGAAATATCGAGTCCATTTCTGGCGAACTGCATTGTTTAGGTCTGTTATCTGTTGCTCAGAATGTTGTCGTCCACTAACTAGTTGCAACTCTGTCCTGCCTTCCTCTTCGCTCTGGGGTATTTGACCCAGGGCAAAGGGAAGGGGAGGGGGGGATGGTATTCCCTTAGGTCACCTGATTTATAGTGAAAAGCAAGGGAATACCTCCTCTGGAGTCAGTAATTCCGAATCGGTACCGGGATGGTTTTAAAGTGTAAAGCCAATGTTTAACTCATTCATGTAATATTTTTAAAGTATAGCTCGGTGTGAAGCATTTGTATATGTCACGTGTCATACGAGCATTAATATGCAATCGTCGGACACTTTTAATGAGTATAAAGAGTCTCATTCTCTGGACTTCCTTTATTTATTGGCTTTCCTTTTAAAAATGAGTATAACGGGTTATCCTGGATGTTAACAGAGATCATTGATGTTATTGTGCTCAATTACAGAAAAGTATTGTGTCTTTTTTTTTTGATACAAACAAGAAAGATACATGTAAAACCTGTTCTCCTCTTCTCCTTGAGGGGATAATTCTGTTTACATGTAATTGAGCCTATTGGATTTTCCTTTATGTCCTAGGCCCTCCAGCCTTTTTAGTCCCCTACCGGCATCGCCGGAGGGGACTATAGGTTTGCACTCTGTCCATCCGTCAATCTGTCAGTCTGTAGGTCTGTCAGTCTGTCAGTCACACTTTAGTTTTCCAGAGTTTTTTTGGAAACGCTTCAATGGAAGGATTTTGTTTTTGATAAACTACTATAGAACGATGACTTACAGATCAAGTTTGAGTTTCATGCTGATTGCATTATTCTTGTGTGAGTTACGGCCCTTGGAAATATGGGAAAAAGCACCAAAATATTAGTTTTCCAGAGTTTTTTTGGAAACGCTTCAACGGAATGATTTCATTTTTGGTAAACTACTATAGAACGATGACTTACAGATCAAGTTTGAGTTTCATGCTGATTGCGTTATTCTTGTGTGAGTTATGGCCCTTGGAAATATGGAAAGGCGCCAAAATATCAGTTTTCCAGACGTTTTTTATGGAAACACTTCAACGGAATGATTTCATTTTTGGTAACCTACTATAGAACGATGACTTACAGATCAAGTTTCATTTACACTCTGTCCATCCATCCATCCGTCAGTCTGTCAGTCAGTCTGTTGGTCATACTTTAGTTGGGGGCGCGGTGGCTCAGTAGGTAGAGGTGCAGGCTGCAAGCCGAGAGGTCCTGGGTTCGAATCCCACCTGCGGCAACCACGTTGTGTCCTTGGGCAAGACACTTCACCCCCATTGCCCATGTGGGGGCATGATGACGCCGTGTACTAAGGCGTACTGCACGTCGATGGTACGCTTGTCTTCAACCAATCTAACCCTGCCTGTGCTGCAGTGCGGAGTTACGATGTTGGGGAGCTGGCAGCTGCTCGTCGTTGCTCGGTGGTTCTCTCCGGGTACTCCGGCTTCCTCCACCCGTAAAACTGTCACGGTCATGATTAGCCATTGTGCATAAATATGTGACCTTAAACATCAATAAATAAATACATACTTTAGTTTTCCAGACTTTTTTTTGGAAACGCTTCAACGGAACGATATAATTTTTGGTAACCTACTATAGAACGATGACTTACAGATCAAGTTTCATTTGCACTCTGTCCATCCATCAGTCTGTCAGTCAGCCTGTCAGTCATACTTCAGTTTTCCAGACTTTTTTTGGAAATGCTTCAACCGAATGATTTCATTCTTGGTAACCTTCTATAGAACGATGACTTACAGATCAAGTTTGAGTTTCATTTTTATTGCATTATTCTTGTGTGAGTTATGGCCCTTGAAAATATGGAAAAGTGCCAAAATATCAGTTTTCTGGACTTTTTTTTTTGAAATGCTTCAACGGAATTCATGCCGATCACATCTAGGTTATAACATTTGTATAATTATTAGTCTGGTAGGGGACATTGTATTGCTTCAGTGATACGTGCGCTCTTGTTTCTATTCAGCCAAGTCTGGGTCATTGGTACAGTATAAAAATGTTAAAAAATTTATAGTAATTTATATATTTTTTATACTTACCAATGACCCAGACAGGGACAGCAGGGCTTGCCTTGAGACGGGGCTGATCAGCCCAGGCCCCGAGATAAGTCCCGAGGAGCACTTGCTGGGGGCTTTTTTTCAAGCCCCGACATTTTCCACAAAAAAGCACTAACAATAATGGACAAAATGGAAAATCAGCCCCGAAAAGGCTATGTGGGGCACTTTGTTTAGGCCCCGACCATTTTACTCAAGGTGAGCCCTGGGACGGCCATCCCATAAGTTGGGACTTATACCTCCCCGCTGATTACATAATGCTTACCAGGCACTGGTTGTAAGAATGATAATTGGCGCCAATTTAGAGACCTCCTTGCCACTGCGCATGCGCAGTGGATAAAAGGTATGGAGGACCACATAGGACATTGAAATGTTGGATTTTGATGCAAATTTGGGGGATTGGGGGGCAAAATTTGTGTTTGGCCCTAGAATTTAAGGAGTTAGCACTGGCTAAGTCTGGGTCATTGGTAAGTATAAAAAAATAAAAAATTACTATAAATTTGTTAACTTTTCAATGGAAAAGAGTGTAAACATAAGCAATTTCAACGTTTTTATGGGCGAACTGTCTCCTACACATTTTTGTTTGCTTTGAAACAGTGGCTAACTTTAATAAATTCTAATTAACACGATGTGTGTCTTGTGTGATTCGTTGTTTTTGCCTGCACTTTGTTTTTAAAAAGCCATTTTGTGCTGGTTGCTATCAGTTGGAGCATATTGTTCGAATGAATACGCCATTACAAATCTTTTCAAAAATATAAAATTGGGCTAGTTCGAGCTATTTTCAGAGGCTCCAGGTCAAGTCGTCCCTGGATCAAGTCGCCCCCACATATATTTCTGGGTCAAGTTGCCCCCTGGTTTGGGGCGGGTTGACCCACTTTTGGGGGCAAGTTGACGCAGCAAAACACATTTTTACTGACTTTCTTTTTCTATTTTTTTTTTAGTAAAAAACAGACAATCATGGAATATTAATTAATGTACTTACCTTTAATAATAAGAAAATCTTGTTCAAAATAAATAAAATCCTTTATGCAAATTTTGAATCCACTACACAAAGCACGCATGAAAGAATAATTCCTTTCCAAGAATATGAAATTGAACACAAAAGTTCTAAAAAAGTCATATTCACTGACTGTGGAAAAATGATTCTTTGTAGCCCAAGAACATTAGGTTTCACTAGGGAAAAAAATCGGAGAAAGCTGATTTTTTTCAGGGAATGTCGAGTACATGTCACTGAACGATTAGACAAATGTCCCCTAAAATCCCAGTTGAGCTTTTTTTTGTACAGCCTTTTTTCGAAAACGCGTTTGAAAAAAATAAAAAAAAATCACACGAACTTTGTAACCTCGAATTGATCCAACTGTATTTTTTGTTTACGCGTATTTCGAGCTACATAATGTCTAATATACATTTACCTAGAGGAAAATGTGCATTCTGTGACAATTTCTGCGAAAAATTATTGAAAATTCACAAAAAAGTATCGGATTTACGCAAAAAATGACGATTTTCCTAACGGATTTGCCCAAAGGGTCATAGTACACAACGGGATGTTAGTTGGACAGACGATAAAAAATCCACCACCATTTGAAGACTTTTATCATTGCTTACAAAATAGACATTATGGAAGACCCCCTCTGCTTCTGGCCGAGTTCCCCTTTTGGCATAAAATTCGTCAGCATGAGAACTCAACTATTTTCGGGCTTGGGACCGAACAGACATGTCTGTGTCTGGCAGCATTAGATCAATAAATAATATTTACAGAATGTACAAAAATCAATAAATAATATTTACAGAATGTACAAATCAATCAACATAGATTAAGTTACATTGACTATTATCAACGCTATATACAGAAATGACATGACCTATATACATATTATTCATCGAACTCAGAAATTTCCGACAGGACAGTGTTTTTGTGGTTGTTACAAGAATCCGAACTGCAATTACACAAACCTGAGCAAGAGAGTCCTGCCTTCTTACACCCACACCTTTTTGTACAAGCACTCTTGCAACCACAACTGATCAGATTCAGTATGTTATCGGGGGCACATGGCTTTGTGGCTGCAGTCGGTACAAGAAGTCCATTGTCTAGCGACCACCCCCAATCCGTCGGAGGAAGCGAAGTGCCCAGCCATTGTTGGACCTGGAGATAACATCTGTAGACATGTTGTGCAGCATCGCTGCTTGGTGGGAGTGAGGCTAGGTCGATGGGTTTATTCAGTTTAGATTTTGCTACATAACGCTTGTAAGTGACATATCTATATTGGTCGAGAGAGGAAACAGTTTTACTCCCGTATAAGATCAGGAGAAGTTGTTCCCCGGCAGCGGCTACTGCACTTGGTGTACTGTCATCCGCCAAAATTGTGTTGACATACTGTTGTGAGTCGCTAGTAACATCGGAGACAATTGTACTGAATACTTTCTTCTTACCAACTCGAAAGAGTGCAGAAGTAGTGTCACAACCACTTACAGAATGTGCTACAAGGAGGTTGCTTCTATGGTCACCCATTTTGGTTGCTATTTCACTAACTGAAACTAGTAAGTTTGGGGTAATGGAATACATCATGTGAATATTACATCCCGGTTGAACTCGAGAGGTAAGAATGACTAACAAGTCTGTGTCTGTTCCCACAACGACAACATTGTTGTCATCTTGAGCGATGTCAAGTGCAGTTTCGGCTATCAGTACATCAGCATCAGCCTCGGCCTGCTTGGACTGAATATTGATAGCAGATAGCTCCTGCATTAGAAGATCGATCAGTTGGGTTTTGTTCTTGGCATTTGCAAGGAAATCGGATTGGGGTGTGGTGGCTGGTAACTCGGGTGAGATATTGATATCAATGGAATACCTGTCTTTAGATCTACGGGCTTGTTCCATGCCCTTTGTCGACATTGTACAAGCATAACCATCAAAAACAACCACGACGTTCGCCCCAAAATGTCTCACTAGATAATTGGAATATGATGTACATATGTCCTTATATGACGACTGTTTAGGCCATACAACTGCCCTCAACAAAAATCCACCATCTACAACAAACAGAGAATGTTCTGGGATTTTAGTTTGCTCGGAACCGTATGTTTTGAGGATCTTACCGAGCGTGCTTTTCTGTGTCTTCCTCATTCCAGCAGAATCAAATAATGCTGGTGGTTTCGGGGCGAGTTCATATTTGAGATACTCTTCCATCTCTGCTTGTGACTGAATAACACATGTGATGCGGTTGAACAGAATTGTGGGGTCAATCACTACCTTACCTCCACGGACTTTGATGCTATTTGCCATCGATGCGAAAGACTTCACAGTGTCAACACGTCGTAGATTGATGCTGTTGAACGTTTTGCTTACAACATTCGATACGCAACATTCACCAATTTTGCGAACTTGGTCACAGTTCACAGTTTCGTCGGCCACAAGCCCGGTCGCTATAGAGACTAATTGTAGTGGATCTCTATTCTGAAAGGGGGAATGCACTCTGAGCCAGTTCAATAATTTGGTGATATCATTGGCATCAGTCAATTGTGAACTTTGACGGAGATCCCGATGTTGTTCGCCATGACCAGTGTGAACATGAACAAAATTTTCGAGAGCATTACATATCGGAAGGCAAAGAGGTAGTCCATGTACCCATTTCGCAACAGTGCTATCGGTTATTCCCCTGCCATGTGTGATACCACCAGGGAGCTTGAACATTCTCATTAAACACTGCTCTATGGTCTGATCAGAATATATCCCGTCCCAGAATTTATCTGAGCGCCTTATGGTAAAGTAACCTTTCTTAGCGAACAACTTCAAATCATCCTGTTGCATTATTTCTGTTAGCTTATTCATCTGCTGCAAATAGAGATGAGAACTTTTTGCGTATGCAAAATGACCACCTGCGTGAAATACTGGAATCATATTGCGAACACAATATGTGTGGAGTTCCGAGTCGCCTGTGCGCTCTGCTCTCAAGAACAACTGGAGAAGACCTATTTGCTCGTGGTATTGTACCCAAAGCTTTCCTGTGCGTCCTACGGACGCATTCTGGAGCAGTTCGTGTAATTTTGACAGTAGATGGTTGACACTTTCTTGATTGACAGCGTCAGCTGTTGTACAGTCACCTCTGGCAAGTCCACAGAATATTTCATTGACTTCTGTGCAGTCTATGTTATCTAGTGTTCGGCTTTCTTCAAACACAAGTTTTGTAATGGCAATTTGTGTTAGCAAATGGGCACGAACTGCTCTTGAATATGCATGACCACTGATCAAATGATGGATTGACCCACCAGCATAAACAGTCCCCCAAAGTTCATCCAAGCCGCTACCAGCCATGATCGAACCAATTGCCCCTAAATATGACATAATCATATGGAAGCCGCCGAGTCTAACGAAAACTTTTGTCAACTTATCTGACGAAGACACAATCTCCACTGCTTTGATATAAAGTGGTTGGTCAAACGTCACTGGACAAACGTTCAGTCCCTGTTTCTCACATTCAGTTTGTGCAAACATGAGAGCAGTGTAAATTGTGCTCGGGTTGGAACATGGAAATTGAAACAATGATGCTATAATACGGTATTTGAATGAGAAAAGTCGATGCCGTTTGAATTTGAGTTTAGGGGGTATGGTTAATATTTCACACGTTTCACCAGTTCATTATGGAATAAATGACTATTGTTATATATCATTATAAAGCCACTGCTTTTCTGCAATTTTTGATATATAATTTAACTCCCAAAGTAGTCGTCGATTTGATTTAATGGACGTTGTGTACCATTGTGTGTATGAAAACAATAAAATTTTTTTTGTAATTTTGTACATTTTCGTGAATATTTCACCATTGAGTGTGAGGATTGGTACAAAGTTGGCATTTTCTGTTGGGGATATGTATTCTCAATATAATTCAGCACGATATTTATGATTCTCACCCTACTAAGGCAAATAAGAATGAGAAATATGGAGCTGGGTCGAATTTTAAAAAAAAAAATTTTTTTCATAAAAAAAAACGCTATAACTAAAAAAGCTCAACTCGGATTCGCGGGGGACTTTTCACACTTTATCCGCAATGTGTGTCCCGGAAACATATAACAAAATCAGCTTTCTCCGATTTTTTTCCTTACTTTCTCATTTTTCTGTCTTATGTGCCTGGACTATTGAATTCCTTTCAGTATCCAGACATGTAACTTCAAAAATAATAAGGCTAAGGCCCCACAAAGTAGATCTTCTGTTTCTCAGGCCATTTTTTGTAAAACTGCATGCGGGTGGGTGTTTTTTTATTTTATTTTTTATTTTTATATCATTGCCATCAAAAATTCAATAGCATGGGTGGTGGAGTATTTCGTCCCATGAATGCAAGAAGGCTTTGCAATGCTAATGCATTGCAAAGCCTTCTTGCACTCGCAGGATAAAATCATGACTGTTCATCAAGATCAACAGGAAACACTCGACAACAACAACAAAAGTTCTGTTTTGGATGCATCGGAAAGTCCAGATGACAACACCTTTTTGAATGTACCTTTTTCAGAGATAAGTTTTGACATGCACACCATAATGTAAACAATCTCCCCGAAACATTATAAATATTAGTTATAAAACAAATAAAGTTGTTCAGGTTGCAAGGGATTTCAATCCAACATCGTCCCTATGCACCTTTGGCGCACTGAAAATTTTCATTCATTCTTCATAGAAACATCAATTGAGGAGCCCAATTTACCAGAGAGTTTACCAGAAGATGCACCAACAACATAAACAGAAATGCCCAATGGAAGTCAATGTGGTGGGCGACTTTTGCTAACCAGTGGAGTGAAGGTTATTCTTATGTAGTGAAGGTAAGCCATTCATCTTAAATGTAACATCGTTATGATACCTGATCACAATCTACAGCACTATCTCGATTTCCCATATGTGAATTACAATCTCAAATTAAATGCTATTGTTAATTTCTTATATCTATATAACATTTATAACAAAATAAATTACAGTGGAGCCCACTTAATTGGATATCTCGTAATTGTATATCCATGTTAATTGAATATAATTTTCAAACACAAAACCATTTACTATACCTTCAGTACAAATTTGATCTGTTTATTGCATATGGGTTGTAGAGTAAACTCCTGTTAATTGTATATAAATATTTATAATATGTCGAAAAAATTACTGTGACACGCACCAAATTCCCCTTATTTATCAACCTTTTTGGCCTCACTACATCCAATACAGGCATTTATTCTATTATATCTTGTTTGACAGAGCTCTAAGAGCTATGTAAAACAAGATATAATAGAATAAATGCTCAGTTTACCTCCAGAACACAGGAAACTGACCAAATCCCTGTTAATTGTATACTCCTGTTAATTGAATAATTTTCAATTGCAAAATGGATATTCAATTAAGAGGATTCTGCTGTATATAAACCACAGATAGATATTGATGTAAATTATAAAATGAATAGTTGTATATGTTCCATTATGTTCTAGTTTTAATAGATAAAAAACGATATATATATTTGTTATATTTTTTGTTATTATGTTCTGGTTTTAATAAATAAATAAATACGTATTTAATAAGACCATTATTATTACGTTATTAAGTCTTCCCAGTCCAACACTTTTTGGGGGCAACTTGACCCGATGTATGGGGGGATGACTTAACCCAGTGGCAACTTGACCCAAGGACAACTTGACCCGTTCCCTTTTCAGAGCATATGACAGATTTTAACAGGAGCCGTGTTTACTTTGTTATGAATGGCAGGGTTCATACGGGTCAGGGAATCCTGGAAAAGTCATGGAATTTTGAAAAGAAATGCAAGAGCCTTGAAAACTTTTGGAAAAAGGGCGGATGGGTTAAAGTTTTGGAAAAGTCATGGAATTCATAACCAGGTTTAAAAGGGATTGATTTTGTGTACAATTACTCGCGACTTGCGCAAAAATTATGCAAAAAACAAAGCTTTTCTGTTCAGGTGTGAACAAACCTGGTCATGGAATTTTTTTGAAAAGTTTTTGAAAACTCATGGAATTTGATTTTCTGAAAAGTATATGAACCCTGAAATGTGGAAGCATTTTTTTTTTAAATAATACATAAGAAAATGCATAAAACTGCCATGTCTCCCAAGGAAGTTTTAGAGAGCTACTTGAATTTCGCCCTCAATGTAAGCCAAGACGACTTGAGGAATGACAAGGCAACTTCTTGGCCCTAGTCCTCCACTCGGCTGGCCCTTGCATGTGCCATTTTCTGAAAGATTATGCCTGTTATATTTTAAGCAGGAGAGAAGAGAAAAGATGGTATTCTTGCACCACTGCATGTTGGGAGTCTGAATGTAAGTCAGTCCAGGCCTCAATATTTCAAAAATCATGGGAAACCATATTTCGTTTCTGTCATTTTGTATCATGGGAAACGACCGATAATGATTTTCCCGTTCTGTCGACAGGGGTGTAAAAATACAGCAAATGTCACTCGTCCTGCAGAACTAATACTAATAGGCTTTAAAATGCACTTGCCCGCCCTGATTTTCTACTCGACCCACTTTTTTTCACTCATTCGCACTTTCAACTATATTTCTTTAATTTTAAAAAGCAGAATAAATTTAGACACAGTTTAGTAACTGCACTGGGGACGTTTTAAGGCTGGAACACCAAACCAGCAATCCGCCAGAGAGACTGCAATACTGGCGTCTTAAACTTTGCTTGAAGTGAAAAGGTTTGTTCTGTTGTTACGATTTGTCAGCTAAATGACACTGCAATGGTGACCAGCATGATCTTAATGGCTTCAATGACCAAAAGTCAATAAAAAATTAAAAAGATTTGTGATATCAAAGTCTGAGATGATCACTTATAATATATTATTTAAAATCAGTCATGGAATGAAGCAAATTAAATTTGGTGAGAGATATGGCCATCACATATGGAGAAAGCCCTGTCAGCAATTTCTAAAAAAGTTTAGTTCTTTGATAGCTAATTTGATTACCTCCCTTACTAGACTAGAATTACCTTTCTCCATTATAGACATTTTCATGCTTCTGGTGAGTTCATTCGCACATTCGTTACATCCCAATACCGGTTCAGAGTTGGTTGAGTGGCAGATGAAGGACTTTAAGAAACACTGTGGGGCAGGGGGGGGGGGAGGCACACCAAGGCTCAAGTTTACTGGCGTGCAGTGTCACTCACTGTTCCGGGTGAAATCATGAGTTATCACTCACCCACTTAACAGAATTTAATGCTGGGGACTTGGCAGCATTGACATTCTGTTAAGTTGGTTGGTCATGAAATGAGAATGATGCATTAATTATTTGACCTGTAGGCTGTATACCGGCGAGCTTGGCTGAATTTTTTATCCATCTTGGTACCAGGTGTGTAGCCAGGATTAAAATTTAAGGTGGGGGCGGGGGGCATGAGAATTTTTGAAGGGCAAAACTTCAACTGAATACAGACACAGAAGGTGTCTAGTGCACGTGCACAAAGAGGGGGATTCCTTCCCCCTCCCCTCCCCCCCTGAAAAAAAATTGATTTTTAGATGCTCTGAGGCGGCTTAAGTATCATATTTTAAACATTTTGAGAGGCACCGATTCGTTTTTACGTTCATTGCGGCTGTCGACATCATGGTTGTAATATGGGGTGATGACAGACGACAGTACGATTTGAACTGGACACCATATTCCTATAAAATTATGAACACGTCAGGGTGTCCAAGTGTGCATAAGATGCATGAGAAACGAAAAATCGTTTCCGTGTTTTTGCTGTGACGGTAACGACACGGAAATGGAGCGATCGTTACCATAAAATATCCAGGCCTGCAGTCTATCTATTAGTTTTGCCATCTTAATTTGCTAGGTTTATCCATTGACTGATACTTCTTAAACAATTTGAAGTTTAGCTTCCTAATGTTAACATTGTCAAAATTAGTTTAAGTAACATTGCCCAGTGATACAAATGAACCCAGATGAAGAAAGGTGCACTAATCATGTCAACCATGGATGCGAAAATTATACTAATTTGTGTTATTCTGATGCCATTGTGCCTTTTTTTGTGACCCCTCTATTGTTTATAATGGATCGGTTGTTTATTGTCACACAACAGTTTTAGCTCACCTTGACATAAGCTGAGCTTATCTAATCACTCTCTGTCCGTTGTCGGGCAACATTATGTTTTGGACTTCTCGAAAACCACTTTTTTTTTATTTGGGGTAACTGTTTATTGCCCCATGACAATTCAGATTTGTTAAAATGAAGTTGCTCCTCTCTAGTGCTGCGACAATATTCTTCCCTAGCGATATATGTTTCACAATTTCATGTGCACGATATGTATCGAGATACACATGATCAGGCCTGGCATTCTTAAAAATGCAGGAGGGCTAAAAATCGTTCTCCTCACATAGGCTTGAGGATCGATTAGCTCTCCTCAAGCCTACAAAAGCAAAATGTGGCAAAATGAAGTTGTACTATTAATGAATTCTGCCCAGTGGGCTTTGTACATTTTATTTGGTGCTGCTAACAAGGTAGTCTCTGTGAGATGGCCACACTGCCCCCCCCCCCTCCACTCCTCCGGGCCCTGAGGGCCCAGAGGTGTGGGAGTCCAGGGCCCAGAGGTGTGGGAGGAGCAGTGTGGCCATTTTGCAGAGACCACTAATATAGCAGAGATCTGAGAACCTGTAGGTTTTAGGAACAGGCTGTTGTGGTAATCATTATTTTCTAAGATAAGGAGGGCTATTTTTCGCACGCCTCAATTTTTTTAAGGCAAGCAGTAGGCGAGCGAATAAATCACTCTCCTGAAAATGCCAGGCCTGCATGATCTCTGATGAATGCAACTATAGATGTCAGCTACTTTGGAGACTGCATGTATTCATTTCCAGTAGCTTTCTTGTATTACAAATTTGGATGCACTCTTTAAACAGTTGGTGAGTTCTCAATGTGATAACCCATGACATTAAGTAATTTAAGGTTTTGATTTTATGACCCATTTTACTGTGCGTTTTTCCTCTCAGAATATATGTTCTAAACATTTAATCCCTTACATCTTGTTTAACAGAGCTCAGTGAGTATATGTTCTAAACATTTAATCCCTTACATCTTGTTTAACAGAGCTCAGTGAGCTCTGTCAAACAAGATATAATGGACTAATCAAATAAATATTTTGTAAAATAGAAGGAATTCACCAAATTTTGGTTAACCGAATAATCCCTTGAATGACTTACTTATCACTGTCTATGTTGTTATGCAAAAACAGGGTTTCTGTGTACCAGTTTTGAAAACCCAGGAAGTTATTTTGCATGATATTATCTATATTCATCTGATAACCATAGAGTATTACACCCATTGACAGCCGTTGTATTTAGGGTTGTCACGATTAATCGATTAATCGACTGTTGATCGGTCACGGCGAAATCGATTAGTATTTTTCGTTGTCGAATAATCGGTAAATTGTATCCCGTTTTAGACGTTTAATAATTAGAAGAAAATTTGATGAAAAAACTATTGTTTCTAAAGGTAAAGAGTTAAGAACATCGATGTTAAACCCCAAGACGCTGTTGGAAGCAATGGTCTTCCAGGTACATTCATCATAGCTTTGATGTTCTGAACTTTTGAACAGTCAGTGTAATAATCAAGACCGGTCGGCAGTTGCGAACTTCGCAACTGCCGACCGGTCTTGATTATTACACTGACAGTTCAAAAGCTCAGAACATCAAAGCGTTGAATGCACCTAAAAAGGATCGTCTTTGTTTTTCCTTGAGGTAGGTCAACTGACTTGAACTTCATTTTTATCGACTTCAAAGAGAGGGAGAGGGGGTGGGGGGGGGGGGTCATTTAGGTACGATTAATCGTCGATTATTTGCGATGATTAATCAATTCCTACATTAAAAAATCGTGACAGCCCTAGTTGTATTTACTCAAAGTATATGCAGTGGGTGTTGTATATACTTATAACTATGCGAACAACCTTTGACCTTGTTCGATTCCATTTTTATTCATTCATAAACATAATACAAATTTGAATTCTACGTTGAAGGAGCAAGTGAAATTTAATCAAAATAATATGACATATTTTCTATAAGTATAAACATGTAAATTTTATGTTTATTTTGCTGACATAAAGAAATAATTACAACCTACTTTCAAAACATTATGTAGAAATTACTAGAATGTCAATAATGTGTAGTGCGCTATTTATAGTTACCTCAGCATCCACGATCAATGTACTGCCCTAATTAAAAGTTTGTCTGCCACCTGAAAACATGTTTCATACAAATTGTAAACAAAAACAAAAGTGGACCATGAATAATTGAAATTGGAAACTTCTCCATTGAACACACATTATCATTGCAGCCAGGTAGAGCTGAAAAAACATGAATAATAAATCAACTGCAAACAGTGTCCATGACTGTACAACACCATCCAAAAGATGGCGATTACTTTGTCTCGTTTTCTAGGGAGGCCTGTGGGAATCAGCATAAAAGTGAGTGTAAGCCTCATCAAGTGAAACAGCTTTTTGTTATCACATAAAAACAATATACATATAGTATTTTTAGCTCACATGAGTGAAGCACAAGGGGAGCTTTACCAGTCACTTTCCGTCTGTCGTCTGTCCATCCGTCGTAAACTTCACATTATCGACTTCTCACAAACACCTGGACCAAATTGAACCAAATTTGGTGTGCATATTCCTCAACAAATGTCAATTCAAGTTTGTTCAAATAAAGTTGCCACCCCACAGGGGACACCACAAGGGGCATAACTCTGATAGCACCCATAAAATACAAAAAATCTTCAGATCCATTGGTCAGTATCTTTTCATATTTGGTATACAACATCTCTTAGGTTGTCAGATCCAAGTTTGTTCAAACTGAGTCCCTGGGTTAATATTTGGGTTTCCTATTGAAGCCTGAATTTTAACTTAGTTCAATACGTGGAATATTCTTCAAAAATCTTCTTCTTCAGATCCACCAGTAAGAATCATATTTGGTACACAGTATCTCTAGGGGAGCCCAAATTTTAACTTTGTGTAATATGTGGAATATTCTTTAAAAATCTTCTTCAGATCCACCAGTCAGAATCTGTTAACATTTGGTATACATCGTCACTGGTGGGTGGGGGGTCAGATTCTAGTTTGTTCAAATCGGGTCCCTGGGTTGAAAATTTTTGGTCTGGTTCGGACTAGAAATTTTGGACCAAAATTCGCAAACAAAATTTTTTCGATTTTTTTATGCATTTTCAATTTTGAGGTGAAAAAAAAAATTTTAGCCTGAAAACTTTGGGTCCGGTTCTGACTTGGAACAAAATATGGAACTTTTGTGTGTGTTTTTATGCATTTTCAGGGTTTCGCAAATTGTGAGAATGGTCGTTTCGTTCTCACAATGTTCTCACAAATGCTTGTTAAGGAGACCCATTTCCTGTTCCCGCCAAAAATATAAGCATTACTGTATGGAATTGCACATGGCAGCGGTGTTCAAAGGTGTTAATTGTCATTAAGGAAAAGTATTAATCATATAGAAATAAAGCAGAATCAAACTTTCTCCCGAAAATTCCCTTGTATATTATGGCCTAAGAAATTTCTGTGCACTTTTTTTGTGCTGAAACTTTGAAATGAGAAAACAGGGTAAATGTACTCCAATGACACGACTGTTCCATGACCTGCATAATGTAATCAACCCCCAATGAAAAGCTAAACAAACTATAAACAATAGCTTCATCGAATATTAAATGCATCACATGACCAAATGGTGCAATTTGTTTGGTCAGTGTGTGCACTACGTAATGCGAGTTGTAAAACTTCATTCAATAGTAATTATCATTATGTGTTGTTTTGTTTTCTGACCAGTCTTATTTCTGCAACATTTACCCAAAACAACGTGTTGAAAAAGCATGGTCTTTTGTAGATGCACTTCCACTGTCAGCTTTAATTAAAATGACACGACAGTTTGCAGATACATGCTTACTGTTCATACGTCATTTGTGTGTTTTGAGCAGTGTAATGGAATCTCGAATTCTTACCCGGTAATTTAATCTATTTTCATGAAAATTAGGGAAATGTGAAAAACAGACCTTCTTGTTTCCAATTTAGAAGCGCGAAGAAGCGTGAGGGTGATAGCGCCCCTCAAATCGACAGCTCTGCATTTCTTTCAGTCAAAATGGTGAAGAGAAAAATGGTTCTGGGATGGGGATTTCAGTCTGTCAGTGACACTGATTCAAAAATTTAATAAAATTTGATTCATTTCTGTAAACATGATTACTGCAAATGTCTTTTGATATGGTAGTTGAACAATCTATGTATCTGAAGATAAATAAGCATAATTTGTGTGATTAAGACACATGTTGGAATTGAGTCCAGCAAAAAATATTTGCGGGACTCAGAAACGGGTTCCGCAAAAAAACTAATTTGCAAAACCCTGATTTTGTTCAATTTTGAGACAAAAAAAAAAAATTGAGCCTGAAAATTTTGGGTCATGTTCCAACTCCTGACATTTTGGACCAAAATTTGGAAATTTTGGGGAGGATTTTTTATGCATTTTCTTCAATTTTAAGACAGAAAAATAATCTTTAAAAATCTTGTTCAGATTCACCTGTTCCAGAATCTTTTGATATTTGGTATACAGCATTCTAAGGGAGGTTAGATCTCATGTTGTTAAAACTAAGTCCCTGGGTTAATATCTGGGCTCCCTATGCAGCGCCTGAATCTTAACTTAGTTCAGTATGAGGAATAGTCTTTAAAACTCTTCTGCAGAATAATCTTTAAAAATATCTTCTCTGGACACCCTTGTCCCTTTACCCAATGCAGACGATACCAAAATTTACTATTTTAAATATCATTTTTTAAAATTTTTCAAAACATTTTAACAAAACCATATCATGTGACCCTTCGCTGGAACGAGCTCGACGAGCTCTTTCCAACGAGGGGTCACATGATATGGTTTTGTTGAAAAATAATATTTTTTCAACTGCTGAATTTGCATATTACGCGGGTGGATGTGGGTGATTCGTTAGGTAAAGGGTTAAACTCAAGTCCTTTGGATAATAATTGGGCTCTCTGAGGGAGCCTGAATTTTAAATATAGTGCAATGTGAGGTATAATCTTTAAAAATCTTCAGAACCACCAGTCAGAATCTTTTGATATTTGGTATACAGCATCTTTATGGAGATCAGATCTAGGTTTGTTCAAATCAAGTCTCAGGTTTTATATTTGGGTCCGAACTGGAACTCGAATCTTAACTTACTCCAATATGAGGAATAATCTTTAAAATTCTTCTTCTTGGGATACAATCACAATATTTTGATATTTGGTATAGAGCATCCTCAGAGGGGTCAGATTCAATTTGTTCAAATAATGAGGCCAAATGTCAGCACAGTGCAAAATTGGTAATGTTATCCAGACCCCCAGTCAGAATCTTCTGATATTTGGTATAAAACATCCCTTCAGGTTTGTTTAAGTTAAGACCCAAAGTTGATACTGGATCCCTAGTTTTGCATTACTGAAAATCTTGGCATTATTTCTGTGGTTGCATCCCAATACTAGGAAAAAATCATCTGGCATGGACAACAAAGTTATAAATTGTTAAATAACTTCATTCATCTGTTGTGTTAACTAGACATAGATGCTAATTAAATCCTTCTTTGTAAGAGTGTGGCCATGAGTGCCTGAGGTCCCATGGGACCCCCCTTGTTTAAAATAGTAGTTCTATACATTACTAAGCGACCATTAAATGAATATCCCAAGTTCACGAAATGTTCACTCAGGATCTAAAAAGAGAAATTGCCGCCAAATATTAGTGATTGTTTCTCACGTGAATATCCGACACATTACTAAAATTGCCGTTATTCACAGTGAAACGGATTACAGTTGTAACTAATTTCTTGGGCACCTGAACAAAAAGGATTTACTTGTTGTATTTTGCATGACTCTCACAATTTTGTGGTTGGTAACTCAAGCAAGTTCGCAACTGACGACCGGTCTTGATTATTACACTGATGGTGTACCTAAAAGACAAATGAGTTGATGGTTTCTTGAGGTTTAACATTGACGTTCTTGACCTTTTACCTTTAGAAACAAAAGTTTTTTCATCTAATTTTTAAAAAATTATTAAACGTCTAAAATTTACCGATTCTTCGACAACGAAAAATACTAATCGATTTTGATGTGACCGATCAACAATCGATTAATCAATTAATTGATTAATTGTGACAGCCCTAATATACATGTTATCTATTGTTCTCTATTGCTATAGAACAGTAGAGCCACTTTTAACATCTCTCATCCACTTGACATATATACTTCCTACTATTTTCTATTATTTTGGAATAATAAAACCAAATAGCATCTGTTGTAAACCTGAAGATTCAAAATATTATAGCAAACATATTCCGTTGAATAGTAATGAAGTATGGGGATATTATATCACACACTATCATTTTTAAGGCTATAAGGTGACTCGTGTTTGACTTGTCAATATATAGTCTTAAAAAATGGAACTTGACTGATTCATTTTGTTCAAAAACATAATGGTGATGATATATATACATGTACTATTGAAATATAATTCATCTAACATGCATTAGTCGACCTTTAATAATTTTAGCACCTCATTATTTGTTTAGTCTGTCTCAGCAATCTGCAAACACGCTGTCCTAAAGCACATGTACTTCATTTTATAAGCTCATCTTGACAAAGACAAGCTGAGCTAATCTCATCGTTCTCTGTCCGTCATCCGTCTGTGCATTGTCTGTCAACACCATGTTTTGGTCTTCTCCTCCAAAGCCACTGGGCCAATTCAAGTGAAAGTTTGTGTGAGTGATGGTCCCAAAGGGTCATTGCATTTTTGTTCAACTCAACATGCCCAGCCCCATAGGGCAGGAGTGGGGAAAATGCTCCAAAATATTTTAAAAATCTTCTTCTCATGAACCAGTGTGTACAATGACTTGATATTTGCTATGGAGCTTCCTTTTGAGGTGTAGAATCAACTTTGTTCAAATGAAGATCATGAAGCAATATTTGGCTTTGTAATGGGAGGGGTAAGATTTTTGGCCCCGCCCCAAATTTCTATTTTCTGAACCAATGGTCCGATTTGAACCAAATTTGGTATGTGGTATTATTAGGTCATAAGTACTTGACCCATGCAAAAAAAAAATTCCTGCATCCCCATGGGAACCCTGGGAGCTAAAAATAGAAAAATATTTTCAAACACCCATACTTCCCAAACCACACGGAACAGAGAGCTGTTATTTGGTATGAAGTATCCTTAGGACCTCTAGAATTGAATGGTGAAAAAAAATTACCATCGGTTATGTTAGGGTGTTCTGTAATGGGCATCGGAAAAATTCCAGAAGAGTTAGCATATTTGCAAAAATTTAAAGAAATATTTTCTCCAGAATGAATCATCAGAATCTTTTGATATTCGGTACACTGCATTCATAGGGGGGGAGGGGGGGGGGGGGCAGATACAAGTTTGTTAAAATAAAGCCCATTGGTTCATATTTGGGCTCAATACAGGAGCCCAAATTTTTAACATAGGGTTATATGGGGAATATTCTTTGAAAATCTTCTTCAGAACCACCTGTCAGAATCTTTTAATGTTTGGTATACATTATTGCTATGAGGGTCAGATTCAAGATTGTTTAAACCAAGTCCGTAGGTTAATATTTGGGCTTCCTATGGAAGCCCAAATTTTAACTTTGTTCAATATGGGGGATAATTTTAAAAAATCTTCTTCAAATCCACCAATCAGAATGCTTTCATATTTGGTGTGCAACATCTCTAGGGGGGTCCGGTTCATGTTTGTTCAAATCAGCCCCCTAGGTATATATTTGGGCTCTCTATGGTAGCCCAAATTTTTACTTAGTGTGATATGAGCAAATTTTTTTTAAAAATCTTCTTCTTCAGATGCACCAGTCAGAATACTTTCATATTTGGTATACAACTTCTCTAAGGGGGGGGGGGGGGGGAGGGGGAGATTCCAGTTTGTTCAATTCGAGTGCCTGGGTTAATATTTGGGCCCCATTTGGGAACCTGAAATTTAACTTAGTACAATATGAGGAAATTTCTTCAAAAATCCTCCTCTTCAGATAGACTAGTCAGAATGCTTTCATATTTGGTATACAACATCTCTAGGGGGTTCAGATTCAAGTTTGTTCAAATCAGATCCATAGGTTAATATTTGGGCTCGCTATGGTAGCCCAAATTTTAACTTAGTTCAATATGAAGAAATTTCTCTGAAATTTGTCTTCGTCAGACTCAACTATCAGAATGCTTTCATATTTAGTACACAACATCTCTAGGGAGGTCAGATTCAACTCTGTTCAAGTCAAGAGTCCGGGATAATATTTGGGCTCTCTATGGGAGCCGGAATTGGCTATTTTGCTGAAGAATTGAAATTTTGTATTCAGTACCCTCTAGAGGTATGTAACTAAGATTAATCCTCTATTGGTTGCATCAAGGGGCTTCATAGGGGAGCTTAACATTTTACATTATGATCAGCTGAAGAAAAGGCATGATGCACGGATTATTTTGTCATTCTCGAGGGACTCAATGATTGACAGTGTAGCCTATGGAGATGGATTGCTTAATGTAGACTCATTCTTGGACTCTTGTTTATATTGTGTCCCGTTCAATATGAGCGCTCCAGGCCCCTTGGGGCCTCTTGTATTGGTAATTGTATTGGTATATAATGCTCTTATTATGTGAAATTATGATGCATTCAATGTTTTTGTATATAAATATGATGAATGAAAAGTTTCAGGGTGTCGAAGGTGCAAAGGGATGATGTGGGATTGAAATCCCTTGCGACCCAAATAACTTTATTTGCTTATGAATCCACAAGAGTTGGAAGTAAGAGGCATTAATCTTATTTACTTTTGAGTGTGCGCACTGGTGTAGGGTAGTGGGTTGAGATCCATGATAACCTTGAACTGGAAGATGACTAGGAATTTTGCACAACTACAAGAATTCTGCTCTGTGTTTGCTTAGAAAAATGGGCATATTTGTGATAATGCGGAAACCACAGTTTGATGGTTATTTTAGAAAAAAGAAAAAGAAACCCAAACAGTCGCTGGTTTGGGAGAGGCCCCAGCATATTATCCTTAACAGTTACAAAAAGGAAAAAAAATCCACCAATATGTGTTTTTAGCTCACCTGACTTTCAGTCAGGAGAGCTATAGTGATACTCACCGTCCGTCATCCGTCATCGTCCGTGAACATGGTGTTTGCGTCTTCTCCTCCCAAACCGCTGAACCAATTTAATTGATATTTGAGATAATAGTTTATGACATCGCAATTTGTTTTGTTCAAATCAAGTTATCTCGCCCCTTGGTAGGGCCATGCCCAAAAAGTGTGCCTAAATCTTAAAAAATCTTCTCATGAACCAGCAGTAGCAGAGACTTGATATTAGGTGTGCAGCTTCCTTTTGAGGTGTAGCCTCAAAATTGTTCAAGAGAAGTTTGTGAGGCTATATTTGCCATCGTTATGGGAGGGGCAAGAATTTTTGTGCCTCCTAAAATTTCTGTTTTCCAAACTGAGAGGCAGATTTGAACCAAATTTGATATGAGGCCTTATTGGGTCATAAGTACTTAATTTATGCCCAAATTTTTTTCCCATCGCCCCATGGGAACAACAGGAGTTAAAAACAAAAAAATTAAAACTCCCATATCTCCAAAACTACACGGCAATGGGAATTCTTATTTGGTGTGAAGCTTCCTTAGGACCAGCAGAATGGAATGGTAAAAAAAAATGCTATCGGTTTTATCATGGGGCACTTTTTGGGACTTTGAAAAAGTGCTGAGTCAGCATTTTTTAACACTGTGGGTAATTCTCCCAAACCACTGCTTCAAAAGCCTTCAGATTTCACCTATATCATGTTTGGAAGATTGTTTCACATGTTTATTGAAATCAATTCCCTGGGTCCATATTTAGGCTCTCTATGGGAGCCCAAATGTTTAAATTAGTGCAGTATGAGGAATATTCTTTAAAAAATCTTCTTCTTCACATCTACCAATAAGAATCTTTTGATATTTAATATACAACATGCTTAGGGGGTGAGTTTCCAGTTTGTTCAAGCCAAGTCCCTGGGTTCATAGTTGGGCTCATTGTGGGAGCCCGAATTACAACTTAGTTCAAAAAGAGAAATTTTCTTGAAAAATCTTCATCAGATCCAGCAGTCGGAATGTTTTGATATTTCGTATGTAGCACCCTTAGTAGGGGGGGGGGGGGGGGGGGTGGGGATTCAAGTTTGTTCAAGCCATGTCCCTAAGTCCATATTTGGGCTCACTGTGGGAGCTCGAATTGTAACTTAGTTCAAAATGAGGAATTTTCTTAAAAAATCTTCTTCAGATCCAGCAGTCAGAATGTTGGGATATTTGGTGTGCAGCATCCTTAGGGAGTGTGATTCAAGTTTGTTAAATCAAAGTCCCTGGGTTCATATTTGGGCTCCCTGTGGGAGCTCGAATTATAACTTTGTTCAATATAAGGATTGTGGGAGCTCGAATTATAACTTTGTTCAATATAAGGATTTTTAAAAAAAAAATCTTCTTCAGATTCAGCAGTCGGAATGTTTTGATATTTGGAATGCAGCATCCTTAGGGGAGTGAGATTCAAGCCTCGTCCCTGGGTTAATATTAGGGTTTCCCGTGGGAGCCTGAATAATAACTTGGTTCAATATGAGGAATATTCTTCAAAAATCTTCACATCCACCAGTCAGAATCTTTTGATATTTGGAAAATGGCATCCCACTGGAGGTGAGATTCAAGTTTGTTCAAGCCAAGTCCCTGGGTTCATATTTGGGCTTCCTGTGGGAACCCGAATTATAATTTTATTCAATATGTGGAATGTTCTTTAAAAATATTTTTTTTTGATCCACTGGTCTGAATCTTTGGATATTTGGTATAAGCTTTTCTTAGGAGGGACAGATGCAACTTGTTGAAATCAAATTCCTGGTTTTTATATTTAGGCTACCATGTCAGGTGAGTGCCCTCAGGCCCACTGGGGCCTCTTGTATTTGGTATATGGTTTTCTTAATGGGGCATATGCAAGTTGGTTCAAATCAGGACCCTCGGTTGATAGTTGTGAATGTCAGTAGGTATAAAAGGCGGATTCTGTATCACTTGTACACGATTTTGTACATGTACACATACATCGATGTACACCTCCATAGGATTTAGTGTTAAAATCGTGTACAAGTACACAAAATGTAGTTTTTTGGTGGTGATACAGAATCCGCAAGCGGATTCTATATCACCAGATTCTATATAAGAGTGAAAAAAATGTATGAAATTTTAAGAAAAATGAGGTCGATTGTCTGATCTAGAATCCGCAAATGCTTTTCCCCCATAGGATTTAGTGTTAAAATCGGGAGCAAAAAACGTGTTGCAGATTCTGTATCAGCATCAAAAAGTAGTTTGCAGATTCTGTATCATCTGTATCTGTACACGATTTTAACACTGAATCCTATGGAGGTGTACAGGGAAACCCATTTGTGGATTCTACATCAAAAATCGACTTATGTACGGTACATGGAAAAAAGGTGATACTGAACCCGCAAACCATTGCCACGTTTCCCGATTGTAAGTGGGGGAATACCCATAGTGGATTTTTCCAAACTTAACAGACTACTATTGGGCACTCCCATTTCTGACGTGAGTGGGGGGAATACCCATAGTGGGATTTTCCAAACTCAACAGAAAAAAACTAAGTTTTTTGGAAAATCCCTACTGTATATACTTACTGAGAATGCCATTTGTCACGCTCGAAATGTATTACAGGTTTTTTATTCAAATGAGTATCAATTGTCAGTTAAATAGTTTAACTGAAAAAACTATTCTATAGATGAAAGCGGAAACAGTTCAAAAGATTAATTGATATGATTTAAACGCGTTTTTGAAAGCGTTACATTACTGATGTGTTTATTTGTGATGTTTGATTATTCGAGTTTTCCTAATGGTGAGAATAAGCGCGGTTGCGATTTAACACTTTCGAGAGCAAAACTCATTTAGAGAGGTTTATTTTGTAAATGTTTTTTTTTCTCAACTGGAATCGGTTTTGAGGTGAGGAAATAAAAAAAGTGATTGATATATATAGGAGAGAAAAAAAAAATATAAATAAATAGTTATTTAAAAATAAATATATCAAATCGAATAGATAATAAAAAAAATACATAAATCATGAGCGCTTCCCAGACTATTAGAGCAAGGTTTCTTTTAAAAAATGCTGCTGAGAGCCTACGCATTCTGCATGAACGAACAACTAGGTCGCCTCTTGTTAGAACGATGCGTCGGATGTCGGGATCATCTAGACTTCGATCACGAGAATCATTCGTGTCTGACGATGGAAAGGGAAGATATGGTTGTCAAGTATTTCGAACCGGCGTTCGAACGCGTTCAAATCAACGAAGTGATCGCGTTTTGGAAGAGATTACTCTTCTGTAAGGATCGAGACAAGCCCACAGTTTCGGAAGAACTGAAATTGGCGCATAAAAGTCTGAATTTAGAAGACAAGGGATGCATCATGAAATTATTGTTCAATGAAGCATACGTCTAAGTTTTCTCGTTGATATAAAATAAGGGAGAATAGAAAATAAAAATAAATACACACATAAATTTTTTATCTAATATTAGAAAGAAAAAAAACACAAAAATGAGAACCAGAAATAAATTGTATCCGACGTTAGATGACGACGAGGACGAGAAGCCGAATGGCGTTTTGCTGACGGCACCGTCGCTAGAAGAAAAAGAAAGAGGAGAGAGGTATCGCATCGATCAACTCAGTAGAATCCAAGCGTATCTAACTGGAGAGAGAGATTCTCGCCGTTCTCTCAAGAAGAAGTATTCGCGTTTCCTGAAATTCGTCAACGCAGTCGACACGACACTCATCACGATTTCCATGGGTTTACACGCGTCCGGCATCGGATTGTTGTCGACCGCGGTCGGCATTCCGATCGTGTTGACCGTAGAAGGAGTGGCTCTCGCCGCCGGATTGTTTAGCACACTCAGAAACTTTTTGATTAGGAAATTATATCTGAAGGCGAGGAAACACGACAAGATTCGCATCTTGGCCGACTCCAAGATCGACACGATATCCGAAATGATCTCGATGGCATTGAAAGACGGTAAGATATCGGACGGAGAATACTTCACGATATTGGGTGAGAAAACGAAATACGAAGCCATGAAAGAAGCCGTGAGAATCAAGACTCGTCAGATCATCAAGGAAGAGATGAAGGATTCTCTCAGGGTAAAAGGGAGGAAAGAGGCTAGGGAGGAATTCAGTAGGATGATAGAACTCAAGAGCAGCGATTGAAAAAAAAAATATATATATAATAAGAACAGAATTTTAAAAAAAAATGTTAAATTTATATATAAAATAAAAACGAAAATTAATTTAAATAACTCTTAAAAATGTACTGCGTAAAGTGTAAGAGAGTTACCGAGACGAGTAATTCTCAAGAAGTACGAACTAAAAACGACAGACAGATGCTTCGTGGAATTTGCGACGTGTGTGGTTCTATCAAGACTCGATTCGTCAAAAAAAAGAACGCGAGCAAAGGTAAAGGCATCATGAATAAAATGATCAATAATCTACCTGTCGAAATGCATCTGCCTGGTCACAGTTTCACGGGACCTGGAACGGAATTGAACAAGAGACTCAACGCCAATCTGACTCCTAAATCTTGGAGCAAACCTGTGAATAGGGTGGACGCGGCCGCGTATGATCACGATCTGTGCTACGCCGGACATCCCGACACCAAGACTCTCAACGATGTCTGCGATAAAAACACGTTGGGGAAATTGAGAGGCATATCGAATCCGACCAGGAGAGAGAAGATAGAACGTTCGCTGGTCGGCAATCTGATCTGTTCGAAACATCGATTCGGATGGGGCGTTCCAAAAAAAAAATCGCATCTGAAAAGAAGAAGAAACGATTATTGACGAGCGAATTGGCCGAGAAGTTACACAAACCCATCGTGCGTAAATTTCGAAAGAGAAGGGTGTTCGTGAAGGGTTTGGATGATATTTGGTCTGCTTACTTGGTCGACATGAGATCGTTTTCAAGGTGGAACAAGGGTGTCAAATATCTATTGACGGTCATCGACGTGTTTTCCAAATACGGTTGGATCAGAGCTTTGAAGAATAAATCGGGACCTTGCATCGCTGCGGCTCTGAAGAGCGTGTTCGACTTGTCTTCTCGAAAACCGAATAAATTGTGGGTGGATAAGGGAAAGGAATTCTACAACAAGCACGTTCCTCGATTGGTCGACCTCTACTCGATCGAAAACGAGAAAGTCAGCATGGTGGAACGTTGGAACCGAACGTTGAAGGAAAAGATGCATAGATACTTCACGGCGAATTCGACCAAGAAATACATATATGCTCTGAACGGTCTGGTTAAAGATTACAACAACACGTGACACAGACCGAGCAAGATGACTCCCGTGGAAGCTAGCGATCCTCGAAACGAAAAACGGGTCTACGCGAATCTATCCTGAGAGATCTAAGATTAGGAAGAAGTCTAGAACACCGAAATTTGCGGTCGGTGATCGAGTGAGAATCTACGCTTATAAGAAGCACTTTGAAAAGGGTTATACTCCTCGATGGACCTCGGAAATCTTCGTGATAATCAAAATATTTCACACCAATCCGGTGACTTACAAAATCGAAGCTTTGGATGGAGAAGAGATCATCGGAAAGTTTTACGAACAACAATTACAGAAGACAACGTTTTGATAAAGAAAACAAATTTCTTTTATTAACTCTCTTACATTTTCTTGTTTACACATATATATATAGGAGTGAAAAATAATAATAAAAAAAATTGAAACTATTTTTAGATAAAAAAAAAAGCAAGCTAATTAATAAACAAAAAAAACCAAAAACCCTTTAAAAATGGCAAATATACTAGATATAGCACAAAGCATAGTGAAAGATGAAAGTATTCCAGAATATGAGGTTCACGAATATGAACCAGTGACCAGAACAAGTTTGAACGATGCGGGAGAGATAAGAATCAACGTCGAAACTCAAGATCTATTCGTCCATCCTAGCGAGAATTACATAGTGGTGCAGGGACGTCTCACCAAGGAAGATGGGAGCGACTACGCCGACGACGACACGGTTACTCTAGCCAATAATGGAATCATGCATCTATTCAGTAATATAAAATACATGCTATCCGGACAAGAGATAGAATCTGTGTTTCATCCCGGTCAGGCCACCACGATGTTCGGACTCTTGACGTATCCGGATGATTTTTCGAAATCCAGAGGACTTAATCAGTTGTGGATGAAAGACACCGTCGCCCCTGCTAGCGCCGGCGCTGCCGCGATATACGACTACGTCGTCAAGACGTCCAGACCTAAAGGAACGTTCTCATTCAGGATACCTTTGAAACACATCTTCGGATTTGCGGACAATTAAAACAAGATCATGTACGGATTCAAACACAATCTGACGTTGATTCGAAAAGGAAACGACGACGCGATAGTGAGACTCCCTGCGACCGATGCGGGTAAGTTAACTCTACAGAAGATATCGTGGTTCGTTCCGCACGTGGAGCCTTCAGTCGCGGAAAAAACGTGTCTCTACAAGATCATAGAATCCAAGAGTAAATTACCTGAGGGATTTAGAATGAGACAGTTCGACACGGCTAGCATTCCACCCTCCACGAATCAATTAGATTGGAGATTGATGGTGAAATCCGCTTCTGAGAGACCGCGTTTCATCATGGTTGCGTTTCAGACTGATAAGGATGGGTCTCAGGAAAAGAATGCGTTGCTGTTCGATCACTGCCATTTGAGAAACATGCAAGTGTTTCTGGACGCCACGAGATATCCAGCAATCGATTACAATGCGTCGTTCGACAACGATTTCTGCAGACTGTACGGCACTGATACCGCTGATTTTAGAAAGAAGTATAACGGTCTAGATGAATTGATGAGCAACCCTAACATATCTCCCGGCGAATACAAGTCGATGTATCCCATGTTCGTATTCAACGTCAGTAAACAGAGTGAATGACTCAAGAGTAGCATCTTAGACATTTAGATCAAGATGCAATTCGATAGTAATGTGCCGAGAAAAACTGAAGCCTTCGCCCTGGTCCTGTCGGACAGAGAATTTCATTTCGAATCGGATGGAAATAAGATGTCGATCATTTGATGAGAGACATGTGTGAAAAAAAAAGAGAAAATATATAAATAAAAATTAAAAAAATTATTATAAAAATGAATGATAAAGAAAGAGAATACTTAAGAAGAAACAGACGTGTTTTGATTAAAAATATTTCGCAAGATTCGTTAGCAATAATTCTAGACACTTTAGTCGAAACAGAACCTTTGATATTGACTGATTATATGAGACGTGAAATCGAAAGTAAAATCTTGATAGAAGATAAGACCAGAAAACTTTTAGACACGTTGACGTATAGAGGACCGACTGCTTTTCGAGAATTTATAAAAGCTCTTCGAAATGCTAAAATAGATGTTGACGCGTGTTTCGAGATAGGTGATCCAATTTCAGGAGATGAAACATTATGAGAAATAACGTATTAAAACAAAACCAAAAAAAAAAATAAATAAAGTAATGAGATCTAGAGAGATTGAACATCTTTCTAAATCTCATTACTTTTTTTTTGTTTTTAATAATCACTCATTATTTTTTTTTAATTAATTATTTCCCCACATTCACTGTTTGTTCAAAGGATCTAGTTCGATCAGTAGACTCACCACGGAACTGGCAGCTTCGGGACTATTGGTTTTCGTAACAAAATTAATCCTGTCTCCGGCGTTCACTTTGAGAGGCGTGCCGAACGTGCTAACATTCGCGTGTTGATTCTCAGTCTTTTCGACGCTGTATTTTTTTGTTGCTCTCTACTCCATTTACCACGAGATTGACGACCGCTCTGTTATTCAAATCCGAGGAAGCCATAGCCATTCGAATGATTTCACCTCCCAACGGCATAGGATATACCACCTGACCATGTTTCAATCCGCTACCTCCGTTTCCGAAAGGCCACTCGGTTTTTCCCTCCTCTAACGTGCCGGCCTCCTCGGCCCACACGGTGATCAATTTTCTAGCATGTTTGAGTCTTTCCACCACCAAAATCAGGGTGCAGGCGTCCGTCATGTTCAGGGATCTGGTAGATTCGCGAGCGCGTGTCCGCCCATGTCTAGTTTACCTTCCATGATGTCGCCCTTTCTCCAGACCGAGTTGTCGTCCACGTACTTCCTGCTGACTGCGCTGGAATTGAATTCGGGATCGTGATTGAGTCCGAATAAATTCTCACCGTTCATGTTGATACCACCCTCCATGGTTCCGCCAGATTGTTTGTTCAGGTAGAGATCGTCCACTTGCGATTCTACGTATTCTTGTGATCGTATCACGGCAGAATCTACGTAGCCCTTGTTGACCGCAGTTGAGTCCGCATCCGTGTCGTCGACCTTCGACAGATTCAATATCTTGTTGAATCCCGCATTCAGATCTGATTTCATTTCTCGTCCGTCAGACTTTCTCTGTTCCAGATCTGCGTAGTGTTTGGTCGCCACGTCCTTGGGATTCGTGGGAGTGGCCACGTTCGTTATCTTGTTAGAATTGGCGTTCAATTCCGAGTGCATCGTTTTCTGAACGTATCTATTTCTCAGGTGTTTGCCGAATCGCGCGTGAGAGTCGTCAGCGTATTTCTTGGTCGCGGCATCAGTGGGATCTATGGGATTTGCGACGTTCACCAGACGTTTTGATTTCAGATCGAGATCGTCGGTCATGGCTTTATCCACGTAATTATCTAGCATGATTCGTTCGAATTCCGCGTTCCCCCTGTCGACGTATTTTTTAGTCGCAGCATCTGCGAGATCTATCGGCTCGGGAAGATTGTAGAGCTTCTTATCGTTCTTGTTCAAAGGTTCCTCTCGAGGTTCGTATCTCCGAACGTAACGTTTGTCCAAGTTGGCAACGTTGTAACCATCTCTGACTTCGAGCGTCTTCCTCTTCTTTTTTAGGTTGACTTTTTCGTCGTCACTTCTACCAAATTTATCGACTGGCATGTTGTTTTGAGATTTTTGTTTTAAAAAAAATATATTTTAAACGCAGTTTATTAAAAAATGAATTATTTCACTTATTTTATTTTTCGTTTTTATTCGATTAAAATTTTTTTTAATAATTTTTTACCTTTATATACTATAAAAAAAAAATATCTCTCAAATGTAAATCATTGAGAATGTCTTGAAACCGATCTCCTTCAGACCATCTCTTGAGAACGTAGAGACATAAGTGACCGCAAAACACTTGATCTGGTGATTGCCCGCGTTCTGCGTTGTAACGAACCATCGATTTGTTGAAATAGTTCTTTATTTCTTTCGGTGGTGAGATTCCATAGCTGTCGAAATAATAATTCTTCTTCTTCCCGTTCTTGAACCACACCACTTAGTGAGTGCCTTCACCCGATAAATAGTCTAGATTTAAAATTCCGCATTCCGATTGTCAAGGTCTTCTCTTCGGCAAGACATCTCTGGAAAACACACCTAGAAAATCATTGATTTTCAAATCCTTCGCCGCATTCGACAGATCGATGTTGGAAAGGGGTTCGTTAGGTAAGATGACACCTTCTACGGATATCTCTATTTTCTTATTCATAAATGTATATTTTTTTTTTTTTTAAATTTATTTATTTTATTATAATTCACTAAAATGATGTTATTTTTTTCTTTTTCTTTTTAAACTAACTCTCTCGATGTCTCTATCGATTTCCATAATCTTGAATCCGTCTAATTCCTCTTGATTTTCTGGAATCCTATCATCCTTAATCATATCTGGAATCCTATCGTCCACAATTATATCTGAAATCCTATCGTCTAAAATTAGATCCAAAATCCAATGTCTCATGCCAAAGTGCTTATTTTATCATCTAACATGAACCTCTTATCGTCGTCGGCCGTTAGCGAAATCTTGTTGACTATTTCGGTATACAAGTCGTGATTTTCGCTTCGAATCGATTTCATAGGCTTATACACCAGACCACTTCCTAACAGACAATCTTTATACTCTTGGAAAGAGATGTTTTTCTTCACCACGCACGCTTTAACCCCTTTACACTTCTTGATCTCTTCATCTTCTAGATGATAAGCATGCAGTTTGGGTCTCAAGCCCACGAATTCGAGGATTTGTTTACCACCGCTCTCGTCCTTAAATTTACCTAACACCTTGTTGTCGTTCGATTGAATGTTGGACGGGTGATCGACGGGATAATTGCTTGTGTCGAACCACGCGGCCACGTCCGCAGATATATCTCGGTAGACATCTTTCATCTCTATCTCGTAAACTAAACTGTCCGTGTTGGTGAACAGTAGTTTGGCTTTATCACCAAATTTTCATTTGACATAATCGTAGTGAAACTCGTACATCAATCGCTTGCTGATATCTAAGATGATCGGTCCGAGATAATACGGTTTGTCGAACTTCAGGTGCGTCTTTTGCATGTGAACGGCCACTAGATTTTCGTCGAATATGGTTCGGTGTTTGTAATTGGGTTTCACCACTAATTTTTTTAGCTCTTTTCTCAGACGTGATGAGTCGAACGTCGGTTCTCTTCGTGATGTTTTCAATCGATTTACCATACACACTGTTGTTCATGAGTTTGAAGAAATCTTTTTCGAAATCGTTCTCGGCTCGAATTCTGAGATTTGTGTTGAGATCGATGTATTTTTTCATCCAAGGCTCTCCGTCGAATCGAATGACATGATGTATGTTGACTAATTTCATCCCGTAATCGATGTATTGTTTCAAATTCTCACTGTAGACGACGTAGTTACGTTTGTTAGATAAATTGGGAATGAGTTTTTCCTTGTCTCCTTCGTTCGGTTCCATTTGTTCGGGAGCCAGCGGATAATCGTTGTGTAGATCGTGTAATTCTTCCGGATAGTTCAAATCGACTTCTAAAATGCAAGGATAGTCTCTCCATTTTTGCATCTCTTCCTGTTCCGTTACCCATTCGAAATTTCCAATCGGTAAAGGATGACTCATAGCCCAACCGTACAGATTATTAGCACCCCAATACTGTATGTATTTATTCGATCGTTTCGAATCGAAACCTTCTTTCATGTAGGGATTGTTAGCTTCAGAATATCTGTGGGAGATCATCGAGACGCCACCTCTCGGAGCCCTTTCGAACATGAGCAACATGTCCATGTCGGATAATAATTCCAATTGGACTTCGGTGGTCTTCAACAGAGCGTCCCATGCCAGACCGGGTGCGTTGAAATACCACGCGGGATCCAGATCGTAATTTCGACGACAAACGTCTCGAAAATTTTCGAACACGTCTGCCAAGAGCAGAACGTCAGTCTTTAGAGATTGCGATAATCTCTCATGGTTTTCATATCGAATGATTTCCACACGTTTTTAGCGTGTTCGTAATTCTCGTCGGAAATGTTGGATTCGTATAATTTCGAATAAAAATCTTTTTTCGAAGGTAGTGCGGTGTCGGCGAATCTCTTTAGATCGTTCATGTAATCGTAAGGATAGACTCCTCTCCTCAACATAACGTCCACTCGTTCTCCAAAATGTTTGCTCGTGATTTTAAATTTATCCTTGCTCATGTTATCGACTAATTTTTCCAGAGCGGTCGACATGAATTTAAAACTGTCGATAAAATGTATGCTTCTACGAATGAATTTCGTTTTTTCTTTCAACGTCTCTCCGTCGATTACTCTTTTCTTCTCCATGAGCTTCCATTTTGTGAAGGAAATGTATCTTTCTTCGCTGTTCGCAATGCAATTTAATTCCTCGTGGGAGGTGCCGAGATTTTTCACGAACAGATGACTGTCGTAACCCGAGAGATTGTGAAATATCACCAGATAGAAAACGGCATCTCGATATTTTAAATTACACTTGCTGTGAGCCGGACCGCGATACAGACCCGTGTAATGATCGTGGTCTCTGACCTTCTTATTTTCCTCTGAATTCTCGTCAAACGATTGTCTGCATATGTTGCATTCAGTGGCTCTGTTATTTTCGTCCAGCTGCTCTCGCTTGATGATCATTTTTGCCGGAGTTTTGAATTTATCGTATAACATTTGAATTTTCGATTCTAACTCTTCCACGAACCTTTGAGCCACGTCGTCGTCTTCGCACTGTTTCGTGTAGGTGAAGGGACCCATGTCGAAAGTGCATTTCACGTAAATGCAATAACCCGAAGGCGTGTGTTTTTGATATCTTTCAATGTAACTTTGAAGAGCGTTGGGTTGGCTGGAACTCATTTTTACAGTAAAACGTTCGAAATCGGCGTACATGACGAATGGTACTTTTAACCTTCTATTGCCATTTTCAAACTTCACGATGGTGTTGGGTTTGGGCATTTCAATGGTGACACCTTGATTTTCATTGCAATATTCCTGATGTTTCGCTAACGATTTTTTGCTCTGAAACATGTTCATGCAGTTATAACATAAACATATCTTTCCTTTATGTTTATTATTTTGTCTTGACAGTAATCGGCTCGGATTTTTAACCCAACAATAATGACGATTGTCACCATTCGAAATCAATAATAAAATAATCGTCTTTTCTCTTTCGAGATACGAAGTCTGTCTGAGAGGATAGATCGTTCGTTTTTCATTGTCGTATCCCAAGACGTTCACCGCTACGGTGGGATTTTGAACCTCGAAACGTTCGATGTGTTTTAACTGCATTGGAAAAGTCACTCAGGTCCAACTGAGATTTTTAGAAGTCTCCTCGTAATGAGAAACTCGATCGGAGTTCATTTTGACATGGTATAAAGCAGAGGTGACTGCCCATTTAAAACACTGATCATCTTTATTTCTCACGTTGACCACAGCATTTTTTTTTAGCTAGGAAATACGGTAATTCCACGTATGAAGACCCTTTAAACGAATCGTTTTCAGTTATATGAATTTCGAGTTTCAACACCTCATCAAACGTCCAATTACTACCTTCATGTTGATAATTCCCGAGAGGCGTCAACATCTTGTCTTTCATCTTTTCGAAAACGTCTGATAAATCTGAACCTCGAAATATGGGTTCGACGTTAGATCTGAAATATGCATTTTTCACGATGCTCTCGCCGGACTTCATGTCGATTTTATTCATCACGCAATGGAGTATCATCTTAATTTTTCGTCCCACGTTCATGTGTTTGCGAAAACAAATCCAATATTTTTTTCTTCACCCGTTCCATGAATAATTTCGCTTCGATTTTCTTGAACGAGGGAACCACGTCGAAAGTTTTAAAAACGCCTTTGATCGCACTCTCCCGTTCTATGGGCTTCGATTGGAATATTTCCACGACAAGTCGTGCTAAATATTCTTCTCCTTTCCCTTCGTTGATTGCATGTCGAATTTCGCTTGATATATCTCATTTGTCTAGAATCTGAAGTACATCACTCGTTTTCGTTTTCGTTTTTTTTTTTCTTTTCTTTAGAAACTTGAAGTTCTTCAAAGGCTTTTCGTTTAGTCGTCTTCTTATTTTTCACAATCGAAACGTTTTTGGTTTTTTTCGACGTCGGCATTTCGATTCCTTTTACTATATTTTTCTTCTTCTCATTTTTCACAACCGATGCATTTTTTGACGTCGATGCTATCGACATTTCGTTTGCCTTTCCATCGTTTCGCAAATATTCCTGTATGACTTCAATTTTTTTGGATTAAGTTCTATGATTTCTGAAATGTGGAATTTTTAATAGTTTACAAATCTCGTTTAACTGAGGTACGGTTTTCTCATTTAAATTTTCCATTTTTTTTATTTGTTTGCTCTATTAGTAAGAATATTTTTTTTTGTTTTCGAATTTTGTATTTAAATAATTTGTTAAAAAAGTTTGTTTTTTACTCTTTATATATATAAAAAAGTTTTTTTTAATTTTCTTTAATGTAAAAATTTTTTTTTGATGAAATTAATCAATTTTTTATGTTCCTTAACGTGAAAAAAATTGAATTAATACGAGAAAAAAGGATGTTAAATTTAAACTTTTATTTATATAAAGAGAAAAACACTTTTACAAAAAAAAAAAAATTTTCACATTAAAGAAAATTAAAATTAAAATAAAAAACTTTTTTTATATATATATATAAAGAGTAAAAAAAAAACAAACTTTTTTAACAAATTATTATTTAAATACAAAATTTAAAAATATATATTATTTGCAATAATTCATAAAACAAAAAACAAATAATCGATTATGACAACAACACCTAAAAGATGCGAATTGAAATTGAAACGAGTCGAAACGTATAAGAAATTCGGTTATAAAATCTATAGATTACAACGACACGACTACATCGAATTGAATGAGGTCGAGACGAAGGGCTTAGAGCATAAACATGACAACTATAGCATGCCTTTGAAATTCGACGAAGCCATGCCTGACCAAAGTGATCTGCAGAATACCATCGTCACCGAAGACAGAGAATTCGACAAGGACGATTTGTCGTTGTTCTATGGAAGTTACATATATCCAAAAATCTCACTTGAACTCGTGGACAAATCGGGTGGTGAGAGCGCGTTCACCGATGTAAAAAAACTTAAAAAAGTAAAGATAAGCATTCAACACATTTTCGAAAAAGGAGAAAACATGAGTGTCAACATGCTAATAAGGGACTTGGAAATATAAACAATAGAGAGATTGATTTTTTAGCGAAGAAGAAGGAAAAAAAAAGTAATGAGATCATCTCTAGATCTCATTACTTTTTTTTTGTTTTTTTTCTTGTTTTCCTTCTTCACTATTGCCCATATATTATAATAACGTTTCCTTTTTTCTCAAATTTCAGCGTTGATTCTTCCTTTCTTTTTTTTTTTGTGATATGCTATGTTTTTATAAGAACACATTTGTTTATCTGAATCGTAATTATGAACGAATGTTGTGCATCTCTCGGTAACACTCGCATCATTACCATTCTCTTCAGAAGATAGTGGTAACGGTGGAAAACGTCTCATTCTTTTAAATTTCAACCGCATATCCCGATCTTTATTTAACTCTTTTATCAGTTCTTTCCTAAGATATCCATCATTAGCATTTAATCGTTTTTCCACATCTTTTTCACACTCTATCTCGTGATATTCATCATTATCGTCTAATTGTTTTTCCACCTTTTTATCCATTTTATATTATTTTATACTTTCTATGATTTATATTTTATATTTATATAATTATATAATTTTTTTACATTATAATAACATATTCAAAATCGGTATATTCTTAAATGGCGAATTCTCACCAAACAGCAAACCCTTGCCGAGTCGCTCAACGTTCCGACCACTCTTTAAATAGAGACCGTTTCCACTCAAAGAGTTGTCACCTCTAACGGGTTCTAGATACAATCCTTTACCACTGTCGTCTACGTGGACGCGACACACAGCTCCTCCCTTCTTCAAAAACAGTCTGCTGCCACCCATTAATTTCTCAACTGCCGAACTCGCGAGTCCCGTGAGAGCTCCCACGCCGAGAGTCTTTCCGAGAAAGGGTAATGCTTTTGCGGCAACGGGTAATGCTTTTGAAGCGATTCCTGCCAATAGCGGTAGGAAACCGCCTTTCATTCTCAAATTGTAACTCAATTGAGCGGGACTCCATCTCACCGTCAACCCTCTTCCATCACGAATCGCTTTCTCCATCCTTTTGATTTGACTTCTGGTCCAGGCGATCGAATCCTGACCGCCACTCGTCAGATCTTCATGAGTGAATTTGAATCTCACCGCCTCGCCTCGATTTGTTAACGCTTCCTTAAGTTTCGTCCTCTGTCCTGCGGATATGTTCACGTTTTTAACCACGTATTGTGTCATAATTCTTTTTTTAAAATATATTTTCTTCAATTGTCTTTTTTGTTATAATGATAATTATATATATTAAATAATTTTTGTAAATTAATATTGCGTTATTTTATTTTGTTATTTATATATATACACAATATTTTATTTTTTTTTTTGCTTTTATATTTCTCTTATGTGAAATCGTATCGTCACCCTCTCTCTCCGCGAAGATCTAACAGTTCACCATTTTGATCCGTCAACGTGGTTTTGAGACTATACAACGTGTCTAAAATCACTGGTAGATAAACTAAATTTCGAGGTTGTTCCACGATCTTATAACCTGGCTACACGTTTGGAAAGAAGGAATAGACCTTCGGTTGAGCGCTACCATTCACGTAGCTTCCAGCAATCACATCCACGTTCACCAGAATGCTATTGACTGCGAGAATGTCGAGCGTATTTTCAGATGCCGCGTGGTCTCGATAATCTTTCGATCGAATCCCAGCATCTTGCCTATAGAATCGTCCGTATTGAAATCCACTCGAAAATTATCTTCCAAATCCAACATTGTCTGTAAGGTATTAGGATTGGGAGCGAGTCTGATCTTGTTGCTTCCCTTTCCATCCGTCTTCATTCGCGTCTGAATGTAATTGTTCAAATCGTCTATGTCGTAACTTCCTTTGGGAATTCGAATCTCCAACCAATCCACTCCGTTGGAATACTTAAACGAGTTATTCTTTTCGGTGACGTTGGGAAAGGAATAATAAGTCTCCAGATTCACCAACGCCATCTCGTATCTTTTCTCTCTATTCAATTCGATGGAAGGTTCGAATTTTGTCGTGAATCGAGTCGAATCGCCACTCACCATGATTTGAATGGATTGTTTTGCAGCCGTATTCTCGGCTATCCGTTCTAACAATTCTCCTTGTTCGAACATTATATTTAATTTTATTTTTATTTTTTCAAAAACTAATTATTTGAAGATTTATTATTTTCTAATTTGTTTTTATTTTCATGCTCTATCTTATTATCATCAGAAACATAAAACTTGTCGAATCCGCACCGATAATTTCCGCGATTAAATTCACTAGTCAAATCGATCACGACGAAATTGTAAAGTCCTCCATCCCAAACCCTCTTACGGAATCTCCTGAATTCCGCCGCGCTCATGTCGTTTGCGACGTGATCGCTGTAGATGTGATTGAGATTCTTAAGATCTTGGCGAAAGAGACATAGAAAATTAGCGTTCTCCCTTATCGTCTGTTGGGCAATCGAAAATAATTCTGCGACAGGTAGAAACAGTCCACGTTGCTGTGACGACCCCTAACGTAATACGATTCGCATCGGTTCTGTCTCTCCAAAAGCAGATCGTCGAAAATCATGAGATTCTTATCTTCCGATTTCAATTCTCTAGGATCTTGAACGTCACTAGCGTTCTCATAAAATCGACACTCGACGTTCGAAGATGCATTTCTCTTCATCAATTCCATCGCCGCACCGTCCAAAATGGCCGAAAGAGAAGCTTCACTTTTGTCGAATTCCTCCCTACTGTCAAAGATTTTGGCTATGACGTCCTTGGGCAATCTACGATCCATGCACTCTCGAAGCAATCTGTATTCGGGTTGAAACAAGCTCTTGCCAAACACAAACAATCTGTCGTAATCCAACCAGTCGGGTCGGGACAACAGATTCATCAACAGATTGGTCTTTCCACAACTCGATTTTCCCACTTTCAAGCCTCTTATGCTTTTGGGAAAGAACTCGTTATTCGACCTCTTAGTCGCGGCGTCGTTCCAAGACATATCTTTAATGTTCATCTTTGTTTATTTTTTTTGTTTGTTATTTTAGATTTTTTCAAACACAATTTTTTATGTTTTTTCAAACTCAGCTTTTAATATTATTATTTATTTATATTACACCGTCGCAAGTTCTTTGGGCTAAATCTTGTATGGGTACCACAGCATCCTTAAAATCTTTCCAACTTTTCGGCGTTCGCTCTAACGTAGCTTGCTTCGCCGGTGGGCTGAGCAACTTGTCGATCAACGCGTCGGCTGCCCTCTTGCCAGCCACAGAAGCTATCCTACCACTAGCTTCGGAAGCAGCTTTCTTACCAGCATCCAAAGCCGTCTTCTTACCAACCTCAAACGCGGTCGATGCAAGTTTTCTACCTGCATCACTCGTGAACGCTCACATTATAGAATCGACGATACCAGAACCGCCTTGAACGTAAGTTCTAACGTATCCCCTGTTCTTTATCACCAACATATTTTATTTTATAATATATATTTTGTTTTGACTGGTAAATCGTTTGTTGTTTAAATACTTTTATTATTCTAGTGTAAAATTTACTGTTTTTATTTTATATATTTTTGTTTGTTTGTTTCTCTCTACTTATTATATACATCAATCCGTCAATTCGTTCATCAGCCTTTTATAATGGTTTTTATTCAAAACCTTCTGCCGTAACAATTCGTCACATATGCTCTCATTATCTAATCCTGTGTTACCAGCGCGTCTACTTGCCATCAACAAACTCAATCTCTGAGACAGAGCGTCAGAATCGCTCGGAAGAAAAGTGGTTCTCACTCCTTTCCCGGTTCTCGACTCGTCATACTTCTTATTCATATCCCATATGGGTTTCACCACCTTTGTCCACTTGTAACCTCTGCCGGCTTTGGGTCTCGTCTCTCCGCCATCGTTATCTCTCATCATGGCGTTGGTCTGAACCAGAATGTCGCCGTAATTGTCGAAATCCTGTTCCGTGTAATCTCTAGGCTTGTCGAAAAGGAGTAATTTGCGCAGTCCATCAGTTATTTTATACTTATTCGGACTGAGGTATAAATACTCATCATCATCTATTTCCACTTCTGTGTCGCCCACGAATTTCCTACTGCTCGAATCCTCGCGAATTCCAAACAACAGATCTCTCTTACCATAATCCTCGGATGACGCGATGCTATCAGTGGTGATAGTCGAAGCTGTATCGTCACTTTCGTTCACGTCGGTTTCGATTCTCATTGGAACGTAATCTGGTGTAGATTGAAAGGAAAACTGTTTTGTAAAACTACCGGGCGACGAACCCATTCTCAAAGAACCCTCTTTTATGGGTCTCAATTCTTCAACGATCTCCTTCTTGTTTCGCTCTTGAACCTCCATCACAGGTTTAAATATTTTTGTGGTCTCGCGTTTTGAGTTCGATCTCTCCAAGACGTCTGCTTCTGTCAGCCGATTGAATGCTCTTTTTGGCACGTTCATGTTCATTTAAAAGCTGATCTCGGCGTTTAGCATCCATCTGTAAAAACATTTTTTTTCGTTTTTAAATTATTAATATTTCCTTTGAGTATGCTAATGTGAGTTATTTATTATTTTCAAAATTAAATGTATAATTATTTTTATGTTTTAAGTAAATAAAAATCTTCTGTCTTTAATATAATAACTAAAAACCAGTTGAGGAAAAACATTTTACATGATAAACCTCTATAAATGCGTTTTGCCTCTGAACGCGTTAAAATCGCATCACAGATTATTCGCTCAATGGCGAACTGGAGAACTTTGAAAAGTTTGAAAGTTTTAGTACATAAGAAACCGGTTTCTGATTTAACGCGTTTGAGAATAATTACATCTGATAATCAAAATCACAAGTAAACACATCAGTAATGTAACGCTTTCAAAAACACGTTTAAATCATATCAATTAATCTTTTGAACTGTTTCCGCTTTCATCTATAGAATAGTTTTTTCAGTTAAACTATTTAACTGACAATTAACACTCATTTGAATAAAAAACCCGTAATACATTTCGAGCGTGACAAATGGCGTTCTCAGTAAGTTTATACAGTAGGGATTTTCCAAAAAACTTAGTTTTTAGCTCAACTTTGACGAAGTCAAATTTGAGCTATTGTCATGGCCCGTCGTCCATCTGTCCGTCTGGCCATCTGTCCGTACGTCAACAATTGGCTATGGCTCGGGCTAAAGGTCGTATTTATGAACCGATCTTTACGAAACTTCTTGTGTACCTTTGTTATGACCCTGGGACGGGAACGAGTGTTTTTAGGTGTGGTCCAAAATTCAAGATGGCTGCCAGTGGCCATTTTGTACCGATGATGAAAAATCTGTTTTTTGTACAGAACTTCTGTATGAAAGTTCTGATTTGAATAAAGTTTTGTATAAATGTTTAGTACCGTGGGATACATCATATATAATACGGGTTTTTTTCTTGTGCGTAAATTATGCAAATTAGATTGACTTTGATTTATTTAGTGTTACTTTCAGAGCTGTAAGTGCCAAGCTGCTATGGCTCGGGCTAGAGGCCGTATTTATGAACCGATCTTTACGAAACTTCTTGGGTACCTTTGTTATGACCGTGGGACGAGAACGAGTGTTTTTGGGTGCGGTCCGAAATTCAAGATGGCTGCCAGCCGCCATTTTGTACTGATGATGCAGAAATCTGTTTTTTGTACAGAACTTCCATATGAAAGCTCTGATTTGAATAATTTTTTGTATGAATGTTTAGTACCATGGGATACATCACATATAATACGGGTTTTTTTCTCGTGCGTAAATTGTGCAAATTAGACTAATTTTGATGTTTTTGGTGTTACTTACAGCACTGTAAGTGCAAATGCCAATACGGCTCGGGCTAGAGGCCGTATTTATGAACCGATCTTTACGAAACTTCTTGGGTACCTTTGGTATCTCCGTGGGACGAGAACGAGTGTTTTTGGGTCCGGTTCGAAATTCAAGATGGCCGATGGCAGCCATTTTGTACAAAATTAGGTGCAATCAGATTTTTGCACAGAACTTCCATATGAAAGTGCTGATTTGAATAATTTTTTGTGTGAATGTTTAGTAACATGGGATACATCACATATAATACGGGTTTTTTTCTCGTGCAGAAATTATGCAAATTAGATGAACTTTGATTTTTTCAGTGCCACTTACAGTAAGTACACATGTCAATATGGCTCAGACTAGAGTCTGTATTTATGAACTCATCTTCACAAAATGTCTTGGGTACCTTTGTTATCACCTTGGGACGAGAACGAGTGTTTCTGGTTACGGTCTAAAATTCAAGATGGCTGCCAGTGGCCATTTTGTACCGAAATTAGGTCTAATCAGTTTTTTGTACTCAACTTCTATACAGCTCAGACTAGAGGCCATATTTATGAACCAATCTTTACGAAACTTCTTGGGTACCTTTGTTATCACCGTGGGATGAGAGCGAGTGTTTTGGGGTGTGGTCCGATATTCAAGATGGCCACCAGCAGCCATTTTGTACCAAAATTAGTGCAATCAGTCTTTTGTACAGAACTTCTGTATGAAAGTTCTGATTTGAATAAATTTTTGTATGAATGTTTAGTAAAATGGAATACATCACATATTGTAAGGGTTTTTTTTTTCATGCAGAAATTATGCAAATTAGATGAACTTTGATTTATTCAGTGCTACTTACACAATGTGAGCACACATGTCAATACGGCTCAGGGTAGAGGCTGTATTTATGAACCGATCTTCACAAAACTTCTTGGGTTCCTTTGTTATCACCTTGGGACGAGAATGAGTGTTTCTGGGTACTGTCCAAAATTCAAGATGGCTACCAGTGGCCATTTTGTACCAAAATTAGGTCCAATCAGTTTTTTGTCACAAGTTCTATACAGCTCGTATTTATGAATTGATCTTCACAAAACTTCTTGGGTACCTTTGTTTTCACCTTGGGACAGGAACAAGTGTGTTTTGGGATGCCTTTGTTATCACTGTGCTATGAGAACAACTATTTTGGGGTTCAGTCAGACCCAGTCTGGGACTCAACGTTTTCTTTTCTAGTTTAGCATCTGTTTGTTACCCACCTTTACAATACTTTTCCTTTTCCATTTGTTACAGGCAACGGTCAGTATTTATGTACAGACCGTTACAATACTTTATATGTACCTTTGTTATCAGGTCATTACCTAGATGTTTGTCATTGCTGTGTCACATACTACACATGCATGTCTTTGTCTTGACAAGTTGAGCTACAGTGTCATTGACACTTTCATTTTCTGTTGAGTTTGGAAAATCCCACTATGGATATTCCCCCCACTTACGTCAGAAATGGGAGTGCCCAATAGTAGTCTGTTAAGTTTGGAAAAATCCACTATGGGTATTCCCCCACTTACGCTCGGGAAACGTGGCAGTGGTTTGCAGGTTCATTATCACCTTTTTTCCATGTACCGAGTCGATTTTTGATGTAGAATCCGCAAATGGGTTTCCCTGTACACCTCCATAGGATTCAGTGTTAAAATCGTGTACAGATACAGATGATACAGAATCTGCAAACCACTTCTTGATGCTGATACAGAATCCGCAACACGTTTTTTGCTCACGATTTTAACACTAAATCCTATGGGGGAACCCATTTGCGGATTCTAGATCAGACAATCGACCTCATTTTTCTTAAAATTTCATACATTTTTTTTCACTCTTGAGCGACGTGTATATAGAATCCGGTGATATAGAATCCGCTTGCTTGCGGATTCTGTATCACCACCAAAAAAAGACATTTTGTGTACTTGTACACGATTTTAACACTAAATCCTATGGAGGTGTACATCGATGTACGTGTACATGTACACAATCATGTACAAGTGATACAGAATCTGCCTTTTATACCTACTAATGTCGGGTGAGCGCTCTCAGGCCCCTTGGCGCCTCTTGTCTTCTATGCAAACATTTGTGCTATGCATGTTTATAATGGTCATCTTGTTTTTATTTCAGAACTCACTAGAGAAAGGCCTTGAGGCTAATTGATTGATGATATGCGTGTTTTCTTTAGAAGGATACTCTGGGTGCATAAACTGACACACCATCTTAATGTTTGAGATTTACTGAATTAGACATTTGACAAGAGATACAAATCATCCTCGGAGTGTTGATTTTAACTCAGACAAAGTGATTCATACAAGTGGCTCTACAAAATGGAATCAGGGTTCACAAAACACAGATCTCAAACTGATGAGAAATCTTTCGAGTGCAGCGTATGTAACAAATCATTCAGCAGTGGTAGAAATCTCACAAAACATCTCAGATCTCACACTGGTCAAAAGCCATTTGAATGCAATGTGTGTACCAAATCATTCAATCATAGTCGTGACCTGACAAGACATATTAGAACTCATACGGGTGAGAAACAGTTTGAATGCAATACATGCTTCAAATCTTTTGGTCGAAAGGAAAGTCTGACAGCACATCTTAGAACTCATACTGGTGAGAAACCATTTGAATGCAATATATGCTACAAATCTTTTAGAAGCAAGGCAAATTTGACAAGTCATCTTAGAACTCATACTGGTGAGAAACCATTTGAATGCAATACATGCTACAAATCTTTTAGCAACAAGACAAATCTGACAATGCATCTTACATCTCATACTGATGAGAAACCATTTGAGTGCAATGTGTGTAGCAAATCATTCAAGCTCAGCTCACACCTTAAAAGGCATATACAAACTCATATAGGTGTAAAACAATTTGAATGCAAAGCATGTAACAAATCTTTTAGTCAAAAGGGCGGTCTGACGGAACATCATAGAATTCATACTGGCGAGAAACCATTTGAATGCAATACATGCTACAAATCATTTGGAAACAAGGCAAATCTGACAGTGCACCTTAGAACTCATACTGGTGAGAGACCATATGAATGCAATGTGTGTAGCAAATCATTCAAGAGTAGCTCACACCTTAAAAGGCATATACAGACTCATATAGGTGAGAAACCATTTGAATGCAAGGCATGTTACAAATCGTTTAGTTTTAAGGAAGGTCTGACAGCACATCTTACAACTTATACTGTTGAGAAACCATTTAAATGCAATATGTGCTACAAATCTTTTGGAAACAAGGCTAATCTGACGGCACATCTTAGAACTCATACTGGTGAGAAACCATTTGAATGCAATGCATGCCACAAATGTTATGGAAGCAAGGCAAGTCTGACAGTGCATCTTAGAACTCATACTGGTGAGAAACCATTTCAATGCAATGTGTGTAGCAAATCATTCAATCGTAGCTCACGCCTTGCAAGGCATATACAAATTCATATAGGCGAGACACTATTTGAATGCTAGGCATCTTAAAATTTGTTTAGTTATAAGGAAAGACTGACAGAACATCTTACAATTCATGCTGATGAGAGTCCATGAATAATACACACTACAAATCTTTTAGAAACAAGGTAAATCTGACAGCATATTGTAGAACTGATACTGGTGGAAAACCCATTGAATGCAATACATGCCACAAATCTTATAAACAAGGCGAATTTGCAAATTTGGCAGTGCATCTTAGACCTCACTGGTGAGAAACCATTTGAATGCAATGTGTGTATTAAATCATTCAGTCATAGCTCACACCTTGGAAGGCATATACAAACTCATATAGGTGAGAAACCATTTGAATGCAAGGCATGTTACAAATCTTGCAGTCAAAAGCAAAATCTGACAAGGCATCTTGAAACCTATTAGAAATGAACATTCTTGAAACCTATACTGGGTAGAATGCAACATACTGGTAGGAAACCATGTCACAGAACATATTAGAACTCACACTGATGAGAAACCTTTTGAATGCAATGTACGTAACATATTTTTAGTCACAAAAGTAGTCTCTGCACACTAGAACTTGTACTGGCGATAAAGCTTTTCAGTGTAATGTGTGTAACAAATCATTCAGTCAGCACTCACATCTCTCTGGGCATATGCATATCAGTATTTGTAATGCAATTGACGAACAACACATTACCCCACTTCATAACCACCACTTGCTATTGTTTTGAAATTAAAATGCATCCAAATACATTGTAAATCAGCTGTATTTGTAATGCAATTGACAAACATCATATTACCTCACTTTATACCTACCCCATGCTATTGTTTTGAAATCAACATGCACCAAGATACATTGGAAAATCAGCTGTATTTGTAATGCAATTGACAAACATCATATTACCCCACTTTATACCCACCCCATGCTATTGTTTTGAAATCAACATGCATCCAAATACATTGGAAATCAGCTGTATTTGTAATGCAATTGACAAACACCACATTACCCCACTTTATAACCACCCCTTGCTATTGTTTTGAAATCAACATGCATCCAAATACATTGGAAATCAACTGTATTTGTAATGCAATAGACAAGCATCATATTACCCCACTTTATAACCACGCCATGTCTATTGTTTGAAATCAATATGCAGCAAGCTACATTGGAAATCAATTGTATTTCTAATGCAATTGGTATGCATTATATTACCCAACTTGTTAACTGGTAGAGTGCTGGAAGCCCTATTTTGGGCTTTACTAAAAGTGACAGGCAATAACTGTCTGTAGTTATACCCCCCGCAAACAAAGTTTGGGGGGGGGGGGTATATAGGAATCACCCTGTCCGTCCGTCTGTCCGTCTGTCCATCCTTGTAAGTGCAACTCCTCCTGAACCGTTTGAAGAATTCTCGTGAAACTTTACACAATGGAAGAACTCCATATGAAGATGTGCATGAAGCAATATAATTCTGTTCTGGCATTCCCAAGGGGAGATAATCTAACTTATACCGTCTGTCCATCCTTGTAAGCGCAACTCCTCCTAAACAGTTTGAAGAATTTTCATGAAACTTTACACAATGGAAGAACTCCATATGAAGATGTGCATGAAGCAATATAATTCCGTTCTAACATTTCCAAGGGGAGATAATCTAACTTATACCGTCTGTCCATCCTTGTAAGCGCAACTCCTCCTAAACCGTTTGAAGAGTTTTCATGAAACTTTACACAATGGAAGAACTCTATATGAAGATGTGCATGAAGCAATGTAATTCTGTTCTGACATTTTCAAGGGGAGATAATCTAACTTATACATTTCAGGCGTGGGGGAGGGGGTGGGGGGGGGGGGTATCACTTTGTGAGTTTGCTCACAGTACCTCTAGTTACATTCTGCCTGAGGAAGCCTTTATTGTCCCTGATGTGAATCAGATTTTTTATACAATACTTGCTCTATTACATTTAATTGGATAGTGCCTATAAGGCACTATCCAATTAAATGTAATAGAGCAGTATATGATGAGCTTTGATTTGTTGTCAGAAAAAATTCAGCACTTTACCAGTTAACCACCCCATTTGAAATCAACATACATCCAAATGCATTGGAAATCAACTGTGTTTGTAATACAATTGACATGCATTTCATTACCACCCCTCCCCCACTCCATCTAATTGCTATGAAATCAACTTACATGCATATTCTTTCATGTCAACTGTATATGTGATGAAATCAGCATGCATCATACTAACCTACTTTATGACAACCCCCTATATATTATTTTGAAATCAACATACATCCAAATACATTCAAAATCAACTGTACTTGTGTTGCAATTGACATGCATCGTATTATCTCACCTTTTAACCACCCAATGTTATTGTTTTGAAATCAATATGCACCCAAACACATTCAGAATCAACTGCATTTGTAATACAACTGACATGCATCATATTACCCCACTTTATAACCACCCCATGTTATAGTTTTTGAACTCAACATGCATTCAAATACATTGGAAATCAACTGTAAGTGTAATGCAATTGACATACATCATATTACCCAGTTTACAATAACGCTATGCAAGTTCTTACACCACCTTATAACCACCCCATGTTGTTATTTTGAAATCAACTTGCATCCAGATATATTAGAAACGTCCTGTCTTTGTAATGCAATTGAATGCATCATATAATTACCCCACTTTATAACTACCACATGTTATTATTTTGAAATCAACCTGCATCCAAATACATTGGAAATCAATTGTATTTGTAATGCAATTGACATGCATCACACTACCCCAGTTTATAACCCCCCTATGCCATTGTTTTGAAAGCAACATGCATCCAAATACATTGGAAAGCAGTTGTAGTTGTAAAGCAGTTGCCATGCATCATGTCACCCCCACTTTATTACCACCCTATGTTGTTGTTTTGAAATCAACATACATCCAAATACATTGGAAATTAACTGTATTTGTACTACAATGCATTTTATTACCCCCTCCCCCCTCATCTAATTGATATGAAATCAACATACATGCAAATTCTCTCGATGGCAACTGTATGTGTGATGAAATCTTTGTAATGCAATTGAATGCATCATATACTTACCCACGTTATAACCACCTCATGTTATTGTTTTGAAATCAACATGCATCCAAATACATTGGAAATCAATTGTATTCGTAATGCAATTGACATGCATCATGTTACCCCCACATCATACTACCCCAGTTTATAACCCCCCAATGCTATTGTTTTGAAAGCAACATGCATCCAAATACATTGGAAAGCAATTGTAGTTGTAAAGCAGTTGTCATGCATCATGTTACCCCCACGTTATAACCACCCCATGTTGTTGTTTTGAAATCAACATACATCTAAATACATTGGAAATCAACTGTATTTGTAATACATTGCATTTTATTACCCCTTCCCCCACCTTATCTAATTGATATGAAATCAACATACATGCAAATTCTCTCTATGGCAACTGTATGTGTGATGAAATCGACATGCATCATACTAACCCACATTATGACATCCCCCTCCCCCGCCATATACTATTTTGAAATCAACATACATCCAAATACATTCGAAATCAACTGTATTAGTGATGAAATGGATATGCATCACATGCTATGAAATTAACAAGCATGCACATTCATTCGAAGTCAATCGTATCTGTGATGAAATCGACACGCATCATACTAACCCACTTTTTAACCCTTTACCGAAAATGAAAAGCAGACGACACTTGCATTTTTTGTCTCTAAGACATAGGTTATGACCCCTCATTGGAACGAGCTCGACGAGCTCGTTCCAGTGAGGGGTCATAACCTATGCTTTTGAGACAAAAAATGAAAAAAATCATGAAAATTAATTGACGATTTTTGAGAACAGCGCTGGCCGGTTTTGGCCGTTACTTTGGGTAAAGGGTTAACTTCCTCTCCTACACATACTATTCTGAAATCAACATACATCCAAATACGTTCGAAATTAACTGTATTTGAGAAGAATTCCTGTACTAGTGCTTTGAAATCTAAATACATCCAAATACATTTGAATTCAACTGTCTTTGCCATGCAATAGAGATGCATCAAATTACCCCACCACCATGTTAATGTTTTGATATATATATACATCCAAATTTATTTGAAATCAACTGTATTTATGCAATTGACATACATCAAAGTACCCCACTTTCTAACCACCCCATGTTATTTTTTTCTGAAATCTACATACATCCAAATACATTGGAAATCAACTGTACTGTAATGCAATTGACATCCATTTTTCTATCTCACCCCACCCCCATCTAATTACTATGAAATCAACACACATGCAAATTCATTCGAAATCAACCGTATATGTGTCCTTCTGTGATGAAATCGACATGCATCATATTAACTCTCATTTTAACCCTTTACCCAACGTAACGGCCAAAACCGGCCAGCGCTATTCTCAAAAAAACGCCTATTAATTTTAATTATTTTTCCATTTTTTGTCTCAAAAACATAGGTTATGACCCCTCATTGGAACGAGCTCGTCGAGCTCGTTCCAATGAGGGGTCATAACCTATGTTTTTGAGACAAAAAATGAAAAAAAAATAGTTATTCAAGAATTTTTTTTGCAAGTGTCGTCTGCTTTTCATGTTAGGTAAAGGGTTAACCCATCCCACATATATTATTTTGAAGTCCACACACATTCAAATACATTTAAAATTAACTGTATTTGAGAGGAATTAACATACTTCTAATTGAACTCGAAATCAACTGTAGTCATGACGAAATTGACACTCAAAATAATACCCATTTTATAACAACCGTTATATCATTGGATGACAGTCATCTAATGTGGAAATTGATATGTGTGAAATACCCCCCCCCCCCCCCCCCCCCCAATATAACATGCACCCATACAGGCCAGTCCATAACCTACTCATTATCGATGATTCGTTTGTTCATGTTAGCGAGGCAGCCTGCTTTTCTTAAAAACTGAACTGTACAGAAATTGACATGCGCCATGAAAAACCGCATCCCACCCCACACGCACACACAGTCCTCAATAACCACTTCATTATTGCAGAAACGGTTGATTGTTTAGTTATTGTAAGGCAGAAGTCGACGTATATGCTAATAAAGCACACACACACACACACACACACTTATAAACACTCACACAGCATGCACGCACGCACGCACATACACACACACACATTGTGATATTGACGTGATATACTATTAACAGGTGACTATTTTTTCCAGACTTGACTGTAACAGAGTTATTAACAATGATCCTATTATGTTAGCACAATTCGCAATAGGCTCCCAGGTATCATACTCCTCCCTGAATTTGACTGGTCAGCATGTGAAGTATGGCCCCAACCATTCGAATTCTTAGCTGAAGAAACAGGCTGGCATGACACCCATTCAAATTGTAACTAAAACAGCTACAATGCCGTGGGTGTCTTGAATGCACATGCCGTGTTAAAAATCAATTGAGTCTGACTGGCCTTCATTAAGGGACGTTTGTCAGTGCATGCGGCACTAATCCCTGTCTAACCTTTGTGTGTTATCCCACTAATGAGAATAAACACACCGCGGCACGTTAACCATTTACCTGACGATTCGGCAATATACAGAAGTTGCCATACAAATTTTGTTATTTTCATAATTTTTCCTTCGATTATTGGCTTATGGCCACCCACTGGAACGAGCTTGTCGAGGCCGTTCCTGTGGGGGTCGTGAGCTGTGGATTGAGGGAAAATCTCTTCTGGCTATCCTTTTCGGAAACTTGCTGAAGTGACGCTGATCAATAAGGATTACGATGAATAAGGATTCAGTGGTTTTTGATAACAAAGAATTGTCATACAAATTCTGTCATTTTCATCATTTTTTCCATCGGGCCTTAGCTTGTGACTGCTCACTGGAGCGAGCTCTATTAGTCCGTTCCATTGAGGGATCATAGGATGTGATTTGCAGCAAACAATTTTGTGCATTTTTTTTCGAAAAGTTAGGTGGAGTATCGTCGACTTCTCCCTTACAATGTGTGAGGGATCAACAGTTCAAATTGCCATACAAATTTTTTTTTTTTAAATCATTTTCTCCTTTGGGCCTTGGCTTGTGACCACTCATTGTAGTGATCTCGTTAAGCCCGTTCCAACGAGGGTTCATAGGCTGCTGTCTGAGGGAAAATTACTTCTAGATTTTTTTTTTCGGAAAATTAATAGATCGAGTGTCAATGGTCTGGGTCGACATCCCTACGCCTCTGTCCATAAACTCAATCCACTTCTCAAAATGGAAATTGTATACATTCTTTTGTATATAGATATGCTCATCTTGTTATATGCTCTGTATTTTACATTTTCAACACTGCATACGGAGGCGATCGAGGTGAATGGTTTCATAAATATTTTTCTGTTACAAAAATTTAACATAATGTACGCTTGTAAAACAGGCAAAACAATACGAAATCACCTGTCAATTGTTTGTCCGCTAATAATCCAATACTGTCCCCAGCACTTGTGACTTGGTAGTGATTATAGAAATAATGGCGGGTAGTGTAAAATTAGACAAGATCCAGACAAATCCAGAATATGACCTGATAGAATTATATAACCAAAGAACCTGCGAAATCGACTTTGAAGAAGATTCACTCTTTAGAAACACAAACACTGTAAGGAAATACCTGTTGCCTCACGAGTTCCAGTCAAAACATATTAACCCTTGGTATTCCATTTAAATTGTCAGAGTCTTGGGGCCCATTGGGACGCGTTAAACGAGTTACTAACCAGTTTGCAAGACTCAGGAAATATCTTCGACGTCACAGGTCTAACTGAAATATTTAGTGTACCACCCAACATCTCTTATTCCTTACATGGCTATTATCCACTCATTAAAAATATGCGACCTGAAGGAGACGACGCACAGGGTGGGGTGGCACTGTATGTTAAGGAGGGTATTGAATATAAAATACGCCACGATCTATCGATTTTCGTCCCACATGTTATTGAATCACAGTTCATTGAAATAAAAATAAAGAATTCAACCAAAATAATAGGAGTCATCTATCGCCCAAATACGCCACCCAAAGCCGACATCGACCTTTTTCTTACCAAACTGACTAAAATAACTGACCAAATTAATCATGAAAGCAAGAAAGCATACATAATGGGTGATTTCAACATAGAGCTCCTTAAATCCTCCTCACATTGCCAAACCGAATTCTTCTTAGATGTAATGACCAGCCAGGGGTATTTACCGTATATAACTAAACCAACTCGCATGACAAGCCACTCGGCCACATTAATTGATCATATTTACTCTAATAATATTGTTCCCGATTCCCTCTCTGGAATAATTGTTACAGATGTCTCTGACCACTTCGTTACTTTCCATATAGAGGTCAACTGCAAAAACAGAGATCAACAGGAAACTACTTACACGCGCAGATTCAGTCAACGCAACAAGAACCTTTTCAAACGGTTCTTGTCGGAAAGTGACTTTTCGCCAGTTCACAACCCACAATGTCCCAACCTTGCCTATGAAACATTCATGAACATCTATTCTACTGCTTTTGAAAGATCATTCCCACTTATCGGGATTGATGTAAAGAAAAAAATCATTAAAAAACAAACCTGGATGTCCAGGGGACTTCTAACCTCGTCCATCACCAAAGGAACATTTTATAATAAGTATCTGAAATCGCCAACTGAACAAAATAAAAGAACTTACAAAAACTATTGTAAAGTATTTAATAAAATTAAAGAACAAAGTAAGAAAATACTCACAGACAATAAGAATAACTTGCGCAAAACCTGGCAGATTTTAAACAAAATGATAAAAAAGCCAAGCGCACATATAACATGCCCACCTCCTTCATCAAATGTAATAATGATATAATAAATGACCCCTTTGAAATTGCACAAGAGTTCAACACTTTCTTCGCAAACATTGGTAAATGCATTAGCGACAAAATAGTTAAACCAAATAAAACTTTTCAAGAATCATAAATTCGCATATGCAAAACAATTTCTTCATAACACCTACAACCCCATCGGAAGTTATAAACGTAACTAAATCGATGAAACCTAAACAAAGTGAAGACTGTAGTGGTATTACAACGAGTATTGTGAAAAACACAGTAGATCTAATAGCTCACTCCCTTTCTGATATTATAATTGAGTCGTTTTCAAAGGGAACAGTCCCCGAAGCTATGAAAACTGCGAAAGTGATACCAATATTTAAAACAGGCGATGAAAACCAGTTCACTAAGTACAGACCAATAAGCATTTTACCAATATTCTCAAAGTATTAGAAAAATTAATGTCAAATACGGTTATATATTTTTTAAATACCTTTGCCATACTATATCCCCTCCAATACGGCTTTCGGAAAAATCATGGAACGATTCATCCCATATTTCATATTTTGAAAGATATAGCTACAAAAAACAATAAAACTAGTAAGGATATTACACTATCGGTATTCATTGATTTTTCCAAGGCATTTGACACTATAAACCACGAGATATTACTATCCAAATTGGAAAGTTATGGCTTCAGGGGTGTTAGTAACGATTGGTTTAGAAGCTACCTTAAGAACAGGACTCAATACGTTAAGTATGCAGGACGTCACTAAAACTGACGCAAATAAACCGCGGTGTTCCACCAGGTTCATATTGGGTCCCATTTTATTTTTACTGAACATAAATGACATCAGCTGTTCAACTTCACTTTAAACTATTTCTTTCGCGGATGATACAACAGTGTATATGGCACCAACTGCAGAAATACTAGTTAGAAATGCAGACAGAGAGCAGGATAAACTATACGATTGGTGCTCGGCGAATGAACTTGTCCTAAATGCAAATAAAACAAAATACCACGTGTAGCTCACGTAGTCCAGGACACATAAATATTTATATAAAAAATAAAAAACTGCAGAGGATCAGCTCCAGTGAGACTGAAAAAATATTAAAATTCCTTGGAATCACTATAGACAAAAATTTCTCTTATCCGGCTCATATATCACAAATATGCATCACAATTAGTCGTGCAAACTATGCTTTGAACAAAGTAAAAAATCTTCTTCCACATACAGCCATGAAAACGCTATACTATGCACTTATCCATAGTCACTTAATATACAGTATTCAAATGTGGGGCAACTCCAAACATATTAAGAAACTGTTTATATTACAAAAACGCTCATTGCGAATAATTAATAATGCACATTCTTAAGTACACACTGACCCTCTAATTAAGAAAGATAAAATACTCAAAGTAAACGATCTTTACAAACTCTATGCGCGTGTCTATTTATCCATGATTGGAAAGTAAAAAGGCTCCCTGAATCTTTTGATACTTTTTCACGACAAGTAATAACCCTTCGCACGTAATAATGAAGACAGTCAGAATTACTTAGCAGGACACGTACAGCATCCTTAGATAAATTGCCATTCTTTGCACCTCCCAGATTATGAAATGGTTTGGAACATGAAATAAGAAACATTCAAAATAGAAACCTTTTTGAAAAGACTCTAAAGTTGAAATATTTATCTAAATACCCTGATTATATTCAATGTAATAACACATTTTATGCAGAGTGCCAATTCAGCACCTACTAAATAACAAATCGCCAAGGTTGCTCATCCAGTAAAGCTTCATAAGACTCCCAAACATTAGAAAATAGATCTTGTTTTGTCTCGAACATTGTCTGAAGATCTCGTCTGCCTCCTATGTTGTCTTAACTACCAAGTCTTATCCATACCCATAGGCAAAATTCATCGTGAATAATAAGTGTGAACTGAACTGAACATTAGCCATACAACCGAACATAACTGAACATTAGTCATACACACAAAAAAAACGTTTCTGTGTGCAGTGTTGTTGAAAAAATATTTGTTGGGGGATGCCAGGTAGACAGCCAATCTGGCTATGCCATCTCCCTGCGGAATATATGCTTCATTCTATATTTGTATGTTTCACTTTATACTTGTAATCCACCATATCACATATACCGTTAATTAAAGCATCATATCATATCAGTGGTGAAAAAACTTTTGAATACAAGATGTAACAAATCTCTTGGTAAAAAAAAGAATTATAACACATCTTAGAACTCACACAGATGAGGCCGTTTAAATGCAGTGTGTGTAACAAATCATTCAGTGATGTCTGAAATCTCAAAAAACCTCTTGGATCTCATACTGATCAGAAACTGTTCGAATGCATTATATCGACAAAATCTTTCAGTGAGAACATACATCTCACTGCACATCTAACTCGCACTGGTGAGAAGCTGTTTGACTAACATGGAGCAAAACTTTTAGTTCGAAAGTAACTGTGACAAAACATTAGTAATATGAGTATTTCTATCTGTAGACCAATTAATATGCATAATCTCTGTTCTCCATTAGACAACAGAGCAATACATCCATCCTGTCATCACCTTTATGCACTTGATATATACTACTCAAAGTTTGCTAAGCACCAAATATTTGATACACCATTGTGAAATTTGCTTGCGAAATATTTGCGATATTTTTGGTCGAGTTGTGACGAAGTCAAACTCGACTTATAGTTTGATGAATGGCGGGCGGGCGAGTGGGTGTAAACAATTGGTTTGTGGATGATAACTTGATAACGCATGTTCATGAAACTTCATAGTTAGGTTGGTATCGGTGAGAGGAAGAACCCTATTAATTTTGGACTTGCTTGGTCGATGGTCAAGGTCACAGTGACCTTGAACATAGTAAATTGTAAACAATTGGTTTCCAGATGATAACTTGACCACGGTTCAACCCACATTCATGAAACTTCATATGTAGGTTGGCCTTTGTGAGAGGAAGAACCCTCTTTATTTTGGACTGACTAGGTCAAAGGTCAAGATCACAGTGACCCTGAACATAGTACAAAACAATCGGTTTCCGGATGGTAACTTGATAATGGTTTCACCCATGTTCATGAAACTTCATAGGTAGGTTGCAATCAGTAAGATGAGGAACCCTATTTATTTTTGACTTGCTAGGTGAAAGGTCAAGGTCACAGTGCCCTTCAACATAGTAAATTGTAAACAATTGGTTTCCGTTCAATAACTTGATAATGGTTTGACCCACATTCATGAAACTTCACAGGTAGGTCGGCCTAGGTGCGTTGACGGTCCCTATCTATTTTGGACTCAATAGGTCAAAGAGCAAGGTCACAGTGACCTTGAACATAATAAATTGTGAACAATTGGTTTCCAGATGATAGTTTGACAATGGTTTCATGAAACATCATATGTAGGTTGGCATTTGGTGCAAGAAAGAACCCTATTTATTTCGGAATCACTAGGTCAAAGGTCAAGGTCACAGTGACCCTTCACATAATAAATTGTAAACAATTGGATTCCGGATGATATAGCAAGAGGCTACCCATCGTCAGGTTGGTGAAGCCCTTGGTGTGCACCATACGGTAATCACCACAGCCTGGGCAAGATTTCAGCAGTATGGCACACCTGTAAGACGGCATGGAGGTGGCAGAGACAGGGTAACATCTGCAGCCGAAGACTGGTTTTTGGTCAATCAGGCCCATAGGAACCGCTTTGTCACAGAAACCCAGCTTCGCAGTGACCTTCAGAATGCATCTGGGGTAAATGTTTCGATGCAGGCTATCTGGGCAGGGCTGCACGAAGTTGGTCTCTGATTGAGAAGACCATGTATTCGCATTCCGCTGAACAAGAACCACCGCCAGGCACGATGCGAATAGGCCATGGACAACGTTGGATGGACCAGAGAAGATTGGCGACCTGTCCTTTTTAGTCGAGTTTTGACGAAGTCAAACTCGACATAGTTTGATGAAGTGGCGGGTGGTGGGCGTAAACAATTGGTTTCCAGGCAATAACTTTAGTTCTATTTGATGCACCTTTACCAAAATTATACCAGAGGATACCCTATAGGAAAGGAAGACACCTATCGATTTCAGAGTCTCGCGTCCCCAAGGTCAAGGTCACTGTTACTATAAATAGAATATTTTGTGACAAATTGGTTTCCGGGCAATAACTTGAGTTCTATTTGACGCACCTTTACCAAATTTATTCCAGAGGTTAATAATAATAATAATAATAAGGGAGTTTTATATAGCGTAAAATCACAAGCTGTGCTCTAAAACGCTGTACAACAAAATAAAAAATCGAGCTCCTGACCATCAAGCAATTTACAGAGTGAGAAAGAAGGGGGTCAAAAATGACATATCACCAAAAGCCTCTCTAAAAAGATGAGATTTCAATTTTTTTTGAATTGATCAAGATTTTCTGATGCCTGAACTTGATCAGGTAAAGAATTCCAAAGTGCAGGTCCAGCGAATGAGAAAGCTCTGTTATTCACAAGAGCTGACCTAGAGAAGGGCATCTGAAGCTTAATTTGTTTGGAAGAAGGTAAATTTCTTTCAGGTTTTTTAATTGTCAAAAGGTCTTGTAAATACTATAGGAAGGGAAGACACCTATCGATTTCGGAGTCTGGGGCCCCAAGGTCAAGGTCACTGTTGCTACAAATAACTTATTTCTTCAGAATTTAATGTCAAAACTCGACTTCTGGATCTGTGATCCTCTTGCTGGATTTTTACAGATGAGTCAACTTACTGCCTAGTCCACGCCGATAGGCGGTGTAGGGTATGGATAACACGAGACGAGTGATTCCATGCAGCCAACATTGCTGAGCATGGCTGCTGTGGTGGATGGTCAGTCATGATCTGAGGTGGCATCAGCAGGGATGGATGTACAGAGTTCTGCGTCCTTGAACGTGGTACATTGACTGCACAGCGGTATATTGATGAGATCCCGGATGTCCACGTCAAATTGTATGCAAGTGCAGTGGGTGGTAGATTCATTCTGATGGACAATAATGTCCATCCTCATGTTGCCCATGCTGTCGGGAAGTACTGACAGAGGGAGGGGATTGAGCGTATGGACTGGCCAGCAAGATCCTCTGACCTCAATCCAATCGAAAATGTCTGGAATGAGTTGCAGCTTGCAATTTCAGCCCGTCCAGTCCAGCCAAGAAGTGTCCAGGAGCTTGGTGCCATGCTGTCCAAGAATGGAACAACATCCTACAAAGGACCACCAAGAGCCTGATTGGGGCATGAGAAGGCGTTGCCAAGCTGTAATTACCAGTAATGGGTCTTATACTCGATATTGAAGCCATACCAGTTTGCTCCGGCAACATTTTGTCGGGCGGGCGGTGGGCGGCGGGCATAAACAATTGGTTTCCGGGCAATAACTTTAGTTCTGTTTGATGAACCTTTACCAAAATTATACCAGAGGTTACCCTATAGGAAAGGAAGACACCTATCGATTTCAGAGACTTGCGTCCCAAGGTCAAGGTCACTGTTACTATAAATAGAATACTTTGTGACAATTTGGTTTCCGGGCAATAACTTAAGTTCTATTCCGTGTATCTTCACCAAACTTATACCACAGGTTACCCTATAGGAAGGGAAGACACCTATCGATTTCGGAGTCTGGGGCCCCAAGGTGAAGGTCACTGTTGCTACCAATAGCTTATTTCTTCAGAGTTTAATGTCAAAACTCGATTTCTGGATCTGTGATCCTCTTGCTGGCTTTTACAGATGAGTCAACGTACTGCCTAGTCCACACCGATAGGCGGTGTAGGATGTGGAGAAGACCAGAAGAGTGATTCCATGCAGCCAACATTGCTGAGCATGACTGCTGTGGTGGATGGTCAGTCATGGTCTGTGGTGGCATCAACAGGGATGGACGTATAGTGTGCTGTGTCCTTGAACGTGGTACATTGACTGCACAGCGTTATATTGATGAGATCCCGGATATCCATGTCAGATTGTATGCAAGTGCAGTGGGTGGTAGATTCGTTCTGATGGACTATAATGTCCATCCTCATGTTGCCCATGCTGTTGGGGAGTACCAACAGAGGGAGGGGATTAAGCGTATGAACTGGCCAGCAAGATCCTCTGACCTCAGTCCTATCGAACATGTCTGGAATGAGTTGCAGCTTGCAATTTCAGCCCGTCCAGTCCAGCCAAGAAGTGTCCAGGAACTTGGTGCCATGCTGTCCAAGAATGGAACAACATCCCAGAAAGGACTACCAGGAGCCTGACTGGGAGCATGAGAAGGCGTTGCCAAGCTGTAATTACCAGTAATGGGTCTTATACTCGATATTGAAGCCATACCAGTTCGCTCCGGCAACATTTTGGCAAATTGAAAAATTTCCTCTTTTGCCAATAATAAGGGGCTAAGAATGTTAATTATCAGCCACATTTATGGGAATGATCCAAGCCTTAAATTTATTAATTCTAAGTTATATCAACCAGCCAAGAAAGTAGATTTGCCTTGCAGAAGTATTCTCGAATGATTACGCCCTGTGCCATTTGCGACTTGCGCAACCCAGTCGCAAACTTTCGGTGAAGTTTGACACATGTTTGCGGCGCAAGGATACATACTGCTATCATCAGGGTTCTGCCAAATAATTAGGGCCAGTCTGCAATTTCTTTGTCTTTGTGCTATAATTAGTAACACTAGCGGACAGGTCAGCCAAAGTACTTTCAGTATATAAGGAGTGGTGCAAGCAAATTGCGTCTTTTTTCCAGCGTCATCTAAGTACAACTTGTAACAGTCGAGTCAAGGTTAAACACAGTCAATTTCCATTTTCCTTAGTACACTTCGTTTCAACTTTTGGTTTCATCGTCTTTTCCACATTCATTGTATTCACGTTTCCGAAGTCCGGTGAGTTTGTTCCATTATATTTTTTGCATTATTTATTATTATGGAGGGACATGGTATTCTCATTGAAGTGTTAGTTCTGGGCAGTTCATTTACTGCCAGACTGGGGCGTTACTTAAGGCGGGATGTGCAGTTTCCGTCCCCCTTTGACTTTGTCCCGTCACTCAGGTTGAGCTCGTTTCATGGCCGACTGGTGCATTGTCGCTTCCACGGCAGGGGCGGTTCGGCGGTACAAAAATTAAGATCTTTGGACATGCACGTTATTAAAGAATTTAAGACAGATTTGATTGTGTTGCAGATTGGTTCCAATGATCTTGCTGGTATTCCAGCGGAAACGGTCGGCAGCTCAATCGACGATCTGGCCTCCGAATTGCAATCAGAATTCGGGGTCCGGTCGGTGTTTGTCTGTCAGGCTTTTTATTGAACCAAAGTGTCAGTTGCCCATGGTCTTGTTAGTGCCATGTCCGTGCTGGAGTTCAACCCTCGTGTTTACAAACTTAACCTGTATCTGGAACACGTCCTCACAGCCACTTCACAGGCTTTTCACTTCTGGAAGCACTGTAAATTCCACAGTGTGGCATCGCACTATTTGTGCGATGGTGTTCATTTTAATGACCGTGGCTTGGAAAGATATTGCCGTAGTGTAAGGGGTGCTATCCTCTTTTTCCTCAACAGTTTTCTTCCCAGATGTTGACTTGAGGAAAGGGCTTTCTCAGGCCTATGTGCCTTACCACAAAATACAAAAAAACAAAAAAAAACAAAACGAAAAACAATGGCAACCAAAACAAAACCGAAATTCAAACAACATACGATATATCAAAAAAAACAAAAAAACAATTTAATAATCTATATAGATATATATTGCTTACAGCCCACATTTGGGGGTGTATGTGGGTCCGGTGTTGAAGGCGATCTCCTGGGGTGTACGTCGAATGAGTCGGCTCATTCCTGACTCGCTGTCAGGTTTATATTGTCCTTTTACTCCCATTGGGATGGCAATGAGCTCATATTCTGAGGTACACCACCACGTGTGTCGTGATTAATACTGCTGCCCCATTCTGCACAGGTGTATATCTCCGACTCGTTATTACACAATAAAAATGTTAAATTTATGTATCTTTTCATACGTTGGGCATTTTATACAACTTGTTGAGGGCAATTCATCTCTCACAACAACACTAACACAACCAAAACACAAAAAACAAAAAACAAAAAAATCAGCCCAGGTGTTCTCTTCTGGAGTGGGCTTACGTGTCCTCTTACTTGTGAGGAAGTGTCGTGGTGTGGGCAGCAGTTTATTCTTGGCCAGCCGTTTGTTTTGTGCCCGTTGTGTTCGGACTGGCTGGGTTTCTGTCTTCTTGTGCCTGGATCATTTTCAACACCGCTGCCTTGGACCTCCAATTCCTGCTTGGCCTTTTTAGCGTAACCAGGATGCCTAACGCCCAAGTCTTACAGGGCGGCATCTTACATCCTCATTTGATCACCCCATTATTCTTTGGCATCCTTCGTAAACTTGAATCATGTTTCAACCTGTCAAATAACAGAGAGGACTATCTGGGTCAACTGCCTTACAGCATGGGCCATAAATTTTCCTGAACATTACAATTCACAGCCCGTTTTGCTGTTTTTCATTACCACACATAGTGGATGCTCGGCCTTCTTCCTCCCACCATTTCACATATAGGTCCTCCCTATAGTTCGGCAGGTTCTTCTCCGTCATCACTCTCGGTTCCTTACCTCCACGGCATGCCGTGGTCATCTGCTTTCTCTTTCAGTCATGCCACCAAAACGTAAAAGGAGCCAACTTCAGGATGGCCTTTCTAACTCCTATCAACCAAGGGGTAGTAAACGGACGCCTCGTCCGTCATCTGCCCGCAACACAGGGACCACTCTACCCTCTGAGCACAGATCAACTCTACCTGTCCCTAAGCCAGCAAGAGCCTCTACATCAGCCGCTCCACCAACAGAGAATTCAGCTTCAGAGACCACACCGGTGTGGGACACAATTACAGTTACAGTTCACATCCCAGCCAGTTTGCGATTGGAGACCACCATGGGCACTCAGGTTTCAGAGGCAGTGCAGGATGCCCTTCAGCAGGTCCCCACTAGTCAAGGTAATAACCATACGCAGGGTCTTCCTACTTGTATTAATGTCAACACCAATACATATGCATTTTGCCCTCCTCCAGTCACCCCTGATACACAGGAGGTGCCTCCAGCAGGCCCAGCAGGGCCTGTTCCGGAATTCATTTCCACCTCGCTGCCATTGGCGGCGAATGTGAGTTCAAAACTTAAAGCCCAGATTTGGGGTGGGGAATTTGTCACCTTGGCTGCACTGCTTCCGCAGCATACCACAGGGATAGATTCCTCTTACGCATTATCTGTGGATGCCTTTCAAGGCAAACCCACCATCGTGTGGGTCTCCAAGGCACCAAAGGCACTCACATCTGTGGGTCAGTGGTTGAGTGCCTTTGAGGTGTTGATGCCCATTCGAATTGAAAAATTTCCACAAGAAGCTGCAGCTTTGTTGAAGTACCAGTCAAATATTCGCCATCTCGCCACAATTGGCGTTGACTGGTCTTTCTAAGATCAGCAGTTTAGGTTGATTAGACAACAGCAGCCACAGCTCCAGTGGGACCAATTCCATTGGGAGCTATACCTGAGAGCAGCTCCAGGTGGCAGTGCTCCCAAATTTCAGAGGTCACAGGTCCCGGCATCTAAGGTTCGTGGATCCGGACGGAGGGGGCGCCGTTTCATTCCTGCTGGTTATTGCTTTCGATTTCATGATGGCGGTAACTGTGAGGGGCCATGTAAATTTTCCCATACTTGTTTTAAGTGCCAACAGGCCCACAGCTTCCAGAAATGTTCCTTTCGATACAAAGGGGGTCAGGCTTCCTTTCGAGGGAATGGTTACAGAGGCCGTGGTCGTTTTGGACAGCCTTCCTCCTCCAGTTCACACAGTCACTCCAATCCAGGTAAGCAGGCTCAATAAATTTCTTCACAGTTATGACCCCATTTTGGCAAGCACACTAATCCAGGGATTTTCACATGGTTTTCGATTAGGTATACAAGGTTGACCCGCACCCCACAATGTTTCCAGCTTATGGTCAGCGAGTGACTACCCTGACGTTATGCATGAAAAAATTATGAAAGAGGTTCAAGTGGGGAGGCTGGCGGGTCCCTTTCGACACCCCCCTTTTCCAGATTTGGTCTTATCACCCATAGGTTTGGTGCCAAAAAAGAACCCTGGGGAATTTCGGATGATACAGCACCTGTTGTATCCTAAGGGTTTCTCTGTGAATGATCACATTCCAGCCGAGTGGTCGGCGGTCTATTATGATACCATTCAGGATGCCATTTCCGTCATTTGTCGCCTGTGGAGAGGGTGTTTTCTTTCCAAGACCGATATTAAATCTGCCTTCTGCTTATTACCTATTCATCCTCTTGATCAGCCGCTCTTGGGTTTTCGGTGGCAGGAACAATAATTTTATGATAAATGTCTTCCAATGGGTTGTTCCTCTTCATGTCAGCATTTTGAGTTGTTCAGTACCTCGCTCCATTGGGTGGCCCAAACTAAATTCAAAGTTCACAACATCCTGCATGTGTTGGATGATTTCTTCTTTGCTGCACCAGCCCAGGACCTATGTCAACAGTATCTGCACCGCAGATTTCTTGCTCTGTGCAGCATTTTGGGGGTCCCCATCGCTGAAGATAAGACTGTCCACCCTTCCCAGTGTTTGGTGTTCCTGGGGATTAATTGGATACCCAAGACATGTGTGCCCGCTTTCCAGCCGACAAATTAACGAAATGTGAAGTCACAATCCGAAACTTTTTGCAGCGCAAAAAAGCCCCACTGGTCGAATTGCAAGGACTTATTGGTCTGCTTAATTTTGCCTGCACAGTCATTTTACCTGGTCGGGTCTTTCTTCGCCGTCTCATTAATCTCACCATTGGTTTGACCCATGCCCACCACCGTGTCCGTTTAACTAGAGAAGTCAAAGCTGATTTGCAGATGTGATTGAACTTTCAGACCTTCTTTTATGGTAAAACACTTTTCCTCGAAGACCAGTGGACGAAGAACGACGTCTTGTCTGTTTATACAGACGCTTCTGCTTCTTGTGGCGTTGGGGGAATATTTGGTCGCCATTGGTTTCATGGGACTTGGCCCCCACATCTCAGATCTTTTGAACATTGCGATCCTGGAGCTTTATCCCATCATATTGGCACTCCACCTCTGGGGAGGGTCCATGCAGCACAAACGCATCTCCTTCTTATCCGACATTGAAGCTGTGGTCTCGGTCATCAATTACCAAATTTCAAAGAATCCAGATCTCCTCAAACTCCTTTGTGTTTTAATGCTTATTTGCTTGCGCAACAATGTGCTTTTCCGTGCGAAGCACATTCCAGGCAAGACCAATGTGATGGCCGATCATATTTCTCGTTCACAGGTGGCAGCGTTCAAGGACCTTGCACCGACATGCGATCCGGAACCAACACGAGTCCCACCGGAACTGGAACTTCAGACTTTATTAGTTCCATGACCATCTTGTTGGATGACGCCCTCACTCCATCCACGAGTCAATTTTACAGACACACCAGGGAAAAGTTTTATCAGTTTTGTTCTCGCTTCAGTATCGCTGTCCAGTGGCCCATCGGCATTCATCTCATTTGCCTGTTTTTGTCTCACTTGTTCCATGAAAATTATTCTTCCAAATCCATCACGTCAATGCTTTCAAGTCCTTCCTATTATCATAAACTTCATGCGCTACCTGACCCCACACAGGCATTTCTAGTGGGCAAGCTTTTGTCGGGAGTACAGCATCTATGACCCACTTCCAACCTACGGATATTCTTGGTAAATTGCAGACTACTGTTCCCACGGTGCCTATCAGTGCAGCCTATTCCGTGCCTTGTTTACCACAGCCTTCTACTCTTTTGCGTGCATTTGAGAACTTTGTCCCTCCCAGGCTTCGGAGGCAGGCAGGGTACTGCAGTAGGGTACGCTTCCTCGCCCCACAGTCGGTTAGTTTGACCTATCACGATTTCAAGCATAACATCACCAAAAAACTGTACATAATGACAATTCAGGCAACTGGGGGACCCAGTTGTCCGGTTGGGCTTCTGCATGCATTTCTAGCACTCCACTATGGGTCCTCTTTTTGCATATCCGGATGGTTCTCCGATTCTCCGCAAAGATTTCACCTGGTCCTTGAATCAGTGCTTGACGTTTTGCGGTCTTGACCCCTCCTTTTTCAAAGGTCACAGTTTCCGAATCAGAGCCGCTACTTTCGCGGCCTCCAGGAACTACAGTGATGCACAGATAAGGCAGATTGGCCGCTGGCGTTCCAATGCCTTTAGGACTTATATCCGTGCCTCTTCTCTTTCATAAACTGGGGCTTGGGTTTGATTCCAATAATATACCAGTGTACCCCTGGGAGGCTACATTTGATGGGCGGGGCGAGTTACATTGCTTTTAACTGGGTTATTCATAGGCCGGGGCTGCTACTCTTATCATCTCGATCGGCCGGCTTGGGCTAGGCCTACAACCAACAAATACGCAAATCGATCACAGTCGGCTTGGGCTGGACATGTTATCGATACTGTCTGACAAAACGTAGGTCACTCTCACAAAATAAGAAAGGGTAGTACATGTAGCTTCACCTTGGTCGGCTTGGGCTGGATCTGGGATAATTTCTCTTCATATAGGCTTGGGCTTGTATGCGTTTATGAATAATTGATGGTAAGTCAGTTGGGCTGCAATTTAACTTCCGGGTAATCATAGAGTGGGCGCCGATGAGGGCAGTCACCTGTAGTAACGATGTTTTCTCGATGATTACCCGATTGTTTCTCACAATGACACCGCCATTGGCATCCCGCACACTGCTTTTTAGCCTTCGACCTTCAGCGTTACTGGTATCTCTACAGACAACCTCTGCACAAGTGGCAAAAACTTTTCATTTCCCTCTATACGGGGGAGGCGTGTACTTCTTACATTCCGTTTTGGGTATATAGTGTATAGTGCCTGCCAGGCTTTCTGGGCTGATTTTTTACCCTACATATTGTGTTGTGTCATGATTTTTTCTTCTTTTTTTCTGGACTCTGTACGTAAGTAGTGTATATAGTTTGTGTCGTCATAGCCGCATTCCTGGCGGCTACATCTCTGTGGGTCCCATGGACCAGTATGGACTACAGGTATTTCGTTCTGGGACACTCAACGGTGGTTCATGGCGGTCTTCCAGTGTCATTCACCATAAATAGATTAGGTGTAGATTTGAACATTTCAAGAATGGAGTCTTCAGGATTCATTACAGTTTTACCCTCACCTTGTAAGTTCATTTCCTCGGATGAGGCTGCTTGCTGCATGGTGAGTTCCTAGCATATTCTACCACTTCCACTTCAGTTGCACTTTTTCCTATACTTGTCCAATTCCTTTTGATTTGTTATTAATTTTGTTTATTTCAGTAGTAGGCCACACATGGCCACAATGGTGGCGTCTTTACATCCATCCTTTCCCACCCGTACATGTTAGGAGTTCACATTTTTGCATCTCTTCACTGGTCTCTCTCCTCAGGGACGCTTTCCTCCAGCAGCTGTGGGTTGGTGGGATGGCACCCCCACTACATTGAGGTTATGGGACTTCAATGCCGTGTGGGTGCCATCTTTGGCGGATCATCGCCAACCTTTGCTCTAGACTACTGAAACATGCTTTGTTTTGTACATATTTCTGTAACTTTTATCATGGCACACTGCTCATTATGTAAACCAATCTCGTACATAATCCATAAAATCCATGTTTATGTATAGCAATAAATGGCACTGTGTCGAATTCGCAAATTTAGTGTCAAGTTATCTATCTTACGGAGCAAGCAAGCTTGCTGCTGGGTTGCTCTCCTTCGCTCACTACTGGAACAGTTCCCATAAATAAGGGGCTAAGAATGTTAATTATTAGCCACATTTATGGGAACGATCCAAGCCTTAAATTTATTAATTCTAAGTGAAATCAACCAGCCAAGAAAATAGATTTGCCTTGCAGACGTATTCTCGAATGATTACGTCCTGTACCATTTGCGACTTGCGCAACCCGGTCGCAAACTTCTGGTCAAGTTTAACACGTGTGCAGCGCAAGGATACGTACTGTTATCATCAGGGTTCTGCCAAATGATTCGCAAATTTAGTGTCAAGTTATCTATCTTACGGAGCAAACAAGCTTGCTGCTGGGTTGCTCCCCCTTGCTCACTACTGGAACAGTTCCCATAAATATCCATTTTCCATGGTTATCGTATTCAAAAGCTAAAAAAAATAATGTCAAACACAAATAAAATCTCAATTTCTGTACTTAAATCATTAAAGATATAATTAAATAAAAGATGTATAGTACCCTTTTCAATACAATATTTAAACTAAAATGTGAAACAGGTAGTCAGATGTACTTGATGCTTAGCAAACTTTGAGTAGTTTATATACTTCCTATTATTGTATTGAGTATAAACCAAGATTCGGAATCGGGAGAATTGCCTCTCTTTTTTTCTCACTGACATAATACGCAGTTACACAATTACACAATTTAGTTACACAATGAGGTAAAATGGACATGTGCAAACGTGTCAATACACTGGCATTCCTGAAATATATTATTTGCAAATCCAAACAACATTTGGCCAAGAAGTCCCTCCTTTGGTCACTTTGGTCCATTTTTTTCTGCTTCAAATATCTTAGAACCCCAGGAAGCGTGGCGGCTTAGTAGTAACGGCATTGGACTTCAAACCAAAAGGTCCTCGGTTTGATCCCCCCCCCCCCCCCTCCCCCATGGGTAACTGTGTTATGTCCTTGGGCAAGGCACTACTTTATCCTGATTGCTGATGTGAGGATATGGTGACGCCTTGTACTAAAGCATACTGCATTCCAATGGTGCACTTGTCTTCATCCAGTGATCACCCTGTTTGTGCAAAGTTAGTATGTTGGGGAATCTGACCGCTACTCGCTGATGCTCAGTGGTTCTGTCTGACTACTTCGGCTTCTTTCACCCAGACAACTCTCAAGTGGCTGTTGAGGTGTCATTAAACCCCAATCAAAACGTAAAATAACGTAAAATAAAAACAAATATACATGGAAAGTTCTAACCCAGTTGCCAAACTGATCTACAACCTGACAAAGTCCTCCACAGCTATTAGACTAGAACCGTAAACGTATCTGCTCAATTATTTCTTATTAACCTACCTTACAACAGCAGGCTTGCACTGCAGTGGAAGTCCCTAACTCGGAAATATACCCTCTATTTCGTTTTTCCCAAGTGATTTGGAAGAGAAAATGGGTGCTTTTAAAAGCACCAAGAAAAAAATAAGTGAAAACTGGGTCGAGTGCGACCGGAACACACCCAGTATGAGACACTCTTCTCCTTGTACTAATCCAAGGCTTCTGAAACCAGTGCGCAGACGTACAACCAACGTGTCATTCTTTTTTCTTCCACCATCTTGTCAAGATGCGGATCTTTTTGCTCATCAACAGTGACACCTTTTGACTCGATGTTAACAATGTTCCTGTTCTGAATTGTGGACTCATAACTGTTTCTTCATGATCCAGACATACAGGGCTGTGCCTTTAGCTCACCTGACTGAAAAGTCAGGGTGAGCTTTTCTTATCACTCTTCGTCCGTTGTCCGCCCGTCATCCGTCATCCTGCGTGAAGGAGGTGTTTGAGCCTCTTTCTCGTAAACCACTGGCCACATTTTAATTAAATTTCATGTAAGTAGTGGTTATATAGGGGCATTTTGATTTTATGCAAATTAGGTTTCGGCTCATATTGAGCAGATGTGTGGGAAAAAAATGGCCAATTTTTTTGAAAATCTTCTTTTAATGAACCACCAGTAGCAGTGACTTGATATGTGGTATACAAAGTCCTTTTGAGGTTTAGAATCAATTTTGTTCAAGAGAAGTTTGTCGGGCATTATTTGCCTTCGTTATTGGAGGGGCAAGAATTTTTGCCACTCCCAAAATTTCTATTTTCCCAACGGAGAGGCAAATTTGAACCAAATTTGATATGAGGGCTTATTGGGTCATAAGTACTTAATTTATGTCCATTTTTTTTCCCGTCGCCCCATGGGAACAGCAGGAGCTAAAAAGGAGAAAAAATTAAAACGCCCATATCTCCAAAACTACACGGCACTGAGAATTCTTATTTGGCGTGAAGCTTCCTTAGGACCAACAGAATGGAATGGTCAAAACAAAATTGCTATCGGTTTTATCATGGGGTACTTTTTAGGGACTTTGAAAAAGTGCTGAGTCAGCATTTTTTAACACTGTGGGTAATGGGAAAAACATGTGAGACTACTTTTCTCCCAAACCACTGCTTCAAAAGCCTTCAGATTTCACCTATATCATGTTTGGAAGATTGTTTCACATGTTTATTGAAATCAATTCCCTGGGTCCATATTTGGGATCTCTATGGGAGCCCAAATGTTTAAATTAGTGCAGTATGAGGAATATTCTTTAAAAAATCTTCTTTGTCAGATCTACCAATAAGAATCTTTTGATATTTGGTATGCAGCATCCTTGGGGGGGGGGGGGGGGGGGGGGGGGGGGGGGAGATTCAAGTTTGTTCAAGCCAAGTCCCTGGATTCATATTTAGGCTGAAAATTTGCGGCCCCGTTCCAGACTTAGAAATTTTGGACCAAAATCGGAAATTTTTTTTTTGTTTTTTATGCATTTCGGTCAGTTTTAAAACAAAAAAAATTATTTTTTTACACTGAAAATTTTGGGTCCGGTGTGGTTGAAATTTTGGACCAAAATCCAGATTTTTTTTATATTTTTTATGCATTTTGGTCAATTTTAAGACGAAAAAAAATTATTTTTTTTTTACACTGAAAATTTGGGGGCCGGGTGGGTCTTAGAAAATTTTGGACCAAAATCCGGAAATTAGTTTTGGGTTTTTTTATGAGTTTTAAGAAGGAAAAAACAATTTTAGGCTGAAAATATTTTGTTTGGGAAAAAAATCTGTTTTTTATGCGTTTATCTCAATTTTGGGACGTAAAAGTGCAGGAACTGAAAATAGAAGGAAAATCCTGTGTATTGTGTGGGCACAATCACTTCATCTAGTTGGTATATGCTTTTCTTAGGAGGGGCATATGCAGCTTATTCAAGTCAAATCCCTGGTTTGATATTTAGACTACCATGTCAGGTGAGCACCCTCGGGCCCCCTGGGGCCTCTTGTTAGCTCACCTGACTTTCAGTCAGGAGAGCTATAGTGGTCACTCACCGTCCGTCGTCCGTGAACATGGTGTTTGCGTCTTCTCCTCCCAAACCGTTGAACCAATTTAATTGATATTTGAGATAATAGTTTGTTATGGCATCGCAATTTGATTTTGTTCAAATCAAGTTGTCTCACCCCTTGGTAAGGCCACGCCCAAAAAGTGTGCCTAAATCTTAAAAAATCTTCTTCTCATGAACCAGCAGTAGCAGAGACTTGATATTAGGTGTGCAGCTTCCTTTTGAGGTGTAGACTCAGATTTGTTCAAGAGAAGTTTGTTGGGCTATATTTGCCGTTGTTAAGGGAGGGGCAAAATTTTTTGCCACTCCCAAAATTTCTATTTTCCAATCCGAGAGGCAGATTTGAACCAAATTTAATATGAGGGCTTATTAGGTCATAAGTACTTAATTTATGCTCAAATTTTTTTCCCCGTCGCACCATGGGAACCGCAGGAGCTAAAAATAGAAAACAATTAAAACGCCCATATCTCCAAAACTACACGGCACTGAGAATTCTTATTTGGTGTGAAGCTTCCTTAGGACCAACAGAATAGAATGGTCAAAAAAAAATTGCTATCGGTTTTATCATGGGGTACTTTTTGGGGACTTTTGAAAAAGTGCTGAGTCAGCATTTTTTAACACTGTGAGTAATGGGAAAAACATGTAAGACTACTTTTCTCCCAAACCACTGCTCCAAAAGCTTTCAAATTTCACATATAACATCTTTGGAAGATTGTTTCACATGTTTATTGAAATCAATTCCCTGGGTCGATATTTGGGCTCTCTATGGGAGCCCAAATGTTTAAATTAGTGCAGTACGAGGAATATTCTTTAAAAATCTTCTTCTTCAGATCTGCCAACAAGACTCTTTTGATATTTGGTATGCAGCATCCTTAGGGGGTGAGATTCAAGTTTGTTCAAGCCAAGTCCCTGGGTTCATATTTAGGCTGAAACTTTGGGGCCCCGTTTCGGACCTAGAAATTTTGGACCAAAATCCGGAATTTTTTTTTTTTTGTTTTTTTATGCGTTTTGGTCAATTTTAACCCCCCAATTTTTTTTTTTTACTCTCAAAATTTGGGGTTTGCAAAGTGGGACTTTTTTGGACCAAAATCCGGAATTTTTGGTTTGTTTTTTATGCGTTTCGGTCAATTTTAAGACAAAAAATTTTTTTTAGCACCCCTGACTGAAAGTCAGGGTGAGCTTTTCTTATCACTCTTCGTCCGTCGTCCGTCCGTCGTCTGTCATCCTGCCTGAAGGTGGTGTTTGAGCCTCTTTCTCCTAAACCACTGGCCACATTTTAATTAAATTTCATGTAAGTAGTGGTTATATAGGGGCATTTTGATTTTTATCCAAAATAGGTTTCGGCTCATATTGAGCAGAGGTGTGGGAAAAAAATGGCCAATTTTTTTGAAAATCTTCTTCTAATGAACCACCAGTAGCAGAGACTTGATATTTGGTATACAGAGTCCTTTTGAGGTTTAGCATCAAGTTTGTTCAAGAGAAGTTTGTCGGGCATTATTTGCCTTCGTTATGGGAGGGGCAAAAATTTTGGCCACGCCTAAAATTTCTATTTTCAGAACCGTGATGTCAATTTGAACCAAATTTGATATGAGATGATAATGGGTCATAAGTAGTTGATTGATGCAAAAAAAAAAAAAAATTTCTCATTGCCCCGTGGGAACCTCGGGAGCTAAAAATAGGAAAAACCTTAAGACTGCCATATCTCCAAAACTACACTGCACAGAGAATTCTTATTTTGTATAAAGCTTACTTTTATCCAGTAGAATAGAATGGTTAAAAAAAAATCCCTATCGGTTTGATCACAAGGTACTTTTTTCAGGACTTTGAAAAAGTGCTGAGTCAGCACTTTTTAACACTGTAGGCAATGGGAAAAAGATTAAAACATCTTCTTCTCCAGATCCAGCAGGCAGAATCTTTTGATATTTGGTATGCAACATTGTAGGGTGGATCAGATTCAAGTTTGTTCAAATCGGCTCCCTGGGTTCATATTTGGGCTCAGTATAGGAGCCCGATTTCGAACTTAGTGCATTTCAGGCAAATTTCTTTAAACATCTTCAATGTCCAGATCGAGCAGGCAGAATCTTCTGGTATTTGGTATGCAACATTGTGGGGTGGATCTGATTCAAGTTCGTTCAAATCGGCCCCCTGGGTTTATATTTGGGCTCAGTATAGAAGCTCGAATTTGAACTTTGTGCATTTCAGGCAAATTTCTTAAAAAATCTTCTCTCCAGATCCAGCCGGCAGAATCTTTTGATATTTGGTATGCAACATTGTGGGGTGAATCTGATTCAGGTTTGTTCAAATCGGCCCCCTGGATTCATACTTGGGCTCACTATAGAAGCCCGAATTTGAACTTAGTGCATTTCAGGCAAATATCTTAAAAAATCTTCTTCTCCAGATCCAGCAGGCGGAATCTTTTGATATTTGGTATGCAACATTGTGGGGTGGATCTGATTCAAGTTTGTTCAAATCGCCCCCCTGGATTCACATTTGGGCTCACTATAGAAGCCCGAATTCGAACTTAGTGCATTTCAGGCAAATTTCTTAAAAAATCTTCTTCTCCAGATCCAGCAGGCAGAATCTTTTGATATTGGGTATGCAACATTGTGGGGTGGATCTGATTCAAGTTTGTTCAAATCGGCCCCCTGGATTTATATTTGGTCTCAGTATAGAAGCTCGAATTCGAACTTAGTGCATTTCAGGCAAATTTCTTCAAAAATCTTCTTCTCTGGATCCAGCAGGCAGAATCTCTTGATATTTGGTATGCAACATTGTGGGGTGGATCTGATTCAAGTTTGTTCAAATCGGCCCCCTGGGTTTATATTTGGGCTCAGTATAGAAGCTCGAATTCGAACCTAGTGCATTTCAGGCAAATTTCTTAAAAAATCTTCTTCTCCAGATCCAGCAGACAGAATCTTTCGATATTTGGTATGCAACATTGTGGGGTGGATCTGATTCAAGTTTCTTCAAATCGGCCCCCTGGATTCATATTTGGGCTCACTATAGAAGCCCGAATTCGAACTTAGTGCATTTCATGCAAATTTCTTAAAAAATCTCCTTCTCCAGATCCAGCAGGCAGAATCTTTTGATATTTGGTATGCAACATTGTGGGGTGGATCTGATTCAAGTTTGTTCAAATCGGCCCCCTGGGTTTATATTTTTTGGGCTCAGTATAGAAGCCCGAATTCGAACTTAGTGCATTTGAGGCAAATTTCTTAAAAAATCTTCTTCTCCAGATCCAGCAGGCAGAATGTTTTGATATTTGGTATGCAACATTGTGGGGTGGATCTGATTCAAGTTTGTTCAAATTGGCCCCCTGGATTCATATTTGGGCTCACTATAGAAGCCCGAATTCGAACTTAGTGCATTTCAGGCAAATTTCTTAAAAAATTTTCTTCTCCAGATCCAGCAGGCGGAATCTTTTGATATTTGGTATGCAGCATTGTGAGCTGGATCTTGATTCAATTTCATTCAAATCGGCCCTCTGGGTTTATATTTGGGCTCAGTATAGAAGCTCGAATTTGAACTTTGTGCATTTCAGGCAAATTTCTTAAAAAATCTTCTCCAGATCCAGCTGGCAGAATCTTTTGATATTTGGTATGCAACATTGTGGGGTGAATCTGATTCAAGTTTGTTCAAATCGGCCCCCTGGATTCATACTTGGGCTCCCTATAGAAGCCCAAATTTGAACTTAGTGCATTTCAGGCAAATTTCTTAAAAAATCCTCTTCTCCATATCCAGCAGGCAGAATCTTTTGATATTTGGTATGCAACATTGTGGGGTGAATCTGATTCAAGTTTGTTCAAATCGGCCCCCTGGATTCATACTTGGGCTCACAATAGAAGCCCGAATTTGTACTTAGTGCATTTCAGGCAAATTTCTTAAAAAATCTTCTTCTCCAGATCCAGCTGGCAGAATCTTTTGGTATTTGGTATGCAACATTGTGGGGTGGATCTGATTCAGGTTTGTTCAAATCGGCCCCCTGGGTTTATATTTGGGCTCAGTATAGAAGCTTGAATTCGAACTTAGTGCATTTGAGACAAATTTCTTAAAAAATCTTCTTCTCCAGATCCAGCAGGCAGAATCTTTTGATATTTGGTATGCAACATTGTGGGGTGGATCTGATTCAAGTTTGTTCAAATCGGCCCCCTGGATTCATACTTGGGTTCACTATAGAAGCCCGAATTCGAACTTAGTGTATTTCAGGCAAATTTCTTAAAAAATCTTCTTCTCCAGATCCAGCGGGCAGAATCTTTTGATATTTGGTATGCAACATTGTGGGGTGGATCTGATTCAGGTTTGTTCAAATCGGCCCCATGGATTCATATCAATATCCAACAGTCAGAATGCTTTCATATTCGGTACACAACATCTCTAGGGAAGTCAGATTTAACTGTGTTCACAGCAAGGGCCTGGGTTAATATTTGGGCTCTCTATGGGAGCCGGAATTGGCCATTTTGCTGAAGAATTAAAAATTTTGTATTCAGTACCCTCTAGAGGTACTAAGATTAATCCACATAGGTTGTATCAAGGGGCTTCATAGGGGAGCTCTACATTTTACTTATGATCAACTGAAGAAAAGGCATGATGCCCAGATTATTTTTGTCACTCCTGAGGGACTCAAGGATTGACAGTGTAGCCAATGGAGATGGCTTGCTTAATGTAGACTCATTCTTGGACTCTGTTTAAATTGTGTTCTGTACAAGATGAGCGCTTCAGGCCCCATGGGGCCTCTTGTTTTTTTTAGATCCACTGTTCAGAATCTTTGGATATTTGGTATAAGCTTTTCTTAGGAGGAGCAGATACAACTTGTTGAAATCAATTCTCTGGGTTGATATTTAGGCTACCATGTCAGGTGAGCGCCCTCAGGCTCCTTGGGGCCTCTTGCTTTTTTTACACTGAAAATTTGGGGTTCAGGTGGGACTTAGAAAATTTTGGACCAAAATCTGGAATTTTTTGTTTGTTTTTTATGCGTTTTAGTCAATTTTAAGACAAAATTTTTTTTTTTTACACTGAAAATTTGGGGTCCGGGTGGAATTTAGATAATTTTGGACCAAAATCCGGAAATTAGTTTTTTGGTTTTTTATGCGTTTTAAGAAGAAAAAAAAAATTTAGTCTGAAAATATTTTGTTTGGGAAAAAAGTCTTTTATGCGTTTATCTCAGTTTTGGGACATAAAAGTGCAGGAACTGAAAATAGAAGGAAAATCCTGTGTATTGTGTGGGCACAATCGCTTCATCTAGTTGATATATGTTTTTCTTAGAAGGGGCGTATGCAGCTTATTCAAGTCAAGTCCCTGGTTTGATATTTAGACTACCATGTCAGGTGAGCGCCCTCAGGCCCCCTGAGGCCTCTTGTTATATATTCTCTCGATTATTTACTGTATTTTTATGATAAATCTCCATACCGATTACACGTGCGATTTTTGCGTACTGCACTTTTTCGTTCTATTGTTAGCTCACCTGAGTGAAGCTCATTGGGAGCTTTACAGATCACATTCTGTCCGTCGTCTGTCGTCCATCGTCCGTCGTCATCCGGCATTAACTTTACATTATCGTCTTCTCCTTCAAAACCACTAGCCCAATTTTATTCAAATGTTGGGTAAATGTTTATTACCTAATGCCAATTCAGATTTATTCAAATGAAGCTGCCCCTTCTTCTGGGTGGTGGTATGCCCCCAAGGGGCACCAAAATCTTTGAAAATCTTCTTCTTTAACCAGCAGTAGCAGAGACTTGATATATGATATGCAGCTTCCTTTTAAGGTTTAGGCCCAGATTTGTTCAAGAGAAGTTTGAGGGGCTATAATTTGGCATCGTTAAATGAGGGGGAACATTTTTGGCCCCGCCCTAAATTTCTATTTTCCGAACAGAGAGGTTGATTTGAACCAAATTTTAGATGAGAGCTTATTGGGTCATAAGTACCTAATTTGTGCCGAATATTTTTCCCCGTAGTCCCGTGGGAACCGCAGGAGCTGAAAATAGAAAAAAAATTAAAATGCCCATATCTCCAAAACTGCACGGCACTGAGAATTGTTATTTGGTGTAAAAGCTTCCTTAGGACCAACAGAAAGGATTGGTAAAAAAAATTGCCATCGGTTTTATCATAGAGTACAGTTTCGGGACTTTGAAAATGTGCTGAGTCAGCACTTTTTAACACTGTAGGCAATGGGAAAAACATTAAAAAATCTTCTTCTCCAGATAAAGAATGTAAATGTAAAGAATCTTTTGATATTTGGTATGCAACATTGTAGGGTGGATCTGATTCGAGTTTGTTCAAATCGGCCCCTTGGGTTTATATTTGGGCTCAGTATAGGAGCCCAAATTCGAACTTAGTGCATTTCAGGCAAATTTTAAAAAAAATCTTCTTCTTCAGATCCAGCAGGCAGAATCTTTTGATATTTGGTATGCAACATTGTGGGGTGGATCTGATTCACGATTGTTTAAATCGCCCCATGGATTCATATTTGGGATCACTATAGAAGCCTGAATTCGAACTTACTGCATTTCAGGCAAATTTCTTAAAAAATCTTCTTCTTCAGTTCCAGCAGGCAGAATCTTTTGATATTTGGTATGCAACATTGTGGGGTGGATCTGATTCAAGTTTGTTCAAATTGGCCCCCTGGGTTCACATTTGGGCTCAGTATGGGAGCCCAAATTTGAACTTAGTGCATTTCAGGCAAATTTCTTTGAAAATCTTCTTCTTAAGATCGAGCAGGCAGAATCTTTTGATATTGGGTATGCAGCATTCTTGGGGGGGGGGGGATATTCAAGTTTGTTCAAGCTCACTGTGGGAGCCCGAATTATAACTGAGTCAATATGAGGAATTTTTCTTAAAAAATCTTCTTCAGATTCAGCAGTCGGAATATTTTGATATTTGGCATGCTGCAACCTTATGGGTTGAGATTCAAGTTTGTTCAAGCCAAGTCCCTTGTTTCATATTTGGGCTCACTATAGGAGCCCGAATGACAACTTAGTTCAAAATGAGGAATTTTCTTTAAAAATCTTCTTCAGATCCAGCAGAAGAATGCTTTTTATTAGCTCAACTTTGGCGAAGCCAAATTTGAGCTTATGCCATGGTCCGTCTGTCCTTCTGTCCGTCAACAATTGCATACGGCTCGGGCTATAGGCCGTATTTATGAACCGATCTTTACAAAACTTCTTGGGTACCTTTGTTATGACCGTGGGACGAGAACGAGTGTTTTTGGGTGCGGTCCGAAATTCAAGATGGCTGCCAGCCACCATTTTGTACCGACGATGCAGAAATCTGTTTTTTTGTACAGAATTTCCATATGAAAGCTCTGATTTGAATAATTTTTTGTATGAATGTTTAGTACCATAGGATACATCACATATAATACGGGTTTTTTTCTCGTGCGTAAATTATGCAAATTAGACTAACTTTGATGTTTTTTGGTGTTACTTTCAGCACTGTAAGTGCAAATGCCAATACGGCTCGGGCTAGAGGCCGTATTTATGAACCGATCTTTACGAAACTCCATGGGTACCTTTGGTATCACCGTGGGACGAGAACGAGTGTTTTTGGGTCCGGTCCAATATTCAAGATGGCCGATGGCAGCCATTTTATACAAAATTTGGTGCAATCAGATTTTTGCACAGAACTTCCATATGAAAGCGCTGATTTGAATAATTTTTTGTGTGAATGTTTAGTACCATGGGATACATCACATATAATACGGGTTTTTTTCTCGTGCAGAAATTATGCAAATTAGATGAACTTTGATTTTTTCAGTGCTACTTACACACAGTAAGTGCACATGTCAATACGGCTCGGGCTTAGAGTCTGTATTTATGAACCGATCTTCACGAAACGTCTTGGGTACCTTTGTTATCACCTTGGGACGAGAACGAGTGTTTCTGGGTGCGGTCCAAAATTCAAGATGGCTGCCAGTGGCCATTTTGTACCGAAATTAGGTCTAATCAGTTTTTTGTACACAACTTCTGTACGGCTCAGGCTAGAGGCCGTATTTATGAACCGATATTTACGAAACTTCGTGGGTACCTTTGTTATCAACGTAAGATGAGATCGAGTGTTTTTGGGTGTGGTCCGAAATTCAAGATGGCCACCAGCAGCATTTTGTATCAAAATTAGTGCAATCAGTCTTTTGTACAGAACTTCTGTATGAAAGTTCTGATTTGAATAAATTTTTGTATGAATGTTTAGTAACATGGAATACATCACATATAGTACGGGTTTTTTTCTCGTGCAGAAATTATGCAAATTAGATGAACTTTGATTTAATCAGTGCTACTTATACACTGTAAGTGCACATGTCAATACGGCTCGGGCTAGAGGCTGTATTTAGGAACCGATCTTCACAAAACTTCTTGGATACCTTTGTTATCACCTTGGGACGAGAACGAGTGTTTCTGGGTGCGGTCCAAAATTCAAGATGGCTGCCAGTGGCCATTTTGTACCGAAATTAGGTCCAATCAGTTTTTTGTCACAACTTCTATACAGCTCATATTTGTGAACTGATCTTCACGGAACTTCTTGGGTACCTTTGTTTTCATCTTGGGACAGGAATGAGTGTGTTTTGGGGTGCCTTTGTTATCACTGTGCTATGAGAACAAATATTTTGGGGTTCAGTCAGTCCCACTCTGGGACTCAAAAGATTTTTTTCTAGTTTAGCATCTGTCACCCACCTTTACAATACTTTACCTATACATTTTGTTACAGGCAACGGTCAGTATTTATGTACAGACCGTTACAATACTTTATATGTACCTTTGTTATCAGGTCATTACCTAGATGTTTGTCATTGCTGTGTCACATACTATACATGTACATGTCTTTGTCTTGACAAGTTGAGCTACAAATGGGATTCCGTTTCCATCTTGTCGCCAAAGCTCCAAGGCCACTACAGGTCTATGGTCTATCTGTCCTATCATTAGCTTCTACAACAGTCTTGTTCCATTGCGGCCTTGTACCAGTACTATTGACTAAACTACCATCCATTAATATTGACTTGTATCACTACTTCCTAGCTATACCTTCGCTCAAGCCTTCAAAATGTTCCATCAGATTTCCCCTGTATACATATAAAGCATTCCGTAATTGAGATTCCTAGCCGATTCCATAACATATGGATTCCGTGTTTTAACATCAACACTTGAGAGTATTCCCATTCCCTGTTAGAAGAATTCAGTTTAATGGATTGTAGTTCATTCATTTAAAATTCAGATCACCTTCGATATATTTTCATTAAGTTTAAAAATTCATTCAGCTCAAGAAGGTATTAATACCTTCATTTAGGTTATGGTTCATTCAAACAGTTCACTCAGATCAAACAGTTCAAAGGGGATTAATTACATAAAGTTCATTCAAACAGTTCCAAGGGGTTAATATTATATACATTCATTAGGGTTAGAGTTCAAAAATTCATCCTTTTAAAGGGGTTAATTATATATACATTCATTGGGTTATATTTTCATTAGGTTATAGTTGTAAACTTTGTTCACTTTGTTCTGTTCACTTCGATCTTGGTTCTGTTGGATTTTTGTTCACCTTGTTCTGTTCCCTTCCATCTTGATTGTATTTGATCAGATCTGTTCAGTCTGTCCAATTAGTTCGATCAATCCGACCAGTTTGACCTTCTTTCACTTTGTTATGTTCACTTCGATCTTGGTTGTGTTGGATCTTCGTTCTGTACCTTCGTTGTTTTGTAGTGGTTGGTTATCTCTGTTCAGAGTCTTGTTGAGGTTGTTGAATTGGGATTTATCAATCCTTTTCCATACCCTCGAGTGTTGATGTTAAAACACGGAATCCAAATTTTACGGAATCGGCTATGAATCTCAATTACGGAATGCTTTATATGTATACAGGAGAAATCTGATGGAACATTTTGAAGGCTTGAGCGAAGGTATAGCTAGGAAGTAGTGATACAAGTCAATATTAATGGATAGTAGTTTAGTCAATAGTACTGGTACAAGGCCGCAATGGAACAAGACTGTTGTAGAAGCTAATGATAGGGCAGATAGACCATAGACCTGTAGTGGCCTTGGAGCTTTGGCGACAAGATGGAAACGGAATCCCATTTGTGGAATCCCTTTTTTGGAATCCCATTTGTGGAATCCCTTTTTGAAAAACGCCTGTGGCTATGGAATCCCTTTTTTCTGAAAGGAATCGCCCGAGAAGTCACTCGATCGAGCAATTGCTCGTTGGCTCATTTGCTCGATGGGATTCGAGTCGTTCGAGCAATAGTTGTGAGTCACTCGACATAAGACGGAATCCCACTTATGGAATCCCTTTTTGGAATCCCATTTGTGTAATCCCTTTTTCGAAAATGCCTGTGGCTATGGAATCCCTTTTTTCTGAAATGAGTCATTCGAGGAGTCAGTTGATCAAGCAATTGCTCGATAGCTCATTTGCTTGATGGGATTCGAGTCCTTCGAGCAATAGTTGCAAGTCACTCGACATAAGACGGAATCCCACTTTTGGAATCCCTTTTTCGAAAATGCCTGTGGCGATGGAATCCCTTTTTCTGAAATGAGTCGTCGAGTCGTTCGAGGAGTCACTCGATCGAGCAATTGCTCGTTGGCTCATTTGCTCGATGGGATTCGAGTCGTTCAAGCAATATGCCGAGTCACTCGATCGAGCAATTACTCTAAAGCTCATTTGCTCGATGGGATTCGAGTCATTCGAGCAATGGTTTATCAGTAACTACTCGATTTCTTATTGGGTTTGGGAATATTTTTGATATACACAAGGGAGATAACTGCATCATGGGAAATCAAGCACTGGTCATTTTTAGACTTGGACGAGAGAACCAAAGATAGTTTGGACTGGATAGACTGTTCGTGATAGAGAAACATATGCAATAAGCATTAAAAATGGGATTCTGGGAAAACCAGGCCCTGAACTCCTATTCAATAGAACATACCCCCTGTACCCCTTGGTACTATAGCATAACGTGTTATTTTTATATGCCCAAAATGGGGCGTCACATGTCCGTTTTGGTGGTTTGGTGGAGATTTTGGTGGTCTGTAAGTGCTACTATTATAAGCCAAAAGAATGGCGGTCCTAAATAGGGTTCTGAAAGAATTTGAAATAATACAACTTGTCGGGTTGTTTGTGGTAATTCTACGAATCGGGAAATTACTCCTGTACAAAGGAACACGCCCTCCGAACATACCCCTGTCATATTGTAGGCCTTTGGGTAACATAGCGATCACGTGCTACCATAGAAACCAAGATGGCGGCCCCCAGTATACAAAATGGACGACGGAAATACGTATCACCTTAACAACACGCGCTGCGCTGCGCATGCGCACTAACAACACATATCACTATGGAGATGACGTCACAACATGGCCGCTCACGCGGGTTACCATGACAACCAAACATGGCGGCACTAGGTCACGTGACATGACGTCACTTCCGGGATCATCCACCGGGGTCATCCAGATGTTCCCTCAAAGGTACCTTACACACTACTGTGGTTTCTTGTGTATGTTGCAGAAAGGTAGGTTGCACCAATTCCTCCTACGTTTTGTCTACCATTTCCATGCGTCTTCTTAATAAGAGTGTTGCAAGAAAATTTGAGAATGTTCAATTAGAAAAGTTAAAGGTAGAGAGAAAGATAGATATCCGCTATTGTATATTGTGACTGGTGTTTGATTGTTGCTTTGGATGGGGTAAGGGGTGTGCTTCTTCGGATCCCACTCTCCACATGCAGAGTTGCGAGGCAATCCTCACAGACTCAATCCTAAAGATCTCAATGAGTAGCGAGGCAATCCTCACTGACCCCACGCAGTTTAATTCTATTGAGTAATTTTAATTTACTGTGGCTTATTTTGTTTTTCTGTTAAGGGTTCGGTGTTCAATCAGATTCACCATTGATTCACTCTCCTGGAGTATGTGTAGTGTTTTGTTATATAGATCTTATTAAACGCATTTCAATCGCGCTTCAGTAGAGTTGCGAGGCAGTCCTCACAGACTTTATACTAAAGTTCTCAATGAGTAGCGAGGCAATCCTCACCGACTCCACGCAGTTTAGTTATATTGTATAATTTTTTTTTCCGAACACTTATTTTGTTTTTCTGTTAAGGGATCGGTGTTCGTTCAGCTCAGCTATTAATTCACTATCTTGGAGTCTGTTGAGGGTTTTGTTTTGTAGGTCTTTTAATCGCCTATCAATAGTTTCTATTTTTGCTAGCTCGTGAAGTTCCTTTATCGGTGTCCATTTGGGTTTGTATAGTGCCACACGCAGGACATAATTTTGAACCCTCTGTAGCTTCTGAATGTTGGTTTTGCTCAGGTCACTTGTTATTATGGCACCATATTCTAGTACCGGACGTATATATGTTTTGTAGAGCCTGAGAAGCACATCCTTGTTTGCTCCCCAATTTCTGCCTCTGATCATCTTCAGAAAATTGATACGTTTTGTAGGTCTAACCGTAATGGAGTTTACGTGACTGTTTTTAAAAAGATTTTAAAATTTTTTTCCTGCGTCCAAAAATGGCACTATAGGGACAAAATCCTATGGAGAATCCTGTGTTAAATTTGTCCCTATAGTGCCAGTTCTGGGGTATGGGGAATTCAGTGTTAAATGCTTGTCCCTATAGTGCCACCCTTGGGGAAGGGGGAATTCAGTGTTAAATGCTGGTCCCTATAGTGTCAGTCACGGGGTAGAGGCCTCCCAATTACTTTATGCTGGCAAATATGTGGATTTTGCTTATTAACCAATCTGTCCATACTTTAAACCGTATTTGACTTTACTGTATGGAAGGATTGGTTGAGAATCATACAAGCTCTTACCCACAGCGGAAAAGAGAAGTATCTCTTAACTCTTTTTCACTTATGGGATAGAATGGTGAAGAAAAGAGAAGTATCTCTTAAATGCTTGTACCTTTTGTGGCAGTATTTGGGTATGGGGAATTCAGTGCTAAATGCTTTTCGCCGGAGTGCCAGCCATGGATAAAATGGCATTTAAGGGACAAGCCACCCTATGGAGAATCCTGTGTTAATTTTTTTGCCATAGTGCCAACATTAGGGTATGGGGAATTCAGTGATAAATGCTTTTTGCCATAGTTCCAGTTCTGGTGTATGGGGAAATCAGTGTTACATGCTTGTCCCTATAGTGCCACCCCATGGGTAGGCCTCCCAATTACTTTATGCTGGCAAATAAGATTTTGCTTATTAATCAATCTCTCCATAGAATGGTGAAGAAAAGAGAAGTATCTCTTATATGCTTGTACCTATAGTGGCAGTATTTGGGTACGGGGAATTCAGTGCTAAATCCTTTTCACCGGAGTGCCAGCCACGGGTAAAATGGCATTTGAGGGACAAGCCGCCCTATGGAGAATCCTTTGTTAATTTTTCCGCCGTAGTGCCAACATTGGGGTATGGGGAATTCAGTGTTAAATGCTGGTCGCACAAGTGTCAGTCCCGGGGTAGGTTGTTCAAAATATTTTTATGCTGGCAAAAATGTGTGCTAAATACTATACTGACAGGCTTAGGGGGGTTTGTCTTCCATACACTTTATATACTGACAAAACGTTCACAATTCAAAACTTGTTACCTAATATACATCGCGCGACTGGTGAAGATGTTTTTGCTACACAATGTCACTCTTTCCCTCCAAATTATTTTTGGAGGGAAAGAGTGACATTCTGGATCATCTAAGTGTGGAAAGGCGGTGAAAAAAAAATACTATGAGTATTTCATCCGCCAAAATCTAACCAATGGGGAAAAGGCGCGTGAAATACTCATTGTATTATTTTCTGCCGCCTTTTGCAATCCCCTAAATGACTGTAAATACACTTTGGCGGAGGTCGTAACCACAATTTTCTTATCGTTATCCATGAAACTTGAAACATCTATCGAAATAGAATTTCCACCACAAGATTGCGGGTGTAAGGGGATCAAACATTCCCGTGGTCAGAATTATCTGAGAAATAATTTATGATTTCTTCATTATAAATTATAAAATCCCCACAGGACTCTGAATGTAGTTAGCTGATGGAATATCGCAGTGTAAAAATAGACCTGCTTATAATTTCCCTCAATTTGTCTCTCCTGGGTGGAAGGATGTGAATTTTATATATTAATAATACATGTGTTACAAAAAAAACACGATAACGCGGACAAAATGTAATTACACACCACACTTGAATCTCTCTCTCTGTAATGTGGAATCCTGTATTTAAAAAAAACTAATAAACTAAGTGACATATATTCTCTCTCTCTGAGTGTTGAGATGCGATTTGTTTCGCGCGTACGGGTCCCCGAGTGAACTTGCCAGTTGTCTGACTTGAGTGCAGATTTTTGAGATAAAAAAATATTATTTACCTGTTGCTGGAAGAAAAACGAGAGTTTTTTCCCTTGCAGTGGAGATTGTTAATTCCATCTTACTTTTCAACGCCAGAGGCCTATTTTTCTTCCCAAACTGGATAGCCTGGTTGTAAGGGGGGAATGTTATTTTCGCTTCCAGAAAAATATTTGGATTTTGAGCTGGCGGTAAATTTTTTGATTCAAGATAATTAATCGCGCGAGGGGGAAAAATGGTTGAGTTTGCTTTTCTTTTTGTAATGGAAATATTTCTGCCATCACCACCTAATGAGATGTTTCTCCCTGCCCCAGATCTGACATCTGGGGAGGGAGGGACAACTCATTGGGTGGTATTGGCAGAAATATTTCCATTTCACCAGCAAAAAAAGCTAGTTTTATTTTAACTCTACGTTTTTACAGTGGGTGATATTTTTAAAAAAAAATGAAAATGGAAGAAGGGTTCCCTACTTTTTGTTGAATTGTGTGATTGTGATTCAAGAAAGCTCTTTTTAATTTTGTAGTTGGCCTTGAAAAAGGCCGTTTTTATAATTTAAAATAAACAAAATATGTTTATTCAGGCAATATTTTTCCATACCGTCCCTGACCACACGCCAAATTTCCAAGTCTCATCCACATTGAGTGCGGGGTTTTCGAGGGCTCTTCACCATTATCTTCTGGCTTCCTAACTGTTACGCGTTTTGTTTGGTAACAGTTTTTCTTATTCGCCCTGGGCGTTTCTTGATCTGATTTGGGACTTCCAACATCTCAAAAGCCACTGAAACTGTGATTTTCTCCGGAACTAATTGGAGACCTAGAGGTGATGCTCGAGGGTTTTTCAGTTCCTCCACACTATCAAATATTTTCTCCAGCAGAGTGAGAATTTTCCCCCGCTCTGTCTCTTCCGTCTGCACCTCCACATCTCTTGTAATTTTCTCATTGGGTGTAATATCGAAATACTTCCAGTACCCCGCATCCATTCCCTGCAAGTCTTCGAAATTTATGGTTGCAAATTCTGACATTTTTTCAGTGTAATGACAAAATGAAGAAGTTTTGCTTTCAATTTATACTATTAGGATTTTTTATCTCTCTCATAACCATTGGATGAAATTTTTATTTTATTTTTTTTTTTTTTTGGGGGGGGGGGGGGGGGGGGGGACTCCCCCAATAAAAATAAAGAATGTCTTTATTTTTTATTAGAAAGTTTCTCTTCCAAAAATTAACCAACGGTAAAAAAACCCGCCTAAAATCAACCAGTCTGAGGGAGAAGGCGCGAGAAATACTCATTTTCACAATGAGTATTTCTGGCGCCTTTTCCCTCCCTTGAATTACTATAAATACAACTGTGTGCCCTCATGATGTCATTTTTCTTATTGTCAACCATGGAAATTGAAATAAGCATTGAAGTGGAGACCGCAGCACAGGAGGGTGACTGTAGGGAACAGAACATTGATCACACCGCCATTCCAAGGGAAAATCTACGAGAGTTGGCGAGAAGGGGCGGTGTAAGAAAAATCGCAACACTGGCCGTGGATGAAGTTCGGGGGGGGGGGGGGGGGGGTTTGAGGTATTTCTTAGAAGATTGATGACAGATAGTTTCTGCTATGCTACTGACAGAGCCGGATACCCACATGTCATTACAAGAAATGATGTCCTATGAGCTGCTAGGAAGAGGCATGGAATAATCTTGCCAAAATAAACATATTTTGTTTATTTTAAAATATAAAAACGGCCTTTTTCAAGGTCAACCACAAAATTAAAAAGAGATATTCTTCAGTTTGCACTATACCAGCACGATGGAATACAACTGAATTCTTTTCTTTCAGTTGTATTTTATCATGCAACTTCTTTTTTTCTGATTCATCTAATTGTATGCTATATTTTAGCAGGTTGTTGGCAGTATGTATTATATACACAGCTGGATTTTTCCTGATGTAGACTGACATCAGCGCTAAACCTACCTTCCATGGAATGATGCCACTCTTTTGGGATGGTAGTTGGTGAAATGTTTCACTTGTGATTTTGTAATCAGTGTTAATCACCCCTTGGCTGCACCATCCATGCAATGCTTGGTTCAGCCAAGGGGTGAATATCACTGATATGAAAAAAAGTATTTAAACACCATTTTCACATTTTGAAATTTTTTTTCCATGAAATGTTACATAAATGTATTGTCACTTTTTCAGAAAAATGTTCACACTTTGTTGACAAGTTTTCCCATTTTAGGTCGAATGTCCTTCTTGGCTTTTCGTTTTCTTGATACTTTCATTGGAGGTGCTTCTGTCTCTGGAAATAAATCTTCTTCTTCAACCTCCATCTTTGATTCAGAAGGTATGTCCAATTTGTACAATAAAGTATCATCACTGTCATTAAATTCTTATAACACAATCTTTTCAACTTTTGAGTGTGAGTTAAACCCCACACTTGGTAACACAGATGTATTATTTAGCTGCGGCATAGAATTAAACCCGAAGCCTCTGGTTAATGATACAGGTGAACGCTCTATCTGTTCTGGAGTCATGTTATTCCCTGTTGACAAATACATTTGCCGTTTTCTGCACTCATTCATATAATGTCCTTTTACACGGCAAAAAAAAACCATTCTCCTTTGTTGGGGCAAGCCCAACTCCAATGTCTTTTTTCTTGACAGATTGAACATGTATCTTTTGGTTCTGTCAACTTCTATAACTCATTGACAAGTCTTCTCACCACACTCCATCTGTCTGGCTTGTAGTATATGCTTTTAACATCATTTGCTTTATCCATTCTTGGATCGCTATTCATTTTTTAAACCTCGGAGCAGCTAAAAAACACGTCTTCGCAGTCTTGTCAACTCAAATACAAGTGTGAACCATCCCTCCCCCTCCCCACATTTTTATACTTTTTTCAACAAACAGAAATTTGGCCTTCAGGAATTTTTTTTCCTGAAACACATTTTTCTCAGATTTTTACACTCCGAAAATTTTCCAGAGGAATTCAGTGTTAAATGGTTTTCGCCGGAGTGGCACGCTTGGGGTAGGTTGTTCAAAACATTTTTATGCTGGAAAAAATGTGTGTTAAATACTATAGTGTCAGTCACGGGGTGGAGACCTCCATGGAAGGCTTGTTTGATAAACATATAATCTCTTACCCACAGTGAAACTAAAAACTTTTAAAATACGGAATATATGTACACAGAAACCTAATTTATGGCATTGTTATTCCGTTAACATAACAGACGGGGAAAAGGCGCATGAAATACTCATTGCATTATTTTCTGTCGCCTTTTACACTCCCCTAAATGACTGTAAATACACTTTGGCGGGCTCATAACCACAATTTTCTTATCGTTATCCATGAAACCTGAAACATCTATCGAAATAGTACTTCCACCACAAGATTGCAGGTGTAAGGAAAAACAAAAAAACAATGTTCACTCTGTTATCCCAAGAGTAGTAGGACAGGGACTAGACAGGCCTCATCTGGTGGATCTCATCTGGTGGATCTCATATGACATCATACCGCAATGTATTTTGGGTATCACGTGGTTGTCATGGTAACCCATGTGGGCGGCCATGTTGTGACGTAATTGTCATGGTGATGGGTGATGTGAGTGCGCATGCGCAGCCCGTGTTGTTAGGGTGATACGTGTTTCCGTCGTCGATTTTGTATGAATGGGGCCGCCATCTTTGTTTCTATGGTAGCACGTGTTTGCTATGTTACCCAAAGGCTTCTTATAGGGCTAAGAGGTCTGTACCAGGTATGTTCGATTGACTGGGAGTATTTTCTGGAACGACTTCCCTGTATAATTACCCAAATGAGCCCGAGAATGGGCGTAAATCACCGGTAACGACTTTATTTGATATGGATTTCCCGCAGAATCCTGCATTTAACCGAAATGGACTTGTTTAGAGTAGCACGTAGTACTATAGATTTTTTAAAAGGTCGTGTTCGATTGAATGGGAGTTTTTTTTTGGAAGGACTTCCGAGGATAATTACCCAAATAAACCCGAGAAGTTTTACTATTTCGAATTCTTTCAGAATTCTCTGCTTCCATCTATATATACAACAGTTTCCGTCTATCTGGCCATGTTCCTTTGTTCTAGAGTATACTCCAGTAGCGTAGAAGAGCCTATTAGTTGGAACACCTTTGCTTATTATTACTATATTTAGTTATTCTGGTCTATTCTTGTTAGTTTTGACCCTATTCCAAGTACTCTTGTTGTTTCATTTATCTAGATCATTTATATAAATTATAACTAACCAATCAGATTGCTTGATTTCCCATAACCTGTCCTTAATCGTATAGAGTTATCTCCCCTTATTAAAACGAAGTCGTATCCGTTTCTCATCACCTCTATATCCAATGGCAATATCCCCGGGCACCCCAATTTCGGCACCCCTTTTTTGCAAAACACCTTTGGCTATGGAATTCCTTTTTGTCATATGTGCTTATGTGAAAAGGCACAATGTGACACAATGTGCCCTAGCACATAGGTACATGCTTTATGTGCCGATATGTGCTTATGTGAAAAGGCACAATGTGCCCTAGCACATAGGCACATACGGGTATTTGAGGATACCTATGGTCTGGTATTGTATTATTTGAGGATACCTCTATAGGATACCTTCTGGAGAACCCCTTTTTGTCATATGTGCTTATGTGATAAAAGCACAATGTGACACAATGTGCCCTAGCACATACTAGCACATTTTACATGTGCCATTTGCACATACTGGCACATTTTACATGTGCTATTTGCACATACTGGCACATTTTACATGTGCTATTTGCACATACTGGCACATTTTACATGTGCTATTTGCACATTGTGTGCAAGTGCACAATGTGCGCACAAAACATGCAGCACATGCGCACATACGAGTATTTGAGGACTAATGGGGACCAGGATTTGGAGACCAAGACTTGATGGATCAGTGTTTGGGGGGCCAGTTGTGGATGTTGGGGGACTAGTTAACAAATAACAAAAGAATACATGATATCCAATTCATTTTATTTCACTATTTTCAGTTGCATTTTACATACTAGCACATGACAGTTCAAATTGTACAAAGTCAATCCTCCAGGAAACACTGAAAGAATCACTTGAAAAAGTACAAAAGACATGTGCACATCATCCAGCTCTCATTCGATCCCCGGCCTTCAATGAGTAAAGACATGCCTAGTCACTGCTGTAGTTTTTGTGGGAAGCAATTTTCCAGAAGCTTCACACGCAGAAGACACGAAGATGGTTATTGCCTTGAGAGACACGAAAGGAATGAAGAATTCAAAAACGCAGGGATTGAGAGACTGAAAAGAAACCAAGATATCCTGCGATATCTTGCCCACGCTGACAGAGATGAAGTGAAAACTACGATGCGGACGGCCAGTAATGACTTGATTCGATGTATATGTGATTGCGCCGTCAACCTTTTGGACTATAATGTGCCAATGACTAAATCTGAGAGAGCTTTTCCCATTCCACAAAAGTACGAAATAAGGAAAATAGCCAAAAGATTACTTGGATAGAAAGCAAGACGAATCATACAGAATGGTGGATTTTTAGGAAAGTTGCTTCAACCAGTAGTCCGTGGGCTATCAACAATCCTTGCAAACGTTCTATAAAAGGGATGCGCACATGACAATGTGCTCATTTGTGCCCTGGTCGCCGTAGAGTGAAGACACAATGCAATACTGCCGCGCTTCTTCCGAACGTGACCCTCCATCAACAGATGATGCCAGTGAGGAGTCAGAAGATTCAGAAAGCGAAGAAGGAGGTACATAATCTGAAGAAGAATTAATGGAGGTTGACGATTCCACTGATCCGATGGCGTGTATCGTTAGAGATGCTTATGATGAGTACCAGGAGGATTTCGAGAAACTCCTTAGTTGTTACATAAAAGATGGAATGGATAAAGATGAAGCGGCCGAAGAAGCAGCTGCATGTCTCAGAAGTAGAGTTAGAGAAGCAGTTGGCGCGGGATATCTTGACACACTCGTGTTTATGAAATATTTTCGACGAGATCCCATTTATAAAAAAATCCAGGAAACAGCAAAACACCTAAGAGAGAATGAAGACTACGACCTTATTGAATCCCAGAAATATGCTCTGGAAAAGAGAAAGTTTTTGTTCGATCCCATTTTGGATCAATACACATTTGGAATGGAAACATAATCTGATGACGAGTCGTAAGAAGGAGAGTGTATAAGGGGGTGTTTTCCAAGACTTAAATTCTACACTTTTGACTTACCATGGGTGAATTTTCAGTAAAAAATGTACCGACAGGTAGCGCTCGTGTGACAAAACATATATAAGAGAGTCGATACCGAAAGAAAAATCATTTGTGTTCCAGCCATCGAAGAAGATGTCTGACAAATTGTGCGCAGTCATATTCAGATATAACAATGACATTCAAATACAAGTTTTCAAGAATTCTGCGGGAATAAAATTCACATCTAAGGATGTAGAACTGTTGCATAAAACAGTAGAAAGGGTTAAACGGTAGACGCTTGAATCAGATGAAGCTGTAGTTGCAACAAAGAGACCAGGACGTAACCAACTAGTCAGTAACGAAAATTCAGCTAAGCAGGCTGACCAGCCAACGAACCAAATCACAAAGCCCACCAAACCGTGCGAAGGTCATGCTACACGAGATGACAAAGGCTTATGTGCCGGGCAGCTTTCAGACAAAACAAAGAGTGCAACTTCAACTCAAATATTGAACCAAACGATGACTGAAATTCTGAATCAAGATCAAATGGATAGTGGAGCTCACGAGATGGGTCATGTCGCACCCAACGAAGTCGAATTTCCGGTGTCAAAGGCCAAGCAGCCTGCTAGTAAACATCGAACAAATAAAACTGGAGAGCACACTCGGAAAGAACCTCATTTGGCAGCCAAAGAAAACAGCAAAGTTAAAGAGGTTTCAAAACCACCTAAAACCAAGACACCGCCATTTAGCAGATGGTTATCCACCATTTCGGGAAGAAAGGATCGAAAATCAACGAACTACACACCATTAAAAGATGCCTTTGGCGATAACGATTTCCTGGAAGATTGACTTTGTACAATTTGAACTGTAATGTGCTAGTATGTAAAATGCAACTGAGAATAGTGAAATAAAATGAATTGGATATCATGTATACTTTTGTTATTTGTTAACTAGTCCCCCAACATCCACAACTGCCCCCCCCCCAAACACTGGTCCATCAAGTCTTGGTCTCCAAATCCTGGTCCCCATTAGTCCTCAAATACTCGTATGTGCGCATGTGCTGCATGCTTTATGCGCACATTGTGCACTTGCACGCAATGTGCAAATAGCACATGTAAAATGTGCCAGTATGTGCAAATAGCACATTAAAATGTGCCAGTATGTGCAAATAGCACATGTAAAATGTGCCACTATGTGCATGTTTGTGCTAGGGCACATTGTGTCACATTGTGCTTTTTCACAGAAGCACATATGACAAAAAGGGGTTCTCCAGAAGGTATCCTATAGAGGTATCCTCAAATAATACAATACCAGGCCATAGGTATCCTCAAATACCCGTATGTGCCTATGTGCTAGGGCACATTGTGCCTTTTCACATAAGCACATATCGGCACATAAGGCATGTGCCTATGTGCTAGGGCACATTGTGTCACATTGTGCCTTTTCACATAAGCACATATGACAAAAAGGAATTCCATAGCCACATGTGTTTTGCAAAAAAGGGGTGCCGAAATTGGGGTGCCCGGGGATATTGCCATTGGATATAGAGGTGATGAGAAACGGATACGACTTCGTTTTAATAAGGGGAGATAACTCTATACGATTAAGGACGGTTATGGGAAATCAAGCAATCTGATTGGTTAGTTATAATTTATATAAATGATCTAGATAGAAGAAACAACAAGAGTACTTGGAATAGGGTCAAAACTAACAAGAATAGCCCAGAATAACTAAATATAGTAATAATAAGCAAAGGTGTTCCAACTAATAGGCTCTTCTACGCTACTAGAGTATACTCTAGAACAAAGGAACATGGCCAGATAGACGGAAACTGTTGTATATATAGATAGAAGCAGAGAATTCTGAAAGAATTCGAAATAGTAAAACTTCTCGGGTTTATTTGGGTAATTATCTTCGGAAGTCATTCCAAAAAATACTCCCATTCAATCGAACACGACCTTTTAAAAAATCTATAGAACTACGTGCTACTCTAAACATGTCCATTTCGGTTAAATGCAGGATTCTGCGGGAAATCCATATCAAATAAAGTCGTTACCGGTGATTTACGCCCATTCTCGGGCTCATTTGGGTAATTATACAGGGAAGTCGTTCCAGAAAATACTCCCAGTCAATCGAACATACCTGGTACAGACCTCTTAGCCCTATAAGAAGCCTTTGGGTAACATGGCAACCACGTGCTACCATAGAAACAAAGATGGCGGCCCCTTCATACAAAATCGACGACGGAAACACGTATCACCCTAACAACACGAGCTGCGCATGCGCACTCACATCAACCATCACCATGACAATTACGTCACAACATGGCCGCCCACATGGGTTACCATGACAACCACGTGATACCCATAATACATTGCGGTATGACGTCATATGAGATCCACCAGATGAGATCCACCAGATGAGGCCCGTCTAGACCCTGTCTTACTACTCCCAAGAAAATAATCTGTGCCAATAAGCAAGACGGTCAGAGGGCAGAGATGTCTTTTAGTTATTTCTCAAAAGCTTAATATTTGGTAGTTGCTGTTATGCCGTTTCCAGATGCGGTGAATTACAAAATACCCCTTTTTAGACACGGCATTGTCTCAAACTTTCGTTATACAATGCACCTCACCATATTCATTCATTCTTTTTTAAAAAGTGACTAGTCTCATATTTTAGTTATTTTCTTTGTGTTTAATCTAAAATCAAGGACAAATAATTGGATTTTGTCTCAATTATTTGTACGTCGTGTTTTGGTGGTTCACGGGCGGTGGTTGTATAAAGCACCGACCTCCCCCAAGGAAAGTGAAAAAAATTATTTGATTTTTTGAGGGGGGAAATTTAGTGATATATCCTGTTACCTGAAATGACGCTCTGAGTAAAAAATCTATGGCGTCTGTCAATTTTTTCGAGTGGAGTGACAGTTATGGATAAGACTTTCCTCTGTTGGGGACCACCTCACCGCTGACTGACACGTTAGAGGGAAGGAATATCACCGAAGAAGTCTTTCACACGCTTTTCCCCACTGGTAAGATTCAGGTAAATGAAAAATTGAAATGAAAAAGTTAAACAATTTGGTTTGAAAACATTTTCTGAATGTTGTTTCTGAATAAGAAAATGATTTTCAGCGAGAGTATAAATAGACGGGAGGGCTCACCGTTTGGGACACACATGCTTTGGAGTTAACAAGACTGAAAGACGTGATTTTGATCTCCTGTGACGAATAAAAAATGATGAAGCGTTCATTAGTAGATTACAGTGATTCAGATGATAGCGATTTAGTAAGCAGCAAAAAACAGAGGTTGACTGCTAAGAATACAAACTCCATACGGAGATTGTATTCTATTCACCCTAAGTTATTGCGGCAAACCAGAAAATTTCACTCAGAATCTCATATGTGTGAAGTGACTTTGAATCAATTCGATGCCAACAATCCATTTGAGTTTCTAAGTAAAATGTTTCAACCAATGGTGGAAGATGTGAAAAGGGAATGGTATACAAGACAACGACCCCGTGAGAATATCCACCCACCATCCAGGCCTTGAGGCGGGTATTTTTATTCCTTTTACAAAGGCTATGGGGGTAAATGGTAAAACAGTGTTAGATGAAATTGAAAAAATTATTCAAATGAGAAATTTACTTTCCATGATGGTAAATTATCTTTAGAAATAACACACACTTCACTGCCACAAAAGGGTCGGGGTGAAATGCACCCATTTCGTTTGCATCTGTTGGTAAAATGGTTGGAAATAAGAAAAATATTGTTGAAATTAAAAATGTCAATGATTCTATGTCCTTTGCGCGCGCCGTTGTAGTGGGAAAATGCCACATTGATAAAAGATAATTCAGAACTTTTGGCAGAAAAATGGAACCAAATAAAAAGATCCAACAGACCGTCAGAAGAAATTGAGGCAGAGGCGTTAATAGACAAAGTAGGTCTTGATAAACCTTGTGGATATGAAGAATATTGTAAAATTCAAGGGGTACTCTCCCCAGAGTACGTAATTAAAATCCACCCACAATTTTCCAAAGAAAAATTCCTATTTGAACCGCCACAAACTACAAAAGAGAGTAAAGTTATTCATATCTATCACCATGACCGTCATTTCGACACCATCACAAAAAATCACAGGGTTTTTAGAATGTCACTACTATTGTGAATATTGCAATGTAGGCTATAATAACAGAGAACGTCATAGATGCCCCAAAGGCTGTGTTAGCTATTCTCCACTGCCAGGTACACCTGAATATTCTGTTCATTGTTACACTTGTAATAGGGATTTTGTAAGTTCATCTTGTTATAAAAATCACACAACTCTATTACAGAACCAAGAAAAAAACATTTGTCAGTTAGTTAAGAAATGTAAAAGGTGCAATTCATTAATATATCTATCAAAAACGAGAACACCTCTGCGCTGGGTTTTAAAAGATGTAAAAAATTGCCATCAATTAGTCAAAAAGCGAATATTATTGTTTCATTCCAAAATTACAAACCGCCCAAGAAAGACAAAATGTCGAAAGTACCCTTTTGTGTTTTATGATTTTGAAACAACTCAAGACTCAGAAGTCCGCACTCCAAATCACTGTGTTTCACTCTGTGCTTGTCACATCGTGAACACGTTTCGTCAATAGATATACAAAGACACTCGTAACAAGCACAGAGAGAAACATTTCCATACTTTGTGAATACAGGGGATAGATTTTTTCACTATGAAACCAAAGATGTAGCTAGCTACGCCCCTCCAGCTACAATTAACTTCTGTATCCACAAAGTATTTTTATTTTGACAAAACATGGGGGGAATATGAGGATTTACACCTCTTTGAAATGAATCAACTCTTAATACAAAAGTTTTGAGTGCAAATGTGCAAAATTTGTTGAGTTGTCACGTCTTGATGACAAGATTTTTTTTATTTCAAAAAAAAAAAAAAAATGATCTTTCATTAAAATGCCAAAATCTTCCCGGAAAAAGATTTAACATTTCGACAGTCTCGAAATACCGCTAAAATGTGTTGTTAATTGTGCAAAGAAAAGGTTTGCTCTTTTCAATACAGTGGCCCCGAAAAGAGCCGTTGTGTAAAATTCTCTTTGTGAAGGTAGTCTGTCATCACTGTATATATTAATCACTGTTAACTTCTCTTGGGTGTTTTTTCTGTATCCACCCGCTTATTTCCTGATTTGTCTTGTAATCGCTGTTGAAATCCACATTCGCCAATATCTTCTTATCCACTTCATCTGTTCAAAGAATGGTCTTCTCTCCGCACCGTCTCATAGTCCAGGCACATTAGACATAAAAATGAGAAAGTAAGGAAAAAAATCGGAGAAAGCTGATTTTTTTATATGTTTCCGGGACACACATTGCGGAGAAAGTGTGAAAAGTCCCCGCGAATCCGAGTTGAGCTTTTTTAGTTATAGCGTTTTTTTGATGAAAAAAAAAATTTAAAAAAAAATTCGACCCAGCTCCATATTTCTCATTCTTATTCGCCTTAGTAGGGTGAGAATCATAAATATCGTGCTGAATTATATTGAGAATACATATCCCCAACAGAAAATGCCAACTTTGTACCAATCCTCACACTCAATGGTGAAATATTCACGAAAATGTACAAAATTACGAAAAATTTTTTATTGTTTTCATACACACAACGGTACACAACGTCCATTAAATCAAATCTACGACTACTTTGGGAGTTAAATTACATATCAAAAATTGCAGAAAAGCAGTGGCTTTATAATGATATATAACAATAGTCATTTATTCCATAATGAACTGGTGAAACATGTGAAATATTAACCATACCCCCTAAACTCAAATTCAAACTGCATCGACACTTTTCTCATTCAAATACCGTATTATAGCATCATTGTTTCAATTTCCATGTTCGATTAAATCACATAATGTGGTGTTCGCCTACACTCAAGATGCATTGGCATGTAATGTGTGCACGCCCTTGATGTGTATATATCAAAGCAGTGGAGATTGTGTCTTCGTCAAATAAGTTGACAAAAGTTTTCGTTAGACTCGGCGGCTTCCATATGATTATGTCATATTTAGGGGCAATTGGTTCGATCATGGCTGGTAGCGGCTTGGATGAACTTTGGGGGACTGTTTATGCTGGTGGGTCAATCCATCATTTGATCAGTGGTCATGCATTTCAAGAGCAGTTCGTGCCCATTTGCTAACACAAATTGCCATTACAAAACTTGTGTTTGAAGAAAGCCGAACACTAGATAACATAGACTGCACAGAAGTCAATGAAATATTCTGTGGACTTGCCAGAGGTGACTGTACAACAGCTGACGCTGTCAATCAAGAAAGTGTCAACCATCTACTGTCAAAATTACACGAACTGCTCCAGAATGCGTCCGTAGGACGCACAGGAAAGCTTTGGGTACAATACTACGAACAAATAGGTCTTCTCCAGTTGTTCTTGAGAGCAGAGCGCACATGCGACTGGGAACTCCACACATATTGTGTTCGCAATATGATTCCAGTATTTCACGCAGGTGGTCATTTTGCATACGCAAAAAGTTCTCATCTCTATTTGCAGCAGATGAATGAGCTAACAGAAATAATGCAACAGGATGATTTGAAGTTGTTCACTGAGAAAGGTTACTTTACCATAAGGCGCTCAGATAAATTCTGGGACGGGATATATTCTGATCAGACCATAGAGCAGTGTTTAATGAGAATGTTCAAGCTCCTTGGTGGTCTCACACATGGCAGGGGAATAACCGATAGCACTGTTGCGAAATGGGTACATGGACTACCTCTTTGCCTTCCGATATGTAATGCTCTCGAAAATTTTGTTCATGTTCACACTGGTCATGGCGAACAACATCGGGATCTCCGTCAAAGTTCACAATTGACTGATGCCAATGATATCACCAAATTATTGAACTGGCTCAGAGTGCATTCCCCCTTTCAGAATAGAGATCCACTACAATTAGTCTCTATAGCGACCGGACTTGTGGCCGACGAAACTGTGAACTGTGACCAAGTTCGCAAAATTGGTGAATGTTGCGTATCGAATGTTGTAAGCAAAACGTTCAACAGCATCAAACTACGACGTGTTGACACTGTGAAGTCTTTCGCATCGATGGCAAATAGCATCAAAGTCCGTGGAAGTAAGGTAGTGATTGACCCCACAATTCTGTTCAACCGCATCACATGTGTTATTCAGTCACAAGCAGAGATGGAAGAGTATCTCAAATATGAACTCGCCCCGAAACCACCAGCATTGTTTGATTCTGCTGGAATGAGGAAGACACAGAAAAGCACGCTCGGTAAGATCCTCAAAACATACGGTTCCGAGCAAACTAAAATCCCAGAACATTCTCTGTTTGTTGTAGATGGTGGATTTTTATTGAGGGCAGTTGTATGGCCTAAACAGTCGTCATATAAGGACATATGTACATCATATTCCAATTATCTAGTGAGACATTTTGGGGCGAACGTCGTGGTTGTTTTTGATGGTTATGCTTGTACAATGTCGACAAAGGGCATGGAACAAGCCCGTAGATCTGAAGACAGGTATTCCATTGATATCAATATCTCACCCGAGTTACCAGCCACCACACCCCAATCCGATTTCCTTGCAAATGCCAAGAACAAAACCCAACTGATCGATCTTCTAATGCAGGAGCTATCTGCTATCAATATTCAGTCCAAGCAGGCCGAGGCTGATGCTGATGTACTGATAGCCGAAACTGCACTTGACATCGCTCAAGATGACAACAATGTTGTAGTTGTGGGAACAGACACAGACTTGTTAGTCATTCTTACCTCTCGAGTTCAACCGGGATGTAATATTCACATGATGTATTCCATTACCCCAAACTTAGTAGTTTCAGTTAGTGAAATAGCAACCGAAATGGGTGACCATAGAAGCAACCTCCTTGTAGCACATTCTATAAGTGGTTGTGACACTACTTCTGCACTCTTTCGAGTTGGTAAGAAGAAAGTATTCAGTACAATTGTCTCCGATGTTACTAGCGACTCACAACAGTATGTCAACACAATTTTGGCGGATGACAGTACACCAAATGCAGTAGCCGCTGCCGGGGAACAATTTTTCCTGATCTTATACGGGAGTAAAACTGTTTCCTCTCTCGACCAATATAGATATGTCACTTACAAGCGTTATGTAGCAAAATCTAAACTGAATAAACCCATCGACCTAGCCTCACTCCCACCAAGCAGCGATGCTGCACAACAACATGTCTACAGATGTTATCTCCAGGTCCAACAATGGCTGGGCACTTCGCTTCCTCCGACGGATTGGGGGTGGTCGCTAGACAATGGACTTCTTGTACCGACTGCAGCCACAAAGCCATGTGCCCCCGATAACCTACTGAATCTGATCAGTTGTGGTTGCAAGAGTGCTTGTACAAAAAGGTGTGGGTGTAAAAAGGCAGGACTCTCTTGCTCAGGTTTGTGTAATTGCAGTTCGGATTCTTGTAACAACCACAGAAACACTGTCCTGTCGGAAATTTCTGAGTTCGATGAATAATATGTATATAGGTCATGTCATTTCTGTATATAGCGTTGATAATAGTCAATGTAACTTAATCCATGTTGATTGATTTGTACATTCTGTAAATATTATTTATTGATTTTTGTACATTCTGTAAATATTATTTATTGATCTAATGCTGCCAGACACAGACGTGTCTGTTCGGTCCCAAGCCCGAAAATAGTTGAGTTCTCATGCTGACGAATTTTATGCCAAAAGGGGAACTCGGCCAGAAGCAGAGGGGGTCTTCCATAATGTCTATTTTGTAAGCAATGATAAAAGTCTTCAAATGGTGGTGGATTTTTTATCGTCTGTCCAACTAACATCCCGTTCTGTACTACGACCCTTTGGGCAAATCCGTTAGGAAAATCGTCATTTTTTGCGTAAATCCGATACTTTTTTGTGAATTTTCAATAATTTTTCGCAGAAATTGTCACAGAATGCACATTTTCCTCTAGGTAAATGTATATTAGACATTATGTAGCTCGAAATACGCGTAAACAAAAAACACAGTTGGATCAATTCGAGGTTACAAAGTTCGTGCGATTTTTTTTATATTTTTTTCAAACGCGTTTTCGAAAAAAGGCTGTAGAAAAAAAAGCTCAACTGGGATTTTAGGGGACTTTTGTCTAATCGTTCAGTGACATGTACTCGACATTCCCTGAAAAAATCAGCTTTCTCCGTTTTTTTTTCCCTAGTGAAACCTAATGTTCTTGGGCTATCAGTATCAAGTAAGCTGTTTCCCCGCCAAATGAGATTTTATTTTTCCCATCACAGATGTCTTGGAAAAACAATCGCTCAATCTTAACAATAACAGCTGGAGTGTCTATGCTGAATATGAGTTTTCTTTTGACAGATAATACTCCATAACTTTTTTTAAGTTTCTGAACAGGGAGGGGGGGGGGGGGGGGGGGGAGTGTCGCTTGAGATATCATCTTTTCAAATACACTTCACAGTCTTTATGATGATAAAAAGTTTTCGTTTAAACGAAAAAGTTTTCGTTTAAACGAAAGAGGTTTCGTTTAAACGAAAAAGTTTTCGTTTAAACGAAAAGGTTTTCGTTTAAACGAAAAAGTTTTCGTTTAAACGAAAAGGTTTTCGTATATACGGAAAAGTTTTCGTTTAAACAAAAAAGTTTTCGTTTAAACGAAAGTGGTTTCGTTTAAACGAAAAAGTTTTCGTTTAAAGGAAACAATTTTTTTTTCCACGTGGCAATAATACGCTTCCGTACGTCAGCAGTGGGGAGGATTTTAAAAAAATATTTTAGAAGAAACGAAGTGATCGCTGAACGTCGAAAATTGCCTTGGGTACAACAAAATGAACGATGAACTTTTTCAGTTTCTTGTATTCTTGGTTGTTCGGAATAAAACGCTCAAACCGTTTTGCATAACTAGCTCTTTCTTCATTGAATGATTTTACCCATCTCAACCCTAATATCACAGCCAAAATCCCATTTATCTCAATTTCGTTAGACCTTAAAGCTGCCACCGTGAGTCGGAGTCACTATATACGCAGATTCTGCACAGAAGCCAGCCAGCTGTTTATGTTATTCAGACAACTGGATTATATTTCCGAACACCGAAAAGGTCAAATCGGCTAAGTCACAAACAAGACTTGACATTTTTACTGATGTCTTTTTCTAAGAACCTGACATATATTCCGGGACTATTCCAAAAAGAGAACCGCCTTCTTGCGGACATTCCTCATATCCTCAGTTGAAAAGTGAGTGTTTCGCCTGAAATTACTTGTTGATGGGTGTTTAAAATCACATTCAGCACCTATGACTCTATTAGGACTCCTACAAAAGAATAACGTCAAGTTTAAGGCCTAAAAAGTTAAAAATCTGTTCCTCAGGCCCTCCTACATTATCCTTTTGGCTACCGCTTGCTCTTTTTTTTATAACCAATGCAAACTTAAAAACAAATTAAAATTAAATGGTTTATGTCTGATATTTTACCCAAGTGAAAAAGATTGATAAATTTGCCCCTTGAGTGCAACAAGGTATTGTGATGCTTTAGCATTGCAAAGCCTTCTTGCCACCAAGGAACGAATTACACCACCACCCATACTATTCTGTAGCCTAAAACATAAAACAGACCACAAACATGAACTTTTGATGTCAAAGAAATAATCACAAAAATAAAAAACAAAATAAAAAACTGCTCGTCCACATGCAATTTCCTAAAAAATATCTCCAATCGTTTATTCCAAGATGACTACCACACCGGGCGTCATTTATGTTGTCCGGTTTTACACATAGAACAACACCTTTTAGAGCAGGGAACAGGCATCGCTTCCCGGGCCGTTTCCAGTGAGAGTGCCCCAGATGAGTGAACCGCATTTTTGTTCATTTTTAATATGTTTATAATTTCGTTCTATATATCCTTTTATGAGCGATATTAGGTTACAGTTATCGGTGTCGGGGTGGGGGGGGGGGTGGGGGGGCTCTACCACTATTCCAAACTCGTTCCTTTAATCTATCCACCCATTCGACCTATGAGCTGATCTTTGTTGGTGGGTGGTGGGCTAACTGTGGAATTGTAGGGTGCGCACCCACCCCTGGTCCAACCACTGTTCCATACTTCTTCCTTCAATCCAACCACCCATTCGACCAGGGTCCGTCCCAGTGTTCTGACTCAGAGACCCTTTCCAACTCTCACATCCACTTGGCTTGGTGGCAAACACACCTATAGTTCTACCCAGTAACCCCACCGTTCATTTAGGGACTAACACATTTACTCGACCCAGAGAACAGAGCAAAAAACCCAATATTCACCACCCATCCGATCAACTAACCAACCAATGACAAATAAGTACAATTTAATAAACCATAACACAGTTTAATAAACCGTAACTACGATTTAGTAAATCGTAACTACAATTTACTAAGCAGTAACTACGATTTACGAAACCGTAAGTACAATTTAATCAATCGTAACTACAATTTAATAAACAGTGACTACAACTTAATAAACCATAACTACAATTTCATAAACTGTAACTACAATTTAGTAAATCGTAACTTCTGTTTACTTAGCGGTAACTACAATTTAGTAAATCGTAACAACAATTTAATAAATCGTAACTACAATTAAATAAACCGTAACTGCGATAAATCGTAGCTGCAATTTAAAAAATAATTCTAGTTGACGCCGCCACGCTGCCGTATATGTTAAAGATTTTTTGATGACACTATTATTATGAATGATTATGAATGATTTCTAATTACGCTGCGTAGTTCCACTAATTATGTTAAAATCTTGGCATTTCTAAGGTGAATTAAATCCTATTGATTAGAATATCTCCAACTACAGTACGAAAGAATATCTGTACATCTTTGTGAGTGAAGAGACGTTATATTGAACCAAACCAATTTTGCGTCTGCGCACAAAATCCACGAAAATAGGTGAAAATAAAAGCCCATTAACAGCGTCGAGTTTCGAACAGAATGGGATTTGTGGCCTGAGAGATAGGTTGGGACTCCTCGTCCGAAGGCTCGAGGATGCCGCCGAACGCAGCCTTTGAAAAAGGTTTTATCATTTTTGTCGCAGTAATGCATTCTGATGCTCATCTGTTCGCGGGTAGTGTTGGGTGAGGTGGGATCTGGGGGGGGGGGGGGGCGTTCGCTCATAGCAAAGTATGTAAGGATGTCTATTTCTTCCTACCAGGTTGACAGTATTAATATATCGTGCACAAGGTCGGACCGCATTAAGTGATCACGCATTGGTGAAAGATGAGTAACACCCCGGCAAGCGACATCAATGATCACTTGACAGGTAATATCGAGAAAATTATTATGGTAACGCACGTGAGCATCCATGGTTTTACGTTTTATTATCATTATGAAACATGGGGAATATGAAAGTAATATATCATGCACGTTTCGACACCTATTGGGGTGAAGGAATGGGTGAAGCTGACGCCATAGTCATGTGACCCAGTTACGTTATCTGTGCTTGACATGATAGCCCACATCAACAGCCATCTGGTGACGTCATTTCCATAGTGATACGTGATGTCAGTGCGCATGCATAGAGCGTGTTGTAAGGATGATACGTGTTTCATTCGAACATTTTGTATACTAGGCGGCGCCATCTTAGTTTCTATGGTAGCGAATGGTTGCTATGTGACGCAAAACCATCTAATGGGAAAGGAGTATGTTCGGAGAGTTCGTTCGATTAAACAGTAATAAATCTAATTTTCACAAACTACCCAACAATCTCTCCAAAAGTACCGAAACGGACTTGGCGGAGCCCCACGCTGGATTTATAAGAGTGGCAGGTAGTACTATAAGACTCATTTCTTTGTATAAAAGTCAATCTAATTACCCAAATAGACCCGACATTCATCCCAAATCAACAAAAAGCTGTCTAAAATCGCAGAACTGGACTTGAATTTCCCCATTTTGGGCTTACTCTTATAAGGAGCGTTCGATTGTCTAAGAGTACTTTTGTTGTTCGGATTCCACGGTTTGAATCCTCGGTTAGAATTATCACAAACAACCCGACAATCGTTTTACTAATTCGCATTCCATGAGCATCTTCTGTGTCTGCGTATCCTGGTTTTACTATAGCCTATTCTCTCCATTTTTTGGCCTGTCCTGCAGCACTGTGAAGTTACCTACTTATTCCTTTTTCCTTATTCGACATTCGAAAAATGGAAAATTGTCTAAACAAACTATGGTGTAGGGTGGTACAGAACAGAACAAATTTAATGACACCTTGACCTTCCCTGCAGGACCCCTAAAAGGCGCAGAACTTGACCCCTAAAAGTGACAAACTTGACAAATTCCACTATAATGGAGAAATTTTGCCAAACAAACTATGATGCAGGGTGGCACAGAACGAGACAAATTTTTGGACACCTTGACCTTCCCTGCAGGACCCCTAAAAGGGGCTGAACTTGATCCCTAAAAGTGACAAACTTGCCAAATTCCACTATAATGGAGAATTTTTGCCAAACAAAGTGGGGTGTAGAGTGGCACAGAACAAGACAAATTTAAGGACACCTTGACCTTCCCTGTGGAACCCCTAAAAGGGGCTGAACTGGACCCCTAAAAGTGACAAACTTGCAAAATTGCCTTATAATGGGAACATTTTGCCAAACAAACTATGGTGTAGGGTGGCACAGAACGAGACAAATTTAATGACACCTTGACCTTCCCTGTGGGACCCCCAAAAGGGGCCGAACATAACCCCTAAAAGTGACAGACTTGCCAATTTCCCCTATAATGGAGGAATTTTGCCAAACAAAGTTTGGTGTAGGGTGGCATTGAAGGAAGCAATTTTTTGGACACCTTGACCTTCCCTGTGGCACCCCTAAAAGGGGCTGAAGTTGACCCCTAAAAGTGACAAACTTGACAAATTCAAATATAATAGAGAAATTTTGCTAAACAAACTGCGGTGTAGGGTGGCACAGAACGAGACAAATTTAATGACACCTTGACTGACCTTCCCTGTGGGACCCCTAAAAGGGGCTGAACATGACCCCTAAAAGTGACAAACTTGCTAAATTCCCCTAGAATGGAGGAATTTTGCCAAATAATCTTTGGAGTAGGGTGGCACAGAAGGAGACAAGTTTTTGGACACCTTGACCTTCCGTGTGGGACCCCTAAAAGGGGCGGTACTTAACCCCTAAAAGTGGCAAACTTGACAAATTCCCCTATAATAGAGAAATTTTGCTAAACAAACTGTGGTGTAGGGTGGCATACAACGAGACAAATTTAATGACACCTTGACCTTCCCTGTGGGACCCCTAAAAGGGGCTGAACATAACCCCTAAAAGTGACAGACTTGCCAATTTCCCCTATAATGGAGGAATTTTGCCAAACAAAGTTTGGTGTAGGGTGGCATTGAAGGAGGCAATTTTTTGGACACCTTGACCTTCCCTGTGGCACCCCTAAAAGGGGCTGAAGTTGACCCCTAAAAGTGACGAACTTGACAAATTCAAATATAATAGAGAAATTTTGCTAAACAAACTATGGTGTAGGGTGGCACAGAACGAGACAAATTTAATGACACCTTGACTGACCTTCCCTGTGGGACCCCTAAAAGGGACTGAACATGACCCCTAAAAGTGAAAAAACTTGCTAAATTCCCCTATAATGGAGGAATTTTGCCAAACAATCTTTGGAGTAGGGTGGCACAGAAGGAGACAAGTTTTTGGACACCTTGACCTTCCGCGCGGGACCCCTAAAAGGGGCGGAACATAACCCCTAAAAGTGGCAAACTTGACAAATTCCCCTATAACAGAGAAATTTTGCTAAACAAACTGTGGTGTAGGGTGGCACAGAACGAGACAAATTTAATGACACCTTGACCTTCCCTGTGGGACCCCTAAAAGGGGCTGAACATGACCCCTAAAAGTGACAAACTTGCCAAATTCCACTATAATGGAGAATTTTTGCCAAAAAAGTGGGGTGTAGTGTGGAACAGAACAAGACAAATTTGAGGACACCTTGACCCCTAAAAGGGGATGAACTTGACCCCTACAAGTGAGAAACTTGCCAAATTCCCATATAGTGGAGAATTTGTGCCAAACAAAGTGGGGTGTAGGGTGGCACAGAACAAGACAAGCTTAAGGACACCTTGACCTTTCCTGTGGGACCCCTATAAGGGGTTGAACTTGACCCCTAAAAGTGACAAACTTGCCAAATTCCCCTATAATGGAGAATTTTTGCCAAACAAAGTGGGGGTGTAGGGTGGCACTGAACAAGTCAAATTTAAGGACACCTTGACCTTCCCTGTGGGACCTCTAAAAGGGGCGGAACTTGACCCCTAAAAGTGACAAACTTGACAAATTCCCCTATAATAGAGACATTTTGCTACACAAACTGTGGTGTAGGGTGGCACAGAATGAGACAAATTTAATAGCACCTTTACCTTACCCGTGGGACCCCTAAAAGGGCTGAACTTGACCCCTAAAAGTGACAAACTTGCCCTATAATGGAGGAATTTTGCCAAACAAACTGTGGTGTAGGGTGAATAGAATGTCTTTTGGACACCTTGACCTTCCCTGTGACACCCCTAAAATGGTCTGAACTTGACCCCTAAAAGTGACAAACTTGCCAAATTCGGCTATAATGGAGAATTTTTGCCAAACAAAGTATGGTGTAGGGTGGCACAAAACAAGACAAATTTAAGGACACCTTGACCTTCCCTGAGGCACCCCTAAAAGGGGCTGAACTTGACCCCTCAAAGTGACAAACTTGCAAAATTCCCCTATAATTGAGTAATTTTGCCAAACAAACTGTTGTGTAGAGTGGCACAGAACAAGACAAATTTAATGACATCTTGACCTTCCCTGTGGGACCCCTAAAAGGGGCTGAACTTGACCCCTAAAAGTGACAAACTTGCCAAATTCCCCTATAATGGAGAATTTTTGCCAAACAAAGTGGGGTGTAGGGTGGCACAGAACAAGACAAATCTTTGGACACCTTGACCTTCCCTGTGGGACCCCTAAAATGGGCTGAACTTGACCCCTAAAAGTGACAAAATTGCAAAATTCCCCTATAATGAAAAAAGTTTGCCAAACAAACTGTGGTGTAGGGTGGCACGAACGAGACAAATTTTTGGACACCTTGACCTTCCCTGTGGGACCCCTAAAAGGGGGTGAACTTGAACCTTAAAAGTGACAAACTTTACAAATTCCCCTATAATAGAGACATTTTGCTAAACAAACTGCGGTGTAGGGTGGCACAGAACGAGACAAATTTAATGACACCTTGACCTTCCCTGTGGGACCCCTAAAAGGGGCTGAACATGACCCCTAAAAGTGACAAACTTGCCAAATTCCCCTATAATGGAGGAATTTTGATGAACAAACTGTGGTGTAGGGTGGCACAGAACGAGACAAATTCAAGGACACCTTGACCTTCCCTTTGGGACCCCTAAATGGGGCTGAACTTGACCCCTAAGAGTGACAAACTTGCCAAACTCCCAGCAATGTGAAGTTAGTTACTTATTCCTTATTTGACATTTTTTATTCCATCAAAACAGGAAAATGGCACCTGCTGTATGGTGGCACAAATGAAGACGAGTTGAATGACATGTTGCCCGGCCGCATAAGGCCTTTCTTTATGGGGCAACCAAGGCCCTAAAAGTGACAACCTCCTAAAAAACCTTCTAGATGGGCAAATCTGATCAAATAAAAGGCACTGTAGGGTGGCACAAATGAAGACGAGTTGATTGACATGTTGCCCGTCCACATAAGGCCTTTCTTTACGGGACAACCAAGGCCCTAAAAGTGACAACCTCCCAGAAAACCTTCTAGATGGGCAAATCTTATCAAATAAAAGGTGCTGTAGGGTGGCACAAATGAAGACGAGTTGATTGACATGTTGCCTGTCTGCGTAAGGCCTTTCTTTATGGGGCAACGAAGACCCTGGAAGTGACAACCTCCCAGAAAACCTTCTAGATGGGCACATTTGATCAAATAAAAGGTGTGTAGGGGGCAACCAAGAAATCTGATCAAATAAAAGGTGCTGTAGGTTAAGTGGAGTTCAAAGCGAGTTTATCGGCGATATTAACGCAAATTTATCCGCGAGGTTATTGCGACTTTATCCGCGTTGTTAGCGAGAGTTAATTCGCCAGGTTAACGCGAGTTTATCATGAGTTTATCGCGAGTTTATCCGTGAGGTTTGCGCACGTTTTACGCGAGTTTATCCGCGAGGTTAACGCGACAGTTTGACAGGAGTTTATCCGCTAGGCCATCGCGAGTTTGGCGCGAGATTAACGCTAGTTGACCCGCGAGGATAACGGTTAGCTGGAGTTTGACACAAGTTTACCCACGAGTTTAACGCGAGTTGTACGCGAGTTTAACGCAAGGTTAACGCGAGTTTGACAGGAGTTTATCCGCTAGCCTGTCGCGAGTTTGGCTCGCGTTTTTCTGCGAGGTTAACGTGAGTTTAACCGCGAGTGTATCCGCAAAGTAAACGCGAGTTTATACGCGAGGTTAACGCGAGTTTAACGCGCATTTTACGCAAGTTGATCCACAAGGTTGACGCGAGATTAAGGCTCGTGTTAATCTCGCGTTCTAACCTTGTGGATAAACTCGCGTTAAACACGTGCTAACCTCACGGATTCTCTCGCATTAACCTCGCTTCAACCTCGCACTAAGAATGCGAATAAACTCCCGGTAAACTCGAATTCACCTCCCGGATGAACTCGCGTTAACCTCTAGTTAACCTCACTTTAAACTCGCGTAAATCTAGCGGATTAAACTCGCGTCAGCATCTCACATAAAACCGCGCTAATCCCGCGGATGAACACGAGCTAACCACGCGATTTAACTAGCATTAATCTTGCATTAACCCCGGGGATAAACGCGCGTTAACCTCGCGGATTAAGTAGCATTAAACTTGCGTTAAACTCGCCTTAACATCGGGGATATATTCGCGTTAAACTCGCGGGTAAACACACGTCAACATCGCGAGTTAACTCACTTTAAAGTTGCGTTACACTCACGTTAACCTCGTGGATAAACTCGCGTTAACCTCGCAGATAAACATGCATTAACCTTCCAGATTAATTCCCGTTGAACTCGAGTTAACCTTGATTTACATTCAGTTTAACCTAGCGGATAGACTCCCGTTAATCTCATGGATAAATTCGTGTTAAGCTCGCGTTTGGGTCGCGCATAAACTCGTGCTCACCACATTAACCGCGGCGATAAACTCATGTAAACCTCGCGAACAAACACACGTTAAATTCGCGTTAACCTCGAGGATTAACTCGCGGATAAACTTGCGATAACAACGCATATAAACTCACGATAACCTCACGCATAAATTCGTGTTAACATCGCCAATAAACTGGCGTCGAACTCGAGTTAACCTCGCGGATAAACTCGCGTTAACCTCGTGAATAAACGCACGTTAAACTCGCGCTAATAACGCGAATAAACTCGCGATAACCTTTCGCACAAACTCGCATTAATATCGCGGATACAGTCGCGTTAATCTGGCGGAAAAAAACTCGCGTTAACGTCGGGCATAAACTCGCGCTGACCGCGCCGATAAACACAAGTTAACCTCGAGGATTAACTCGCGTTAAACTCGCGTAAAGCTCACGTTAACCTCGCTGATAAACTTGCGTTAAACTCGTGGAGGAACACGTGCCAAATCGCGTTTTCTTCGCGCATAAACGCCCGCTAAACTGGAGTTAACCTCGCGGATAAATTAGTAGTAACCTCGCGAATAAACTCACGTAATCTCGCGTTGACATCGCGGATATACTCGCACCAAACTCGCAATAACCTAGCGATTAAACTCGCCTCATACTCGCGTTAACATCGGGTTTAACTGGCGCTGACAAACCGGGTAAATTCGCGGTAACCTCGCCGTAAACTCGCGTTACCATCGCCGATAAACTCGCGTTAAACTCGAGTTAACCTCGTGGATAAACTCGTGTTAAATTCGCGTTAACCTTGCGGATAAACTAGTGTTAAACACGCGTTAACCTCACGGATAATCTCGCGATAACCTCGAGGATTAACTGCCTCTAACAACACTGTCTCTATAAACACGTAATAACCTCGCGGACAAATTCGCTTTAATCTCGCGTTAACCTTGCGTTTAATTCGCGCTAACAACGCGGATAAACTCGCGATAAGTTTGGAAATAAACTCACGTTAACATCGTCAATACACGCGCGTTAAACTCAAGTTAACCTCCCTAAAAACTCGTGTTAATCTCGCGTTAACCTTGCGGATAAACTCGCGTTAAACACTCGCAGACCTCACGGATAATCTCGCGTCAAACTCAAGCTAACAATGCGGATAAACTCCCGTTAAACTCGAGTTTATCTTATAGATGAACTCGTGTTTAACTCGAGTTAACCTCGCGTTAATCTAGTGGTTAGACTCGCGTTAATCTCGCGGATAAAATAGCGTTAAGCTCGCGTTAGCGTCGCGCATAAACTCGCGCTAGTCCCACGGATAAACACGCGTTAACCTCACGAATTAACTCGCGTTTATTTCGCGTTGACCTCGGGAATCAACTTCTGTTAAACTCGCGGACAAACAAATAGGGTCACGTTGAACTCGAGTTAACCTCGAGGATAACCTCGTGTTAACCCCGGGAAAAACTCGAGCCAAACTAGCGTTAACCTTGCGTCAAACTCGTGATAATATCGCAGGTAAACTCGCGATAACCTTGTGCATAAATTTACATTAATATCCTGGATAAACACGCGTTAAACTTGCGCTAACCTCGCGGATAAACTTGCGTTAACCTTGCGGGTTAACTCTCACTAACAACGCAGATAAACTCGCGATAACCTCGCGGACAGATTTGCGTTAAACTCGAGTTAACCTCGTGTTGTACTCGCGCTAACAACGCGGATAAAGTAGCGATAACCTCATGCATAAACTTGCGTTAACATCGCCGATAAACTCGCGAAAAACTCCAGTTAACCTCGTGGGGGATAAACGCGTGTTAACCTCGCGGATAAACTCGCGCCAAACGCGTGCTAACCTCGCGGAAAAAACCCGCGTTAGACTCGGGTTAACTTTGCGCATCATCTCGCGTTATCGTTGCGGATAAACTCGCGTTCAACTCGACTAAACGCAGCTGATAAACTCGCGTTAAACTGGCATTACACTTACGGATAAACTCGCATTAATATCGCGAAAAGACTCCCGTTAAACTCGCGTTATTTCCGCGGATAATCTCGCGTTAACCACGAGTTGCGTTAAACTCGCGGATACACTCGCGCTAAACTCGAGTTAACCTCCCAAATAAACTCGAGTTAAAGTCGCGTTAACCTTGCTGATTAACTCGTGGATAAACTCGCGTTAACGTCGGGGATAAAGTCCCTTTAACCTCGCGGATTACCTCGCGTTAAACTCGCGGATCAACTCGCGATAACCGCGCGGATAAACACGCGTTAACATCGCGAATTAACTCGCGTTAATCTCGTGTTAACCTTGGGGATATACTCGCGTTAAACTCGCGGACAATCACGCGTTAAATTCGCGTATAATCACGCGTTAACCTCGCATTAACGTTGCGTATAATCACGCGTTAACCGCGCGGATTAACTCGCGTTCCACTCGTGTTAAACTCGCCTTAGCCTCGGGGATAAACTCGCGTTAAACTCGCGGCTAACCACACGTTAACATCGCGGATTTCCTCGCGTTAAACTTGCGTGAAACTCGCGTTAATCTCGCCGATAAACTCGCGTTAATCTCGCTTTAGCCACGGGGATAAACTCGCGTTCAACTCGCGTACAAACACTCGTTAAATTCGCGTTAATCTCACGGATTAATTAGTATTAATCTCCTGGATTAACTCGAGTTAATCTCGCATTAACCTCGCGGATTAATTCGCGTTAATATCGCATTAACCTCGGGGATATACTCGCGTTAAACTCGCAGACGAACACGCGCCCAACTCACGTTATCCTCACTAGTGACTCGCCGAAAAATCGCGATAACCGCGGGCATAAACTCGCGTTATAATCGCGGATAAACTCGCGGAAAACTCGAGTTAACCTTGCAGATAAACTCGCGTTAACCTACCGAATAGACTCGCGTTAATCCCGGGAATAAATTCGCTTTAAACCCGATAATCTCACGATTACCTTCCGCATAAATTTGCATTAATATCGTGGATAAGGTTGCGTTTAAACTCGCGTTAACCTCGCGAATTAACTCTCGCTAACAACGGGAATACACTCACCATAACCTCGTGGATAAATTCGCTTTAAACTCGCGTTAACCTTGCGTCTAACTCGCGCTAACAACGTGGATAAACTCGCGATAACCTCGAGAATAAACTCGCATTAACATCGCCGATACACGCGCGTTAAACTCGAGTTAACATTGCGGACAAACTGGAGTAAGACACACGCTAACCTCACGGATAATCGCGCGCTGACAACGCTGATACTCTCCCTTCAAAATCGAGTTGACCTCGCGGATGAAAACTTGATTTAACCTCGCTTTAAACTTGCGTTAATCTAGCAGATAGATTCGCGTTAAATCTCGCAGATAAACTCGCGTTAACATCGCGCACAAACTCGCGCATAAACTCGCGCTAATCTCGCGAATGAACACGCGTTAACCTCGCGAATTAACTCGAGTTAATCTCGCATTAACATCGCGGATCAACTAGTGTTAAACGAGCGTTAAACTCGCGCCTTAACCTCGGCGATAAATTCGCGTTACACTCGTGGGTAAACACATGTTAACACCGTGGATTAACTTGCGTTAAACTTGCATTACACTTGTGATAACCTCGCGGATAACTCGCGTTAACCTAACAGTTGACATGCGTTAACCACTTGGATTAACTCGCGTTAAACTCGTGGATATTCTCACGCCAAACGCCGGCGAACCACGCGGATAAACACGAGAGAACCTCACGGATTACCTCAGATTAATCTCGCTTTAACCTCGGGGATAAACTAGTGTTAAAATCGCGTTAAATTCGCGTTACCCTCGCCGATTAACTCGCGGATAAATTCGCAATAGGCCCGGGGATAAATTCCCGCTAAACTCGCGTTCAACTCACGCTAACAACGCGGATAAACTCGCGATAACCTCGCGTCATCATCACCGATAAATTCACTTTTAACTCGCATTAAACTCGCGGACAAACTCGTGTTAACTTCTCGCATAACCTCGCGTTAAATTTGCGTTACCCTCGTGGATAAACTCGTGTTAAACTCGCGTTAAATTTGCGGATAAGCTTGCGTTAAACACGTGCTAACCTCACGAATAAACTCGCGTTACCCTTGCGTTAAACTCGCGGATAAACGCGTGTTAAACTCGAGTTAACTTCACGTTAAACACGCACCCAGTGGTTAGACTCGCGTTAAGTTCGCGGATAAACTCGGGTTAGCGTGGCGCATAAACTCGCGCTAATCTCACGGATACTCGTTAATCTCGCGTTAACCTCGGTGATAAACTCGTGTTAAACTCGCGGACAAACACGCGTTAACCTCGGGAACATAAACTCATGTTAACATCGCCGAAAAACACGCGCCAATGTCGCGTTAACCTCGTGGATGGACTCGTATTAACCTTGTGTTAACATGTTAACATCGCCGATAAACGCGCGTTAAACTCGAGTTAACCTCCCGGATAAACTCGCGCCAAATAATATCGTGGATAAACTTGCAATATCCTTACGCATAAGCTCGCATAAATATCCCGAATAAACTCGCGTTAAACGTGCGCTAACCTCACGGAAAAACCCGCATTAATCTCGAGTTAACATCGCAGGTTAACTCTCGCTAACAACGCGCATAAGCTCGCGATAACCTCGCAGCCAATTTCGCGTTAAACTCGAGTTAACCTCGCGTTTTACTCGCGCTAACAACGTGGATAAACTCGTAATAACCTCGCGCATAACCTCGCGTTAACAGCGCCGATATACGCGTGTTAAACGCGAGTTAACCTCGCGGATAAACACGTGATAACCTCGCGTATGAACTCGCGCCAAGCTCGTGTTATCTTCGCAGATAAACTCGTGATAACCTCGCGTTAACATCGCCGATAAACTCGAGTTAAACTCAAGTTAACCTCGCTGACAAACTCGCGTTAACCTCACGGATAAACTACCGCCAAACTCGCCGACGACCACGCATTAAATTCGAATTAAACTCGTATTAACATTGCGGATAATCTCGCGTTTAACTCGACTAAACTGGCGTCAAACTGGCGTTAACCTTGCGGATAGACTCGCGTTAACCTCGCGAACAGACTCCCGTTAAACTCGTATTAATCTCGCGGATAAACTCCAGTTAACAAGGATTACCTCGTGTTAAACACAACACGCATTAAACATGCGTTAATCACGTGGATAAATTCGGATTAAAGTCGTGTTATCCTTGCTGATGAACTCGCATTAACCTCGGAGATAAACTCGCGTTAACTGCACGGATAAACACGTGTTGACTTCGCGGATTAAATCGCGTTAATCAGGTGTTAAACTCGAGGATATACTCGGGGAGTCAATCTGCTGGTTAACACAAGTTATCCGCGATGTCAATACGGGCAATACGTCAATCAACTCGCATTCATTTGTGCCACCCTACAGCACATTTTATTTGATAAGATTTGCCCATCTAGAAGGTTTTCTGGGAGGTTGTCACTTTTAGGGCCTTGGGTGCCCCATAAAGAAAGGCCTTATATGGACGGGCAACATCTCAATGAACCCGTCTTCATTTGTGCCACCCTACAGCACCTTTTATTTGATCAGATTTGCCCATCTAGAAGGTTTTCTGGGAGGTTGTCACTTTTAGGGCCTTGGTTGCCCCATAAAGAAAGGCCTTATGCAGACGGGCAACATGTCAATCAATTCGTCTTCATTTGTGCCACCCTACAGCAGGTGCCATTTTTCCTGTTTTGATGGAATAAAAAATGTCAAAATGTCAAATAAAGAATAAGTATCTAACTTCACATCGCTGGGAATTTGGCAAGTTTGTCACTTTTAGGGGTCAAGTTCAGCCCCATTTAGGGGTCCCACAGGGAAGGTCAAGGTGACCCTAAATTTTTCTTGTTCTGTGCCATCCTGCACCCTACTTTGTTTGGCAAAAATTCTCCATTATAGGGGAATTTGGCAAGTTTGCCACTTTTAGGGGTCAAGTTCAGCCCCTTTTAGGGGCCCCACAAGGAAGGTCAAGGTGTCCAAAAAATTTGCTCGTTCTATGCCACCCTGCACCATAGTTTGTCTGGCAAAATTTCTCCATTATAGTGGAATTTGTCAAGCTTGTCACTTTTAGGGGTCAAGTTCAGCTCCTTTTAGGGGTCCCGCAGGGAAGGACAAGGTGTCCTTAAATTTGTCTTGTTCTGTGCCACCCTACACCCCACTTTGTTTGGCAAAAATTCTCCATCATGATGGAATTTGGCAAGTTTGTCACTTTTAGGGGTCAAGTTCAGCCCCTTTTAGGAGTCTCGCAGGGAAGGTCAAGGTGTCCTTAAATTTGTCTTGTTCTGTGCCGCCCTACACCACACTTTGTTTGGCAAAAATTCTCAATTATAGGGGAATATGGCAAGTTTGTCACTTTTAGGGGTCAAGTTCAGCCCCTTTTAGGGGTCCCACGGGGAAGGTCAAGGTGTCCAAAAATTTGGCTCGTTCTGTGCCACCCTGCACCATAGTTTGTTTGACAAAATTTCTCCATTATAGGGGAATTTGGCAAGTTTGTCACTTTTAGGGATCAAGTTCAGCCCCTTTTAGGGGTCCCTCAGGGATGGTCAAGATGTCCTTGAATTTGTTTCGTTCTGTGCCACCATACACCACAGTTTGTTTGGCAAAATTCCTCCATTATAGGGAAATTTGACAAGTTTGTCACTTTTAGGGGTCATGTTCAGCCCATTTTATGGGCCTCACAGGGAAGGTCAAGGTGTTATTAAATTTGTCTCATTCTGTGCCACCCTACTCCGCAGTTTTTTTTGCAAATTTTTTCTATTATAGAGGAATTTGTCAAGTTTGTAACTTTTAGGGGTCAAGTTCAGGGGTGAACTTCAGCCCCTTTTAGGGTGCCACAGGGAAGGTCAAGGTGTCCAAAAAATTGTCTCCTTCTGTACCACCCTACACCACACTTTGTTTGGCACAAATTCTCCATTATAGGGGAATTTGGCAAGTTTGTCACTTTTGTGGTTCAAGTTCAGCCCCTTTTAGGGGTCCCACAGGGAAGGCCAAGGTGTCATTAAATGTGTCTCGTTCTGTGCCACCCTACACCACAGTTTGTTTGTCAAAATTCCTCCTTTATAGGGAAAATTGGCAAGTTTGTCACTTTAAGGGTCATGTTCAGCCCCTTTTAAGAGATCCACAGGGAAGATCAAGTTGTCATTAAATTTTGTCTCGTTCTGTGCCACCCTACTCCGCAGTTTGTTTAGCAAAATTTCTCTATTATAGGGGAATTTTCAAATTTGTCACTTTTAGGGGTCAAGTTCAGGGGTCAATTTCAGCCCCTTTTAGGGGTCCCACAGGGAAGGCAAAGGTGTCCAAAAACTTGTCTCGTTCTGTGCCATTCTACATAACAGTTTGTTTGCAAAATTACTCCATTATAGGGGAATGTGGCAAGTTTGCCACTTTTAGGGGTCAAGTTCAGCCCCTTTTTGGGGTCCCACAGGGAAGGTCAAGGTGTCCAAAAATGTCTTCGTTCTGTGCCACCCTACACCAAAGTTTGTTTGGCAAAATTCCTCCATTATAGGGGAATTTGGCAAGTTTGTCACTTTTAGGGGTCATGTTCAGCCCCTTTTGGGGGTCCCACAGGGAAGGTCAAGGTGGCATAAATTTGTCGCATTCTGTGCCACCCTACACCACAGTTTGTTTAGCAAAATTTCTCTATTATAGGGGAATTTGTCAAGTTTGTCACTTTTAGGGGTCAAGTTCAGCCCCTTTTAGGGATCCCACAGGGAAGGTCAAGGTGTCCAAAACATTGTCTCCTTCTGTGCCACCCTACACCACAGTTTGTTTGGCAAAATTACTCCATTATAGGGGAATTTGTCAAGTTTGTGAATTTTGGGGTCAAGTTCAGCCCCTTTTAGGGGTCCCACAGGGAAGGTCAAGGTATCCAAAAAATTGTCTCCTTCTGTACCACCCTACACCATAGTTTGTTTGGCAAAATTATTCCTTTATAGGGGAATTTGTCAAGTTTGTCACTTTTAGGGGTCTAGTTCAGCCCCTTTTTGGGGTCCCACAGGGAAGGTCAAGGTGTCCAAAAAATTGTCTCGTTCTGCGCCAACCTACACCACAGTTTGTTTGGCAAAATTACTCCATTATAGGGGAATTTGTCAAGTTTGGCACTTTTAGGGGTGAAGTTCAGCCCCTTTTAGGGGTCCCACAGGGAAGGTCAAGGAGTCATTAAATCTGTCTTGTTCTGTGCCACCCTACACCATAGTTTGTTTGGACAATTTTCCTTTTTTTCGAATGTCGAATAAGGAAAAAGGAATAAATAGGTAACTTCACAGCGCTCTGTCCTACCTATGTTATGACTTTCCCTTCTCGTTATTATATATTCTGACTTCTCTAGATGTGTCTGATTGCTGGTGCAACATGTGTCATATAAACCCCTATCACTTCTTAAAATTAGTTCATGCTGGTAACTCAAAATCCCACAATTCACAATTCGTGTAAAAATCTTTACCATTGTCTTGGACTAAAAGAGTTCCCACGACTGAGGCTGTCGAACAATTTGCCTCTCCATTCTTTCAAACCTTTGCTCGACGAAATATGCAACTGGCTGAAGCTTAATCAGATCCTACACCTCCAGCTAAAGGATGGGATGAGGGGACGGGGGAGTTCCCGGAATTTTTTTTCATTTTGCTACCGACCGCATTTTATTTAGTTTTACTTCAAAAATATTCAGCAAAATTACTGGTAACCACCTTCTTTCCAAGAGATAGATATTCAAAGAGATGCAGGATGTTCTTTTCAGTTCTTCCATATATTATGAGCTCGAAGAACGGAAGGACATCAACCCCACCCTCCCCTGGTCGGTCAAATAGCTAGCCCGCACGAACGGGGGCGAAAAAGCACCCCGCATCATATCAGGGGAGATAATGAAAGCTGGAATTTCTAGATGGACAAAATGGACGGAATCACAGACACTTCTCATTTGTATTGTTGATGATGTACATTATGGATGTTGTGTAATGCTATACAGCACAATGGAAGACGCTTTTAGATACGAAATGTCATAGAGAGTAATCGCTTGATTGACTGGTTACGTGAAATAATTCATGAGACGAGCTCATTTTGAATGTTCAAATCCATTGTTCAGTTCATGTATTACACAATTCCATATTGTATAGGGGAGATGGACCAGATTGACTGATTTCATTGGGTCTGCTTTAGCATAGGTTACATTTTATGCATCTATATCTATACATTTGTTTATTTATTTAGGTTTAACGGATCTTTAACAGTCAAGGTCATATCGCGTCGGTGACAGTTTTACGGGTAGAGGAAGCCGGAGTACCCGGAGAGAACCACCGAGCAACGACGAGAAGCTGCCAGCTCCCCAACATCGTAACTCCGCACTGCAACACAGGCAGGGTTAGATTTGTTGAGGACATGCGCACCACATACTGCTCGAGCGACTCGAAGACCATTGAGCAAATGAGATAACGAGTAATTGCTTGTTTGACTGACTTGCATATACGACTCTTCGACTCACTTCAGAAAAAGGGGTGCCTAAGACCAGTCATTTTCAAAAAAGGGATTCCGTAAGTAGGATTTTCCCAATAAGCTAAAGAGCCAAGAGAGTAACTGCTCCATGAGCAATTGCTCGAACGACTCGAAGCCCCTCGAGCAAATGAGCTTTTGAGCAATTGCTCGATCGAGTGACACCCCCTACTGTTCTACGACTCATATGGGTATTTTAGGATACCTATGGTAATGGACTATTGGAGGAAACTTGTTGTACAAAACTTACATCCGTGTACTTCATGCTACAGACGGATTCTTCTGTTGACATAGGTATAAAAGAGGTGCAAACCTCATTTGTGTCCTGACCGTCGTCGAGTGAAGGCATGTTACCGGTTCGTTGCAGATACTGTTCCAAGTCATTTTTGAGATCGGATAATGCTAGAAGACACGAAAAGAACCATCGTCGGCTCCAGTGCATATATTGTACTAAGTTGTTCACCCAACCACACAATAGGAAGAGGCATGAAGAACATCACTGTCCAAGAAGAACAGAAGAGCAGAGAGATACTGGAGATTCAATGACTGACCAGAATAAAGTACTTTTAGAATTTCTATGCGATGCTGACAAGGACGACATCGATGCCGTTCTACGCACTGGTGATGACGATTTGATTACCTGTTTATGTAAATATGCTTCCAACATCCTCGAATATAAGATACCACTGCATTTTTCTGAATTTGATGACCTGCGAAAATACGAATAGGCATTGAAGCTGCTAACAGATGATGGACTTTCCACCGACATAAAAAGATGTATATTACGAAAGAGTTGCTTTCTCTCGGCGTTTATCAACACAGTCCTAGCCCTGAAAGGGGTGTAAAAGGGATGTACCAACACCAAATGCTTATTTGTTCTACAACCACGAAAGAGTGAAGAAATGGCGATACATAACTGCGAGAACTGTGAAAAAACAATTTCCCGAAAGTTTAACATGAAGAGGCACAAAGAAGAAGTTTGCCCAAACCGACAAACGGAAAAATCGAGCAACTCTGCAAGACTAGACAGAAATTCAGATACACTGCGAATCCTATCCAATGCGTATCGACAGAAGAAGAGGAAGAAGACGACGTTAGTAGGTATAAACCGGGGATACGAGGACACTTTTTTCGAATAATGTACATGTACACGTACACATACATGTACCCATAGAGTTCAGTGTTAAAATGTACACTAAATGTACAAACATTTTTTGTACATTTTGTCCTCGTATCCCCACCAGTAGCTTATCGTGTCCTAGACGGTTCAAACAGCCGTTGACGAACGAGTGTGAATTCTGCCGAATTCGCGCAGAAGGAAAAATCTACGAAAATCGAAGAAATCGACCTAAAATCTTCTCAACGTTCCCCATCGCAGGTTAGACGTTTCGATCGATCATTGGCGAACGCCGGCAAACGCTTTGGGGATACGAGGACAGCATCAAAATGCGTTTTGGGGATTCTAGGACACCGACGTTCGCAATCGCGTTCTGGACGGCGGAGGGTGCGATCCGATCGGTAAAAACGATTGGGGATTCTAGTACAGGAAAATCGATCCTAAAATTTTTCCCCAACGGTCGATCGAACCGTCTAGGCCCCGATGACCAACTTGTGGGGATTCTAGGACAGGAAAATATCAAAAATTAAGAAATGTCGAAAAATTAGAATGGAGGAAAATTTTCTCTCCAGGTTTGTCATTGTGGTCTAGTTGCCACCTGGTCGTTTAATAACGAGGATGTAAATGATTAGAGCAATGTACACCAAAAACCAAAAGCTTGAAGAGCTTGAAATAAGTAATCACCCAATCACTTCACGTTCCTAACGCTAATTAACCAATCAGATTGCTTGATTCTCATAACCTGAACCTAATCATACAAAGTTATCTCCCCTCGCCGTGGGGGTCAAACCCATCAGAAAAATCTAAAGTTTCGAGAAGGTGGTCACGTGACCTATCAAAGTAAAAGTATCGATGGGTGGATTACGAAGATCGTAATTTTAACCCTCGTCGTGGGGGTGGGGTCACGACCAGAGCCGAAAAACGTCTTCCTTTTTACAAATCCAGGCATGTGAGGTACTGATATGAAGGGCTCGATGAATACATTACAAAATGACATTTTATCATTTTTCGTGGGGGTGGGGTCACACCCATCAGAAAATCGAAAGTTTCGAGAAGGTGGTCACGTAACCTATCAAATTGAAGGTATCGACGAGTGGATTAAGAAGATCGTAATTTTAACCCTCGTCGTGTGGTAGGGTGGGGTCACGACCAGAGCCGAAAAAACGTCTTCCTTTTTACAAATCCAGGCATGTGAGGTATTGATATGAAGAGCTCGATGAATACACTACAAAAATGGCATTTTTCATTTTATGTGAGGGTGGGGTCACGCCCATCAGAAAAATCGAAAGTTTCGAGAAGGTGGTCACGTGACCTATCAAACTGAAGGTCTCGACGAGTGTATTAAGAAGATCGTAATTATAACCCTCCTCGTGGGGTGGGGTCACGACCAGAGCCGAAAAATGTCTTCCTTTTTAAAATCCAGGCATGTGAGGTATTAATATGAAGGGCTTGATGAATACATTACAAACATGGCATTTTTCATTTTATGTGGGGGTGAGGAGTCATGCCCATCAGAAAAATCGAACGTTTCGAGAAGGTGGTCACGTGACCTATCAAATTGAAGGTCTCGACGAGGGGATTAGGAAAATCGTAATTTTAACCCTCGTCGTGGGGTGGAGTCACTACCAGAACCGAAAAACAGCTTCCTTTATACAAATCCAGACATGTGAGGTATTAATATGAAGGGCTCGATGAATACATTACAAAAATGACATTTTCAACCCTCACCATGGGGGATGGGGGTCACACCCATCAGAAAATCAAAAGTTTCGAGAAGATAGTCGTGTGACCTATCATATTAAAGCTATCGACAAGGATATTATGAAAATCCTATTTTTTCCCCTTCTTCTAACGGTGGAATTGTGACCATCTTGAAATCGAAAGTATTAAGAAAAGGTAGTTATGGAACATATTAAATTAAAAAAAAACAACAACAACTTGAATCTGATGCATCATTCATTTTGATATCTGTGTTCAAACACGGAAGTATGTTTCGATATATGATTCTTATGCTACTTAGAGATACACTCACCTGTTAACAAGTCACGTCTTGAGATGTTTCTTTCAATTTTACTCTGTTTACTGAAACATAGATTTGTCAATAAAGATTATAAGTTGATCTTCTAACGTTTCTACATTTTGAGGATAGCCTATTTCAACATTTCCGAAAAAGTGTCAATCCAAACTATTTTTTTTTTAGGAAAAAATGGCCACGTCGAGAAGACATTACATAACTAAGCGTGTATAACCTTGACTAAATTCAAATAAAACCATTTGTCACGTGTTAGAAAAGATTTGTAAACAGTCTAAATGTACGTGTGGAAAAGTTGTTTTTGTTTTGTTTTTTTACAACAGGAGTTAAAATATTTTAAGATAGGTGGCGTTATATAAATACAGCAACAACAGAAAACAGTGTTTACAATGTGCCAGCGTTGAATGAAAATGAGAAAAAAAGCTCTTTTTCTAACCACCTGCTAGCGAAGCATTACATCGGTTTACGGCGATATTTATCACAGGTGTTCATCACGTGCAAAAATCATGAAAAATAGTGTATCAGACGTTTTTTGTTTAGAAATTATATATTGTTTTCCATATATAAGAGAGAAAAGGTACGCAATGTCCTGGCTTGGAACATTTCGACTCGTCTTATTCAAACTCGCAGAAAAAAAAACGAAACTCGTGAATTTGTAGTCGCGATAATTGATATCATCCAACAGCAGCCAAGACATTAAGCTTTTACGTTGGTATACCACTTGTCCAAAACAATTCTCTTTTAACGTTAAAACGGGTTAAATACATCTCGGTAACGACTCCCTTTTTTTCTTGATCAGACACGGTTGTAGGCAGAAAATTGACTGGAGGGTCGTTCAAAACAATTGATCAAATATATCGAACGAAAACCACTCATTTTCTAACTACGATTGTCGCCGTATTCTAAACGTCAGCACACTAATCACACAGTACGTTACTGGAACTGCACTAGCTCTTGAATATTACAAATTTACGTTTTGTATTGCCTTCAACACAAATCGTAAATTCCTTCCCGCGTCACCATACTTGTACTATACCGCATCGAATTTGACCTGTTGGCTGTTGTTGGATGACATCAATTATCGCGACTACAAATTCAAGAGTTTCGTTTTTTTCTTCTTCGAGTTTGAATAAGACGATAGGGCCCTGCGAATCGGGAAATTTATGTTCGAATCGAATCTCGAATCGAATCGGGACTGATGTCGACATCGAATCGAATCTCGAATCGAATCGGGATAAACTCGAGAAATAATTATAACTGGCATTATCTTGTGCAGAGATGTCCGGAAAAGCACTGTGAGAAGAGATCGTTGACATAACTTGACAACTTGGCGTTGTTTTAATTTTCTTTCTCGTTGAATGGCCATCCAGATGTTCACTTGGCCCGACAATAAATTCAAGACATAAATATGGACAAATTAAGGTGTTACTGCCCAGAGACATTTAAGACAAACCACTAAATTGAAACATGAGACTTTAAAGCACAAATGTAATACAAGTGGCACATTAATTCCCATGGGTTGAAGTCAGCTACAGCCGCTAACTTCAGGTACGTTAACATGCCTAAATACATTATTGTAATGTTTGGTTGTTTTTGTATTATCAGAATTTGGGTCTTGTAGATTTCGGTCCGTTCTCAACTCAATAACACAGTATACATCAAAAGCAGCGAAGGCGTGAAACTGTGTTAGTTTCTGCATTAGTTAACTCGAATAGTGACGCAGTGCTCATTCACACAAATTGCTTTTACTTCATTCCAACTTCCAAGTACCAACTCCGAACAATGCAAAGAAACTACAGAGGTTTTCCTCCCACAGTTTTCTAACATAATAATGGGAGCGCTCCAGGCGACATGTCTCCATTATTGTGTTAGAAGATTCCAGGACTGGGAGCAGGCCTTAGGACCATAGCTGGATATTTCGGTTGTATAGATGGGCGTGAACAAGTTACAACTTGGACAGAGCCGCTGAGCAAACGGGATTCCGCGAATAACTCTCACACGAATTCCTGGAAATCTATAAATAGCGAATTTGCGGTGAGTGGTTTTCTGGGAATCTGAAACTGAAAGTGAAACGACAGAATTTTGCAATGAATTTGACTATTTTCCTGATAGAAACATTAAAACTAGAAGAGTTCGCTCCTTATTTCAACTGATGTCGACATTGTCGAACACTGATTCATTTTCCTCGAAGCTTCGTTTGACTAACGAATCGGCAAACTATTCGAGATCGATATACGAATACCAAAGCGATGTCGACATCGAATCGAATACTCGAAGCTTCGCAGGGCCCTATAAGACGAGTCGAAATGTTCTAAGCCAGGACGTTGCGTGCCTTTTCTCTCTTATATATGGAAAACAAAACATAATTTCTAAACAAAAAAAACGTCTGATACACTATTTTTCATGATTTTTGCACGTGATGAACACCTGTGATAAATATCGCCGTAAACCGATGTAATGCTTCGCTAGCAGGTGGTTAGAAGAAGAGCTTTTTTCTCATTTTCGTTCAACGCTGGCACATTGTAAACACTGTTTTCTGTTGTTGCTGTATTTATATAACGCCACTTATCTTAAAATATTTTAACTCTTGTTGTAAAAAAACAAAACAAAAACTACTTTTCCACACGTGCGTTTAGACTGTTTACAAATCTTTTCTAACACGTGACAAATGGTTTTATTTGAATTTAGTCAAGGTTATACACGCTCAGTTATGTAATGTCTTCTCGACGTGGCCATTTTTTCCTAAAACAAAATAGTTTGGATTGACACTTTTTCGGAAATGTTGAAATAGGCTATCCTCAAAATGTAGAAACGTTAGAAGATCAACTTATAATTTTTATTGACAAATCTATGTTTCAGTAAATAGAGTTATGATTGAAAGAAACATCTCAAGAAGTGACTTGTTAACAGGTGAGTGTATCTCTAAGTAGCATAAGAATCATATATCGAAACATACTTCCGTGTTTGAACACAGATATCAAAATGAATGATGCATCAGATTCAAGTTGTTGTTTTTTTTTTCAATTTAATATGTTCCATAACTACCTTTTCTTAGTACTTTCGATTTCAAGATGGTCACAACTCCACCGTTAGAAGAAGGGAAAGAAATATGATTTTCATAATATCCTTGTCGATAGCTTTATTACATATCTTGATTTATAAAAAGGAAGATGTTTTTCGGCTCTGGTCGTGACCCCACCCCACCACACGACGAGGGTTAAAATTACGATCTTCTTAATCCACTCGTCGATACCTTCAATTTGATAGGTCACGTGACCACCTTCTCGAAACTTTCGATTTTCTGATGGGTGTGACCCCACGAAAAATGATAAAATGTCATTTTGTAATGTATCCATCGAGCCCTTTCTATCACTACCTCACATGCCTGGATTTGTAAAAAGGAAGACGTTTTTCGGCTCTGGTCGTGACCCCCACCCCCACGACGAGAGTTAAAATTACGATCTTCTTAATCTACCCATCGATACCTTTACTTTGATAGGTCACGTGACCACCTTCTCGAAACTTTAGATTTTTCTGATGGGTGTGACCCCCCCCCCCCCCACGGCGAGGGGAGATAACTTTGTATGATTAAGTTCAGGTTATGAGAATCAAGCAATCTGATTGGTTGATTAGCGTTAGGAACGTGAAGTGATTGGGTGATTACTTATTTCAAGCTCTTCAAGCTTTTGTTTTTTGGTGTACATTGCTCTAATCATTTACATCCTCGTTATTAAACGACCAGGTGGCAACTAGACCACAATGACAAACCTGGAGAGAAAATTTTCCTCCATTCTAATTTTTCGACATTTCTTAATTTTTGATATTTTCCTGTCCTAGAATCCCACAAGTTGGTCATCGCGGTCTAGACGGTTCGATCGACCGTTGTGGAAAAATTTTAGGATCGATTTTCCTGTCCTAGAATCCCCAATCGTTTTTACCGATCGGATCGCACCCTCCGCCGTCTAGAACGCGATTGCGAACGTCGGTGTCCTAGAATCCCCAAAACGCATTTTGATGCTGTCCTCGTATCCCCAAAGCGTTTGCCGGCGTTCGCCAACGATCGATCGAAACGTCTAACCCGCGATGGGGAACGTTGAGAAGATTTTAGGTCGATTTCTTCGATTTTCGTAGATTTTTCCTTCCGCGCGAATTCGGCAGAATTCGCACTCGTGCGCCAACGGCTGTTTGAATCGTCTAGGACACGATAAGCTACTGGTGGGGATACGAGGACAAAATGTACAAAAAATGTTTGTATATTTCGTGAACATTTTAACACTGAACTCTATGTGTACATGTACGTGTACGTGTACATGTACATTTTTCGAAAAAAGTGTCCTCGTATCCCCTGTTTATACCTACTAACGTCGTCTTCTTCCTCTTCTTCTGTTGATACGCATTGGATAGGATTCGCAGTGTATCTGAATTTCTGTCTAGTCTTGCAGAGTTGCTCGATTTCTCCGTTTGTCGGTTTGGGCAAACTTCTTCTTTGTGCCTCTTCATGTTAAACTTTCGGCAAATTGTTTTTTCACAGTTCTCGCAGTTATGTATCGCCATTTCTTCACTCTTTCGTGGTTGTAGAACAAATGGGCATTTGGTGTTGGTACATCCCTTTTACACCCCTTTCAGGGCTAGGACTGTGTTGATAAGCGCCGAGAGAAAGCAACTCTTTCGTAATATACATCTTTTTATGTCGGTGGAAAGTCCATCATCTGTTAGCAGCTTCATTGCCTATTCGTATTTTCGCAGGTCAACAAATTCAGCCAAATTCAGTGGTATCTTATGTTCGAGGATGGTGGTAGCACATTTACATAAACAGGTAATCAAATCGTCATCACCAGTGCGTAGAACGGCATCGATGTCGTCCTTGTCAGCATCGCATAGAAATTCTAAAAGTACTTTATTCTGGTCAGTCATTGAATCTCCAGTATCTCTTTGCTCTTCTGTTCTTCTTGGACAGTGATGTTCTTCATGCCTCTTCCTATTGTGTGGTTGGGTGAACAACTTAGTACAATATCTGCACTGGAGCCGACGATGGTTCTTTTCGTGTCTTCTAGCATTATCCGATCTCAAAAATGACTTGGAACAGTATCTGCAACGAACCGGTAACATGCCTTCACTCGACGACGGTCAGGACACAAATGGGGTTTGCACCTCTTTTATACCTATGTCAGCAGAAGAATCCGGCTGTAGCATGAAGTACACGGATGTAAGTTTTGTACAACAAGTGTCCTCCAATAGTCCATTACCATAGGTATCCTAAAATACCCATATGAGTCTTAGAGCAGTAGGGGGAGTCACTCGATCGAGCAATTGCTCTGTAGCTCATTTCCTCGAGGGGCTTCGAGTCGTTCGAGCAATCGCTCATGGAGCAATTACTCTCTTGGCTCCTTAGCTTATTGGGAAAATCCTACTTACGGAATCCCTTTTTTGAACATGACTGGTCTTAGGCACCCCTTTTTCTGAAGTGAGTCGAAGAGTCGTACATGCAAGTCAGTCGAACAAGCAATTACTCGTTAGCTCATTCGCTTAATGGTCTTCGAGTCGCTCGAGCAGTATGTGGTGCGCATGTCCTCAGCAAATCTAACCCTGCCTGTGTTGCAGTGCGGAGTTACGATGTTGGGGAGCTGGCAGCTTCTCGTCGTTGCTCGGTGGTTCTCCCAGGGTACTCCGGCTTCCTCTACCCGTAAAACTTTCACCGACGCGATATGACCTTGACTGTTAAAGTGTCGTTAAACCTAAATAAATAAACAAATGTATAGATGCATAAAATGTAACCTATGCTAAAGCAGACCCAATGAAATCAGTCAATCTGGTCCATCTCCCCTATTACAATATGGAATTGTGTAATACATGAACTGAACAATGGATTTGAACATTCAAAATGAGCTCGTCTCATGAATTATTTCACGTAACCAGTCAGTCAAGCGATTACTCTCTATGGCATTTCGAGTCTAAAAGCGTCTTCCATTGTGCTGTATAGCATTACACAACATCCATATTGTACATCATCAACTATACAAATGAGAAGTGTCTGTGATTCCGTCCATCTAGAAATTCAAGCTTTCATTATCTCCCCTGATATGATTCGGGGTGCTTTTTCGCCCCCGTTCGTGCGGGCTAGCTATTTGACCGACCAGGGGAGGGTGGGGTTGATGTCCTTCCGTTCTTCGAGTTCATAATACATGGAAGAACTGAAGAGAATTTCCTGCATCTCTTTGAATATCTGTCTCTTGGAAAGGAGGTGGTTCCCAGTAATTTTGCTGAATATTTTTGAAATAAAACTAAATAAAATGCGGTCGGTAGCAAAATGAAAAAAAAATCCGGGAACTCCCCCATCCCCTCATCTCATCCTTTAGCTGGAGGTGTAGGATCTGATTAAGCTTCAGCCAGTTGCATATTTCGTCGAGCAAAGGTTTGAAAGAATGGAAAGGCAAATTGTTCGACAGCCTCAATCATGGGAACTCTTTTTAGTCCAAGACAATGGTAAAGATTTTTACACGAATTGTGGGATTTTGTGTTACCAGCATGAACTAATTTTAAGAAGTGATAGGGGTTTATATGACACATGTTGCACCAGCAATCAGACACATCTAGAGAAGTCAGAATATATAAAAACGAGAAGGGAACGTCATAACATAGGCAGGACAGAGCACTGTGAAGTTACCTACTTATTCCTTTTTCCTTATTCGACATTCGAAAAAAAGGAAAATTGTCCAAACAAACTATGGTGTAGGGTGGCACAGAACAAGACACATTTAATGACACCTTGACCTTCCCTGTGGGACCCCTAAAGGGGGCTGAACTTCACCCCTAAAAGTGTCAAACTTGACAAATTCCCCTATAATGGAGTAATTTTGCCAAACAAACTGTGGTGTAGGGTGGCGCAGAACGAGACAATTTTTGGACACCTTGACCTTGCCTGTGGGACCCCCAAAAGGGGCTGAACTTGACCCCTAAAAGTGACAAACTTGACAAATTCCCCTATAAAGGAGTAATTTTGCCAAAAAAACTATGGTGTAGGGTGGCACAGAAGGAGACAATTTTTTGGACACCTTGACCTTCTCTGTGGGACCCCTAAAAGGGGCTGAACTTGACCCCCAAAAGTGACAAACTTGACAAATTCCCCTATAATGGAGTAATTTTGCCAAACAAACTATGGTGTAGGGTGGCACAGAAGGAGACAATTTTTGAACACCTTGACCTTCCCTGTGGGACCCCTAAAAGGGGCTGAACCTGACCCCAAATGTGACAAACTTGACAAATTCCCCTATAATGGAGTAATTTTGCCAAACAAACTGTGGTGTAGGGTGGCACAGAAGGAGACAATGTTTTGGACACCTTGACCTTCCCTGTGGGACCCCTAAAAGGGGCTGAACTTGACCCCTAAAAGTGACAATCTTGACAAATTCCCCTATAATAAAGAAATTTTGCTAAACAAACTGTGGTGTAGGTTGGCACAGAACGCGACAAATTTATGCCACCTTGACCTTCCCTGTGGGACCCCCAAAAGGGGCTGAACATGACCCCCTAAAAGTGACAAACTTGCCAAATTCCCCCATAATGGAGGAATTTTGCCAAACAAACTTTGGTGTAGGGTGGCACAGAACGAGACAAATTTTGGACACCTTGACCTTCCCTGTGGACCCCAAAAATGGGCTGAACTTGACCCCTAAAAGTGGCAAACTTGCCAAATTTCCCTACAATGGAGTAATTTTGCCAAACAAACTGTTTTGTAGAATGGCACAGAACGAGACAAGTTTTTGGACACCTTTGCCTTCCCTGTGGGACACCTAAAAGGGGCTGAAGTTCACCCCTGACCTCGACCACTAAAAGTGACAAACTTAACAAATTCCCCTATAATAGAGAAATTTTGCTAAACAAACTGCGGAGTAGGGTGGCACAGAACGAGACAAATTTAATGTCAACTTGACCTTCCCTGTGGGTTTCCTAAAAGGGGCTGAACATGACCCTTAAAGTGACAAACTTGCCAAATTTCCCTATAATGGAGGAATTTTGACAAACAAACTGTGGTGTAGGGTGGCACAGAACGAGACAAATTTAATGACACCTTGACCTTCCCTGTGGGACCCCTAAAAGGAGCTGAACTTGACCCCTAAAAGTGACAAACTTAACAAATTCCCCTATAATAGAGAAATTTTGCAAAACCTTCGGAGTAGGGTGGCACAGAACGAGACAAATTTAATGACACCTTGACCTTCCCTGTGAGGCCCCTAAAATGGGCTGAACATGACCCCTAAAAGTGACAAACTTGCCAAATTTCCCTATAATGGAGGAATTTTGCCAAACAAACTGTGGTGTAGGATGGCATAGAACGAGACAAATTCAAGGACAGCTTGACCATCCCTGAGGGACCCCTAAAAGGGGCTGAACTTGACCCCTAAAAATGACAAACTTGCCAAATTCCCCTATAATGGAGAAATTTTGTCAAACAAACTATGGTGCAGGGTAGCACAGAACGAGCCAAATTTTTGGACACCTTGACCTTCCCCGTGGGACCCATAAAACTTGAGCTCCTAAAAGTGGCAAACTTGCCATATTCCCCTATAATGAAGAATTCTTGCCAAACAAAGTGTGGTGTAGGGCGGCACAGAACAAGACAAATTTAAGGACACCTTGACCTTTCCTGCGGGACTCCTAAAAGGGGCTGAACTTGACCCCTAAAAGTGACAAACTTGCCAAATTCCACCATGATGGAGAATTTTTGCCAAACAAAGTGGGGTGTAGGGTGTCACAGAACAAGGCGAATTTAAGGACACCATGACCTTACCTGCAGGACCCCCTAAAAGGGGCTGAACTTGACCCCGAAAAGTGACAAGCTTGACAAATTCCACTATAATGGAGAAATTTTGCCAAACAAACTATGGTGCAGGGTGGCATAGAACGAGCCAAATTTTTGGACACCTTGACCTTCCTTGTGGAACCCCTAAAAGGGGCTGAACTTGACCCCTAAAAGTGACAAACTTGCCAAATTCCCCTATAATGGAGAATTTTTGCCAAACAAAGTAGGGTGCAGGATGGCACAGAACAAGAAAAATTTAAGGTCACCTTGACCTTCCCTGTGGGACCCCTAAATGGGCTGAACTTGACCCCTAAAAGTAGCAAACTTGCCAAATTCCCAGCGATGGTAAGTTGGTGACTTATTCCTAATTTGACATTTTGACATTTTTTATTCCATCAAAACAGGAAAAATAGCACCTGCTGTAGGTTGGCACAAATGAAGACGAGTTGATTGACATGTTGCCCGCCCACATAAGGCCTTTCTTCATGGGGCAACCAAGGCCCTAAAAGTGACAACCTTCCAGAAAACCTTCTAGATGGGCAAATCTGATCAAATAAAAGGTTCTGTAGGGTGGCACAAATGAAGACGAGTTCATTGAGATGTTGCCCGTCCACATAAGGCCTTTCTTTATGGGGCAACCAAGGCCCTATAAGTGACAACCTCCCAGAAAACCTTCTAGACGGGCAAATCTGATCAATTAAAAGGTGCTGTAGGGTGGCACATATGAAGACGAGATTATTGACATGTTTTACGTCCCCATATAACCCCTCTTTATGGGGCAACCAAGGCCCTAAATGTGACAACCTCCCAGAAAACCTTCTAGATGGGCAAATCTTATCAAATAAAAGGTGCTGTAGGGTGGCACAAATGAAGACGAGTTGATTGACGTATTGCCCGTATTGACATCGCGGATAACTTGTGTTAACCCAGCAGATTGACTCCCCGAGTATATCCTCGAGTTGAACACCTGATTTAACGCATGTTTAACGCGTGTTGTGTTTAACACGAGGTAATCCTTGTTAACTGGAGTTTATCCGCGAGATTTATACGAGTTTAACGGGTGTCTGTTCGCGAGGTTAACGCGAGTCTATCCGCCAGGTTAACGCCAGTTTGATGCCAGTTTAGTCGAGTTAAACGCAAGATTATCCGCAATGTTAACACGAGTTTAACGCGAATTTAATGCGTGGTCGTCGGCGAGTTTGGCGGTAGTTTATCCGTGAGGTTAACGCGAGTTTGTCAGCGGGGTTAACTTGAGTTTAACGCGAGTTTATCGGCGATGTTAACGCGAGGTTATCACGAGTTTATCTGCGACGGTAACGCGAGTTTGGCGCGAGTTCATACGCGAGGTTTTCACGAGTTTATCCGCGAGGTTACCTCGCGTTTAACGCGCGTATATCGGCGATGTTAACGCGAGGTTATGCGCGAGGTTATTACGAGTTTATCCACGTTGTTAGTGCGAGTAAAACGCGAGGTTAGCTCGAGTTTAACGCGAAATTGGCTGCGAGGTTATCGCGAGTTTATGCGCTTTGTTAGCGAGAGTTAACCCGCGATGTTATCTCGAGATTAATGCGGGTTTTTCCGTGAGGTTAGCGCACGTTTAACGCGAGTTTATTCGGGATATTAATGCGAGTTTATGCGCAAAGATATTGCGAGTTTATCAACGATATTATTTGGCGCGAGTTTATCCGGGAGGTTAACTCGAGTTTAACGCGCGTTTATCGGCGATGTTAACATGTTAGCACAAGGTTAATACGAGTCCATCCACGAGGTTAACGCGACATTGGCGCGTGTTTTTCGGCAATGTTAACATGAGTTTATGTGTGAGGTTATCGCGAATTTATCCGCTTTGTTAGCTCGAGTTAAACGCGATGTTACGCGAGTATGTGGTGAGTTTATCCGCGAGGTCATCGCGAGTTTGGCGCGAGTATATCCGCTACGTTTATGCGCGTTTAACGCGAGTTAATCCCCGAGATTGACGTGTGTTTATGGGCACGGTCAGCGCGAGTTTATACCCGACGTTAACCCGAGCTTTTCCGCTAGTTTAACGCGAGTGTTTCCGCGATATTAATGCGAGTTTGTGCGCAAGGTACCACGAGTTTATCCGCGTTATTAGCGAGAGTTTAACTTGAATTTGTCCACGAGGTTAACGCGGGTTTGGCGCGAGTTTATCCGCGAGATTAACATGAGGTTATCGGTGAGTTTAACTCGAGTTTGACGCGAGTTTATCCGCGATTATAACGCGAGTTTATGCGCAACATCAGCGCGAGTTTATCCGCGAGGTTAAATCGAGTACATCTCGAGTTTATCGGAGATGTTGACACGAGTTTATGCGCCAGGTTATCGCAAGTTTATCCACGAGTTAATCCGCGAGGGTTAACGCGACTTTAACGCGTGTTTGTCCCCGAGTTTAACACGAGATTATCCGCGAGGTTAAATCGAGTACGTCTCGAGTTTATCGGAGATGTTAACACGAGTTTATGCGCCAGGTTATCGCAAGTTTATCCGCGAGTTAATCCGCGAGGTTAACGCGAATGTAACGCGTGTTTGTCCGCGAGGTTAACACGAGCTTATCCCCGAGGTTAACGCGAGATTAACGAGTATCCGTGAGATTAGCGCGAGTTTATGCGCCACGCTAACACGAGTTTATCCGCGAACTTAACGCGAGTCTATCCACTGGGTGCGTGTTTAACGTGAAGTTAACTCGAGTTTAACACGCGTTTATCCGCGAGGGTAACGCGAGTTTATTCGTGAGGTTAGCACGTGTTTAACGCAAGCTTATCCGCAAATTTAACGCGAGTTTAACACGAGTTTATCCTCGAGGGTACCGCAAATTTAACGCGAGGTTATGCGCGAAGTTAACGCGAGTTTGTCCGCGAGTTTAATGCGAGTTAAACAGGAATTTATCGGTGATGTTGACGCGAGGTTATCGCGAGTTTATCCACGTTGTTAGCGCGAGTTGAACGCGAGCTTAGCGGGAATTTATCCCCGGGCCTATTGCGAATTTATCCGCGAGTTAATCTGCGAGGGTAACGCGAATTTAACGCGATTTTAACACTAGTTTATCCCCGATGTTAAAACGAGATTAATCTGAGGTAATCCGTGAGGCTCTCGCGTATTTATCCGCGTAGTTCGCCGGCGTTTGGCGTGAGAATATCCACGAGTTTAACGCGACTTAATCTCGTTTTAACATCGGGGATAAACTAGTGTTAAAATCGCGTTAAATTCGCGTTACCCTCGCAGATTAACTCGCGGATAAATTCGACTTAATCCGGGTGGTTAACGCATGTCAACTGTTAGGTTAACGCGAGTTATCAGCGAGGTTAACGCGAGTGTAATGCAAGTTTAACGCAAGTTAATCCACGGTGTTAACATGTGTTTACCCACGAGTGTAACGCGAATTTATCGCCGAGGTTAAGGCACGAGTTTAACGCGCGTTTAACACTAGTTAATCCGCGAGGTTAATGCGAGATTAACTCGAGTTAATTCGCGAGGTTAACGCGTGTTTATTCGCTAGATTAGCGCGAGTTTATGCGCGATGTTAACGCGAGTTTTTCTGGGAGATTTAACGCGAATCTATCTGCTAGATTAACGCAAGTTTAATGCGAGGTTAACTCAAGTTTTCATCCGCAAGGTCAACTCGATTTTGAAGGGAGATTATCCGCGTTGTCAGCGCGCGATTATCCGTGAGGTGAGCGTGTGTCTTACTCCAGTTTGTCCGCAATGTTAACTCGAGTTTAACGCGCGTGTATCGGCGATGTTAATGCGAGTTTATTCTCGAGGTTATCGCGAGTTTATCCACGTTGTTAGCGCGAGTTAGACGCAAGGTTAACGCGAGTTTAAAGCGAATTTATCCACGAGGTTATGGCGAGTGTATCCCCGTTGTTAGCGAGAGTTAATTTGCGAGGTTAACGCGAGTTTAACGCAACCTTATCCACGATATTAATGCAAATTTATGCGGAAGGTAATCGTGAGATTATCGGGTTTAAAGCGAATTTATTCCCGAGATTAACGCGAGTCTATTCGGTAGGTTAACGCGAGTTTATCTGCAAGGTTAACTCGAGTTTTCCGCGAGTTTATCCGCGATTATAACGCGAGTTTATGCCCGCGGTTATCGCGAGTGTTTCGGCGAGTCACTAGTGAGGATAACGTGAGTTTGGCGCGTGTTCGTCCGCGAGTTTAACGCGAGTATATTCCCGAGGTTAACGCGATATTAACACGAATTAATCCGCGAGGTTAACGCGAGATTAACTCGAGTTAATCCAGGAGATTAATACTAATTAATCCGTGAGATTAACGCGAATTTAACGAGTGTTTGTCCGCGAGTTGAACGCGAGTTTATCCCCGAGGCCAAAGCGAGATTAACGCGAGTTTATCGGCGAGATTAACGCGAGTTTAAGGCAAGTTTAACGCGAGGAAATCCGCAATGTTAACGTGTGTTTAGCCGCGAGTTTAACGCGAGTTTTTCCCCGAGGCTAAGGCGAGTTTAACACGAGTGTAACGCGAGTTAATCCGCGCGGTTAACGCGTGATTATACGCAACGTTAATGCGAGGTTAACGCGTGATTATACTCGAATTTAACGCGTGATTGTCCGCGAGTTTAACGCGAGTATATCCCCAAGGTTAACACGAGATTAATGCGAGTTAATTCGCGATGTTAACGCGTGTTTATCCGCGCGGTTATCGCGAGTTGATCCGAGAGTTCTACGCGAGGTAATCCGCGAGGTTAAAGGGACTTTATCGCCGATTTTAACGCGAGTTTATCCGCGAGTTAATCAGCAAGGTTAACGCGACTTTAACTCGAGTTTATTTGGGAGGTTAACTCGAGTTTAGCGCGAGTTTATCCGCGAGTTTAACGCAACTCGTGGTTAACGCGAGTTTATCCGCGGAAATAACGCGAGTTTAACGGGAGTCTGTTCGCGATATTAATGCGAGTCTATCCGTAAGGGTAATGCCAGTTTAACGCTGCGTTTAGTCGAGTTGAACGCGAGTTTATCCGCAACGATAACGCGAGATGATGCGCGAAGTTAACCCGAGTTTAACGCGTGTTTTTCCGCGAGGTTAACACGCGTTTGGCGCGAGTTTATCCGCGAGGTTAACACGCGTTTATCCACCACGAGGTTAACTTGAGTTTTTCGCGAGTTTATCGGCGACGTTAACGCACGTTTATGCGTGAGGTTATCGCTAGTTTATCCGCGTTGTTAGCGCGAGTACAACACGAGGTTAACTCGAGTTTAACGTAAATCTGTCCGCGAGGTTATCGCGAGTTTAGCTGCGTTGTTCGCGAGAGTTAACCCGCAAGGTTACGCAAGTTTATCCGCGAGGTTAGCGCAAGTTTAACGCGTGTTTATCCAGGATATTAATGTAAATTTATGCTCAAGGTTATCGCGAGTTTACCTGCGATATTATCACGAGTTTGACGCGAGATTAATGCGAGTTTGGCTCGAGTTTTTTCCCGAGGTTAACACGAGGTTATCCCCGAGGTTAACTCGAGTTCAACGCGACTTTATTTGTTTGTCCGCGAGTTTAACAGAAGTTGATTCCCGAGGTTAACGCGAAATAAACGCGAGTTAATTCGTGAGGTTAACGCGTGTTTATCCGTGGGACTAGCGCGAGTTTATGCGCGACGCTAACGCGAGCTTAACGCTATTTTAACCGTTAGATTAACGCGAGGTTAACTCGACTTAAACACGAGTTCATCTATGAGATAAACTCGAGTTTAACAGGAGTTTATCCGCATTGTTAGCTTGAGTTTGACGCGAGATTATCCGTGAGGTCTGCGAGTGTTTAACGCGAGTTTATCCGCAAGGTTAACGCGAGATTAACACGAGTTTATCCGCGAGGTTAACTTGAGTTTAACGCGTGTTTATTGACGATGTTAACGTGAGTTTATACCAAGGTATATACCACGAAATCGATTAGGAACGGTGGCAGCTTGAGGGTTGAAGAGTTTTAGAGCATCGAACTTTGAGCACACTGCATTCCGATGACCTCAATATGAATTAGTTGGTAGCAAGAAACATATGCATAACGTCATAATAACGTTATAAATGTATAACGTCACGTGGGTGGGGTAGGATACATCTGTCTCTCCCTGCTGTCTCACCCGGGACACACGTATGTTACACATGCAGTGTGGGGGGGGGGGGGGGGGAGAAAGATGGAATGTCCACAAGAGAGCGGCTCCCTTTTAGGAACTGTCCCGGAATATATGTCAGGTTCCTAGAAAAAGACATCAGTAAAAATGTCAAGTCGTATTTGTGGCTCAGCCGATTAGACCTTTTGGATGTTCTGAAACATTATAGGTTATTCTGTTTGTTGACAGGGTACATGATCTCACGTTCCCTTCATGATATGATATTTATATTCAACCGAGGCGTCAGCCGAGGTTGGATATATGTTGCATGCAGGGAACGTGAGACCATGTCCCCTGTCAACAAACAGAATAACGTATATGTCCCGTTCTTACTCAAGTAAAATTGAATTGGAAAAAAACAGACGTTGTTTCGGTAAGTTGTTAACTTTTATCATAACAGGCTGGGGTGATTTCCCTTTATTCAATGTTTACGTACGCAGTCAACGGGGCGAAATGCTCTCGATTCGTTTCAGTTTATGTTACAGTAAATTAATGAAAAGAGACCTTATAATCTAATCGGTTTCATAAATAATTACCCATGTTTACAGAACAAATCTTTTTGTACGTAATAACGGTACTTTTGTGTGCATTTTACTTCAGTTAAATGTATTTGCCTCAGTTGATTTCAAGTGAAAAAAGACATTGCGATGAACCGTTGCTCATGGCAACGAGACGCTTTCCTTGACAGTGGACATAAGAATCGCTGACAGTAGACATATGCGCGTGCCCGGCGACATAAAATAAAATCAACGAGGCATTGACCAATCACTGCAAGGTATTGCGGTTGGTATCGGGACATAAACCAGTTGTCTGAATAAAATAAACAGCTGGCTGGCTTCTGCGTGAGAACATAGTGACGCCGACTCACGAAGGCAGCTTCAAGGTCTAACGGAATTCAGTTAAATGGGATATGGCTGTGATATTAGGGATGAGATTGGTAAAATTATTCAATGAAGAAAGAGCTAGTTATGCAAAACGGTGTTAGCGTTTTATTCCGAACAACCAAGAATACAGTTAACTGAAAAAATGTTCATTGTTCATTTTGTTGTACCCAAGGCAATTTTCGACGTTAGAGCGATCACACCGTTTCTTCTAAAATATTCTTGAAATCATTCCCACTATTGACGGTACATCGAATACAGATGGAATCACTATACTGAAACGTAAAAAGAAGAAAACTGTTATAACTATAAACTGATTTTTCAGATCGCTATACGTCATTGTCGAACCCAGATCAGTGACTTGCAGCCCCGCACTGAAAACAAAAATGCTATCTAAATACAAAACATCATTCCCGCGGCAGCTCGAATTCTTTGAGAGTCATGGAATTCTTTAGAAATTCCCTGACAATCAGAGGTTTATTACTTATTTGGTTTCCTCTAGCCAAGATATCAGCCCGAGGTAACTTCAAATCAGCCTGAGACTGAAGTTACCAAGGGCTGATATCTCGGCTGATATGGGACCATCCAAGTAATAACCTCTTTATTTATTAACCCTTTGAACCCGAGCGGCCCATTTTCCGACCAGGAACATGATACGCCATAACGCCGTTAAATAAGATGGCTGTTCTGTAGATGTGTGGGGTAGACCAATCAATATTTTCAACGAGCAGCACCGAGGCTGCACGCTGAAAATATTGATTGGTCTACCCCAAATAATGATTATGAACTTTTCTATTTGCTGCCATTGAACTGGCGTGGAAGATACCACTAGAGTTCAAAGGATTAACAGGACAAATAATTAAAAAGTTATCAGATGTATTACAATTTTGAGACAGTGTTTTGTCTCTCATTCCTTCCGAAAGTTTCCTCGTCTAGTACAGCCATTCGAACGTCACGGCTTCACTCAATAGGAAGGCTGCGACGTCCGGATTGCCGAACCATCTATTCTCCCACTTCGAAGAGTCTCCAATTTCGACTCTGAATCTCAGTTTGCTTTTCTGTACAATGATCTCAGTGAGACAGGGGTCAGGATAGGGAGGGGGTTGAGGGGGGCACATTTCCCCCAAATTTTAGTCCCCCCCCCCCTTCCAGGTGATGCAGCCTAATTATTGATGCCTTGCGGGAGCACCTCATCCAGTGAGAGGGGGTGGCCCCTCTTGCGCTCGCCCCCATCTCGCCGCATCCTTATCTGTATGCCCACAAGTAGTTCAGCCATCTGAACGTGGTGGCTATCCCCCCCTTCTAGAGGGGTAACCGTAAGAGCCGCCAAGATATTACTCCTGCCCCCTCCCCCCCCCCCCCCCCGCTAACTTTGATATCCTGGATACGCGCCTGAATGCCCTGTCTCTCTTCTCCACCCAAAACTTACTTATTACCTTCATTAATTCCCCAACATACACAAATTCAGCTACAATCAATTCCCGTATTCCAGATCTTTCCTGATTGCGTTCGGCCAGTAACGGTAAACGATTTCTGTATCAACAAATTTGTTGTGCGCAACAGCGCACCAAGAGGACAGCCGTTGCTTGGTTCATTTCGGCCGAGATCCGCGTAATATCATGCGTGTTTGATGACATATTTGTCGAGTTCGACAATGTACAATTATTGGAAAGAAAGTCATATCCAATAAATTAGGACCAGAAAAGTCCTGTAATGTTAGAACCTATCTTGAAAACCACAGAGAAACAGAATACCACAAACAATGATAGTGTCAATGACACTGCAGTTCAACTTCACCAAGAAGGCACTGAACTACTGAACTAAGCAACTAATTGTAGGATGTGCGATAGGAATTGTACACGATTTAATTGCAAAACCTGAGAGGACCAAAGGCTGCCATGTTTGTTTTTAAAATTAATTAAAATTTAAAATAAAACTGCTCCCATGTATGCATGACTCTAAAGCCACATATCAGAGTTGAAAAGGATTGAGTAAGAGTGTGCGAAAGGAATTGTTGATAATACTTTATATGCCAAAAACAAGATGGCCATTGGCGGCCATATTTTTCAAAGAAATTCAGAAAAAGTCGATAGCTCCCATCTCGACATCTCACCAAACCTACATATAAAATTCGAAAAATCTCCGGTGAGGACTGTAGGGTGTGCCAGTGGAAATGTTGACAATTTATATGCCAAATTCAAGATGGCCACTGGCGGCCGTGTTTTTCAACACAATTCCAAAAAATTCGATAGCTCCCTACTGCCTACTGGCACATAGAACACATTGGAACTCTGGGGACGATCTGTTCGGTTGCGATTTGTTTGCGGTTCTAAAACATCCCTTAAAAGTATAATTATTAAATTATGGAACCACATTGCTTTTATGCTTTTGTATCGGAATAATTGGTGGCATTCAAAATGGAACAAGAAAACATTTTGGGCAAGCACACGTGCGCGAGAAAATGCACATGAAACACTCTTATTTTGTGCATGTATCATGCAATCTCTTCGCATTAGAACATAAACAAGAAACATTTTGTGAACAAAGTTGAATCTCTCTGACAAAAAGAAGGTGAATACCACATCTTAAAGTATTGCCACTTCATGGTGATTCACAAGAAGTTAGTTTGAAATAACTTCAAATTTATTTGACTGATTTCCAGACTATGGGAGTTAATTTCTTCCTCCGAAAACACATGAAAGGGCACCACCCCCACACACAAAAAGCCCCCACCCTCACCAAAAAAAAATATATATATATATATAAAGATCAGCTATCTTGGACGAATCGTACGGTGCGAAACTCGACTTGGTATAAAACGCCCGTGCCGAGGTGGTTTTGAGAGGAACTCCCCCGGCACCATATCCAAGTATTGTCAGTGGTGGTTCTCGAAAATTGTTTTTAAAGAATTTCAAGTTTATTTGACGGGGGAGGGGGGGGGGGGCTACACTTTGAGGGTAAACATCTTCATTCGAAAAATTAAACTTGGAAAACAGCCCCACCCCTCAAACAAAATAAACAAAGCAGAATGCTTGAGCTACGAATTGGGGAAAAATATTCACGCAGGCACCTCATCTAATAAAATCGAGACTGGGTGTATCATAACAAAAGTGGTTTTCAAAAGTACTTCTAAGTTTGAAAGTGGCATAACACAACACGAATACTGATAACACTGAATGCGGTGAATCCCAATTTAACTGGTTGAGTGCTAAAAGCCACTAGCAGGGCTTTAAAAAATGAGCATACCAGAACAAAAGAAAACATTTTTATTTGTCTTGTTCCATATTCATTCAAACTGATATAATATTTTGTTTATTTAAATTTGTTCTACTACAAATTACTGGAGAGCACTCTCCAATAATTTGTAATAGAACAATTTTTTGAATGACAAATTTGTACCACCAAAAATAATCTAGCCCTCAACCAGCTCAAAACGAATTTCTGAAGTTAATGGATCCAGTATATATACGGTTCCATTTTCCATGTTTCCCAGTCAACTGAATCGACCTGAGAATTTTTTTTCGTTGTTTACTAGTCAATTGAATCGATCTGAGAATACGGTACTGCATGCACATCTTTTTCGGAATGTTGAAAACTCAAGTGCGCTCAGACGACAGCAATACGAGGATCGCAAAAGTTCAAGAAAGCAATATACGATTGAAACCGAAACGACAAGTATTTTTATAAGTCGGAAATCTGAAATTAAAATGATAGTTAACCCTTTACCCAACGCAGACAATATCAAAATTTATTATTTTAAATATCATTGTTTCAAATTTTTCCAAAAATTTCAACAAAACCATATCATGTGACCCCTCGTTGAAACGATCTCGACGAGCTCGTTCCAACGAGGGGTCACATGATATGGTTTTGTTGAATTTTTTTCAAAAATAATATTTTTCCAACTGCTGAATTTGCATATTACGCGGGCGATTCGTTGGGTAAAGTGTTAAACACGATATCATAATTTAGTATTTTAATCATTTTAAAAAAATTGTTCTACAAAAATGTCAACGAAACCATATCAAGTGCCCCCCCCCCCCCCCCTTCCCCTGCTATTTTCGTTTTCTTTTGGCCGGTAGAATGCATTTCAAAGCATATAAAAGCTCTTACCTCTTTTCCATGACATTACTGCATGATCATCAAAGGTTGTTGTGGGGCAAAACCACCCATCATTCCACCGGCTCCTGGCATTCCAATGGCTCCTGGCATTCCAACAGCTCCTGGCATTCCAACGGGCATTCCTGGGAAACCTGATGTCGCACTCTGACTGTTTCCTCCGAGGAGTGATGAAAACACGGAGAGTAACAGAAGTGTACTGGTGGAACTTGATGATGAAGAGCTGCTACTGCCCAACAAATTACTCAAAAGGAGATAACCAATGATGTTGGATCCTCCCAGATCTCCTCCCATGCTACCGCTTGGACTATTCAGTGACTCTAGAGCAAATAAGGTTAACAACAGTTCAGAGCTGGTTAGTGTGGAAGTTGTAGATGATAAGACTGTTCCACTCAGCAAAATAACACAGAAGAAAGCTGCGAAAACTTTTGGCCCGATCATTTTCAAAAGTAATGTGAGAGATATTTAGGATATCAGAAGACTGTTGACAGAGTCTGAGGCAAGATAGTTTATTTTATACTTTCATAAAAGTAATTAGCCTAATTAGGAAGCAATTAAGAAAGTGTTACATCAGGTATGATATAACGCACTTCCACATTCCATCACATTTATTATACAAGACTGTACATGCCCCAATCATGTGATCGGCGAAATGACGAAATTATCTCAGTGTAAAATTTTCACAAAAACCGATTTGGAATATTGACCCTTGTCCTAACGCAACTGGTATAATCACCAAATAATATTAAAAAGAAAGAATGCTCGCCATCTTGTAAGCCAGTCATTTCATAGCTTTGTGATTTCGAAGATAAATAGTTTTAAATAGATAAAGTGTATAGTTTAGTTCCATTCAACACATCTTTCATGGAATGTCTATTCAGATTTAAAGAGAGAATTCGGATATCTGCCGATTGAACTGTACTCCGGTCTCACCCACAAGCACAACAGGGTCATCTCTATGTTCAATTTTGAGTATATATGTTTATTTCATAAAAAAAACCCTCCAAAGTATACATAGAAGCGTTTGTTCCAAACAGGGAGCCTATCTTAGAGTTTTAAATGAAAAAATAAAAAGTGTAGCTATTCAATAAATGCCTATGAGAGTGTCTGCCTCTAGTCGCGTAACATAGAGTTGCCATAAAGATAACGGCGTAACCACAACTCCACACTTTTCCGAAACACCGCCACACTTTTCCGAAAATGTCAACCTTTTATACATTCTATCCATTGAGTGCAACAAAGCTCTGTTGCAACCTAAAATGCAATCCATCGCAAAATGTAATAAACTTATTGCAAAGTCGATTGTGTTCGTCAGTTGTTGTGACCTGAAATGTAGTAAAGTTGTTGAAAAGTCGGCTATGTCCGAATCAATGCAACCTGAAATGTAATAAACTTATTGCAAAGTCCGTTGAGTTCGTAATGCTACCCGAACACCGTAATATCACGTGGACCCACTCTCTCTCTCTCTCCCTCTCTCTCCTACCACTCTCCCTCTCTCTCATAATTACATTGTCTTTTTAAAGGGCACCCAATCAAGCGTTGATTACTGGGTTGTATTATACAGCGATTCAGAACCGTGGTAAACTGCCTCACCTCCCGATCCATGCGGTTATGTCATGGAGACATAACCGACTTTACAATAACTTTATGACATTTCAGGTTACAATGTCTGTTCAACACAACCGACTTTGCAATACGTTTATTTCATTTTGCGTCGTATTGCATTTTAGGTTGTAATAAATCTCCATCGGCAATGCTAAAACATTGCAGACGACGCCTTGTTGCACATAAAGAGAATGACTTCTGCCTTAAATCTCTAAAATTGGCTCATGGGCTCTCACCCTGATATTTGCTGGGTAATTTTACAATAGTTATTTCTTCACTCTCTGGGTACTTAACCCTTTGAAGCTGGTGGTATCTTCCATGTGAGTTCAGTGGCAGCAATTTGAGGAGTCCATATTTGTTGTATATGGGAGTCGACCAATAAATATTTTCAACGTGCAGCATTGAGGCTGCACGTTGAAAATATTGGTTGGTCTCCCCACAGATTCACTCAGCCGCCATCCTACTTTATGAACAGTGGCGTAGCGGAAAATCTTGTGACCCTCACGAGATAGAGATGTGGCCCTTTCATAATGGTGGTTGCCTTTAAAACGGGAGCAAATTTAGTGTTCTTACCGTGCACAGCATACATGATTTCGCGTAGTACATAGACCATAAATTAAATGAAGGTATAGCCTATAGGATCGATTCTAAAAGTACTACTCTGTAGATTCTTTCATTACATGTTTTAAGTTCCACGCCACCATCCAACGATACACACGTGCACGCCCAACATGTGTGACATGAGAGGCACCATGTATGTATATTGTTCATTTCTCACCCCTATCAGTTACAATGATGTAGCGTTCACTTAAAAGAATAATACATAGACTACAAAGAGTACGTCGTGTGGAAGTGAGAGTTCGAAATTATGTGTATTTGATACACCGTGGACTGTGCAACAGTCACACATGTAAACATATTGATACATACACAACCTGGCACGTATAACAGATATCCATAAATGCTATGCCAACATAGCCAATCGTGAACTTTGTTCATAAAATTAACATTTATGACACCCGTTATATTTGCCAGTTATTAAATGGTGAATAGAACCAAATCAGGATTGAATCTCTCTTCCTCTACTCTTTTTTACTTTCTCTCTCTCTCTCTCTCTCTCTCTCTCTCTCTCTCTCTCTCTCTCTCCCTCTCTCTCTATCTCTCCCCCCCCCCTTCTCTCTCTCTCCCTTTCCCTCTTTCTTCCAGCTTTGGGACGTCCTTCAAGACGGGCCCCCCTTCTACCCCCCCCCCACAATGCGGGCCCTGCGGGCCCATCCCCTACGCCACTGTTTATGAACTTATGATGTATCATATTCCTAGGCCGGCAAAATGGCCTCTCAAGTTCAAAGGGTTAACCCTTTACCCAACGTAACGGCCAACACCGGCCAACGCTATTCACAAAAATCGCCAATTAATTTTCAATATATTTTCATTTTTTGTCTCAAAAACATAGGTTATGACCCCTCGTTGGAACGAGCTCGTCGAGCTCGTTCCAACGAGGGGTCATAACCTATGTTTTTGAGACAAAAATTGAAAAAATTTAGTTATTCAAGAATATTTTTTGCACGTGTCGTCTGCTTTTCATGTTACGTAAAGGGTTAAGTCTTCAAAAAACACTCAATATGCTCCAATTGGCCTGAAAAGTTAGTTTTTCTCCCTGGGAAAACCCTAAACATTCACATACTAGTTGGCGATATAACACCCTACACAGCACGAGGTGAAATAAAGTTTGTGGGTCTGTTGGTTGAGGGTGGGGGTACTCCCCGACTTCATTTAACTAATTACCGCCCTTGCTCTCCGATTTGCCTTTCTCTCCGTGCACAAATATTGCTCTGAATCTTCGTTGGTCGCTTTTATAACCCTGAAAAAGGTCATTTATTTTGCAATTGATTTGGGGTGGAAGTGGGGAGATAGGAATCTCTTATTTAATGTCACTTAGGGTGGTGACGGGGAGGGAGGGGTAGGATAATACATCCGTATTAGTACAAACTAAATTATTCTCACTGAGCAAAACATGCCAGGTGGCATATCGCCGGAAGAAGCTGGTCGAAAAATCGTCCCAATCGGGGTCATAAAAAAAATTACAGAAAAGGGGATCTTTTGATAAAATATAGGGTTAGATTGAAAGACGAATCGTTTATGACAAATATTCTCCACACAATATTGTTCTATGAAGACTGCTCCAAAAAGTCTTCAACATAATCTTCAGTTTGGGGGCGAAAATGACGGAAAATGTAAGAAAAATTGCCTTCAAGAAAAATAACACCGGCTTAATTCGCATCGGTGGTGTGATTTGAAGCGGGGCTTGAATTCGTTTTTTGTGAGGGGGGGGGGGGGGGGGCAGTAAATTTTTTTCAAACTGATAGTGAGCTAGGCAAAATGACCTCCTGATAAGTACCTGACGTACACCACATGTGCATGTTTTATTTATAATCAAACCCACGAGTACATACACCATACACAGTTCTCACAAAAGTGTTTATTTATTGGAATTTAACGACACTTTCAAATTCATTAACTTGGATTTAACGACACTTTCGACAGCCAGATTCGCCTCGTGTAGGATAGTAAGCCTTAATATACAGCGTCATCGTGCCCCCCCCCCCCCCCCCCCCCACACACACACACACACGTGTGTGTAATAGGGATTAAGTGCATTGCCCACACAATACAGTTACCCCTGGCGGGAACGATTCGAGGAGTTTTCGGCCTGAAGTCCAATTCTGTAACCACTGAGCCACCCCGCTGTCTAATGTTGGAAACTCTGAAGTTAGCCCTTTGAGCCCAGGTGGTATCTTCCATGGTAGTTCAATGGCAGCAAATGAAAAAGTCAATATTAATTATTTGGGGGTAGACCAATTAATACTTTCAACGTGCACCCTTGGGGCTGCACGTTGAAAATATTAATTAGTCTACTCCACGCATTCACTCAGCATCCACCCTGCATAACGAAAGTATGATGTATCATGTTCCTGGGTCGCAAAAACGGCCTCTCGGGTTTCTAGGGTTAATACATAATTCTTTCTTCCGTAAAATATAGCAGTCAATAGGAAAATATCAAAATGGGTTCATGGCTAGTTCCGTATTACCAGATTTTCTGTGAAAAATCTACTCCAGATTTGTAACAGTTCGCACTACATTTTCTTTCGTCCTCATTATAATATATTTTGCATGGCTAAAAACGGAAGCCGATCATTTAATGGCGACGATGAGGGGCAACTACAGTCATTTTACCGATATCGAACCACTTTCAGACCATATCCGATTTCGTTTTGAAAATGTTCTCCACCAATAACTTTTCTATGCTGTTTCAATTCAGAAAAGTATCCCAAATTCTGTGATAAAAAATGGAAATTATTCTGAATGTTATATTTTATGGATAAGGAAATCGTTCGACCTACCCATTTTACCATTTTCGAACCAATTTATGATAATCGAATCACCACAAATCTTTTCGTAAATTGAACTTAATTGCTGGAATTTTTTGTTTTAAATTCCATAGTTTGAAACACGGTTATGTTCTTTCACATACTGAGTGAAATCGTTGGCCAGTTTTCTCTTCCGTGCGTTGGATAACATGGATTTCAACTTGGGGGTGTTTTAAAACGAAATTAGGCGACAACAATGAGCGTTACTGACGTTCCAAGGACTAAATATTCGTGTAACCAGTACTAACCACTGGGAACGGATTAGCACATTAAATATTTCGTTTCTGGTGCAACAGGAGACGCATCTGCTTGCTTATTCTGAATATTTTGTGTCGATGAGCCCCGGTGACCCGTGAGGGGGGGGGGGGGGGGGGGCAGGTGCATCCTCAACTTTCATCCATGATTATCTAGTTGAAATAATAAGTAACAAGTAAATAAACATTTACAAATACCGTTCACACTTTAGCTATGAAAAAATATATCTAATATTGTAATATTGCTACAAATTCCTGGAGAATGCCACAAGGCATTCTGCAGGAATTTCGACCAATATAGGCATACTGTTAATTAATTAAATTATAATAATAATCTTTTATGAACAAAATATTTTGCATAAAATCTATCATTAGTACATTTATTCATATTACCCATACATATACCCATGGAGGAAAGTTGGAGGTGGACGGCCCTCCTCCCCTGGTTCCTAGCCCCTGATGCCTTCTATCTCTGAACACCTGTATACACAGGGTGGTAGTATCAACGAGCCACTCATATGTTGAGGCATGCTTCAAACTCCGCATATGGTGACAAATCAACCAATATTTTTTCTAGATTGTGATAGCAAAGGGATGAGTAATTTAAAATTCGAAATTTGCTGCCGCGTGGTAGCAGATTTCAAATTTTAATTAGCTCACCCCTTTTCACATCTTAGGAACTTTCCCTAACAGTAATTTTGTATGTGGATGGAATAAACCCCTCAAAATCTCCAGGAGTGAAACTGTTAGCTCTTTGCACCTACATCACTCCACCCCACCCTATCCAACCACCCCAGTCACTGACCCCACCCATCCTTCTGTAGGCCCACTTTCTGATTTCTTGTTCCATGTAAATAATTTTCCCCAAGTTTCATTGTTTCTCAAGTTTATTGTCAAATTATGTCATGGCTGCTGCTAAGCAGACATGGCATAATTTGAAGTGAACTCTCAAGAAATGTATATGTGCCATAATTACTGGTACTTGGCTTCAAGCAAACTTTTCTTCCCCTCACTGTTTTCACCTCCAGCACTTTCAGATAACTGGCGTTTTGCCTACGACCCCCCCCCCCCCCCCCCCCCCCACACACACACACACACTCTTCCCTTGATCACAAGTGGGGAGGTGGTGGCACAGGTAATAGCAGGGCAACTTGATCACATTCAAAAATGTTTGGGGTTGTGCGGCCTGGGAATCACTCAAATCCCCACCCTATATCCTCCCACTCCACCATTTACACAATTTTTTTTCACCTTATTTACCGATTCGAAATAGGTAAAAATACACGCATCAAAACTAAATTCATCGTGAAAAATAGAATGCAGGTAAATATGTACTTTTCCTCCTGCTAAAAGGTGAATGAAATGGCGATGCTTTCAGCCCAAATGTAAGTCTCGGTCCGATGGAATGACCCTGTTGTCGAAGAGTGAAAAAATAGAACGGGGAATTCCCATACACGAAATTTGGAAACTCGACAGGGTGCTAATGATTTCCAACTAAATAACAAAATATGCAGATGCCAGATAACACTGTAACTTTATCATTTAAAGAGTAAAATATTAATGAAACTTTTGATTCAAAGTTTTGTTACTTTGTGTTACCTTTCGATTTTTGCGACGTGATTAAAGTTGAAGTGACCCGCATTTGGTAAAAATTCGATATCGGTAAAATGACTGTACTCCAACAAATTTCAAAGCGGGACGCAATGGATGTACAATACTTGTACAATAATCAAAAATTATATCGCTATTCCTACTTGTCTCTCAGAAAAAGTTTGTATCGTTACATTATTGAACACTCTTTGTCACACTGAGTCCACTGTTTCAGTAAAATGGTCCCGATTCAAGGAGAGACGAAACAATTTTTTTGTGTGGACGACGCTATAGTAGTGATGTCAAATCCCTTATGAAATCTCCATGTATAATGGACTGTGATATTGTCTCAAAATACGCATATTTGTGACAATAACCTGGCTTTCCGTGGTGTATTTTTTATCAGACTTTACGCCCAGAGACCTTGCGAAGATGACCCCGATTGGAGAGGAGGCTTCCCTGATTTGTTCCAACTAGAAATGCTCACGTTTCGACTATTCATGCATTCCAACATCACCGATGCATGATTCAGATGAAGGCGTTCCATGATGAGGTAGCTAGAATATTAGCCAGTCGGTAGCATACTTACAATTTGAAATTTATTTCTGGGATATATAAATGCATGTAGTAGTAATGACGCAAGTTTTTATTTATTTAACGAGTACCGTGCTTCTACTCTGGATTTACAGAGTATAAGCGGGCAGTCGGCTGAAACGGAAATTGTGAGCTGCCCGGGGAGACTCAGCTAGCTCAAACGTCGAAACTACCGGTCATTTTGTGAGATTTTGTTCATATAGTGGATGTACCTAGAAAAGGAAGCCCAGACACAGTAAGCAGAATAGTTTTCTGTTATTTCGAGAACAAACTAAGGTCAGATTCTGTGTGGATTTGTCTCTAAACGTAGAATTGGTTGACTTGACTCACGACAATATTTGCATTTTTTGCGAACAAGAACGTGATAAATGATCCCGAACTCCAAGACCAGTGACGTTTTAAATTCATTTTACACTCAAAATGCTTAAAAGAGTCACTTTCCACTTCACTGGGCCCTTCATACGCAAAATCGGTAACACTTGAATCGTAAACCGAGCTCACAACTGAGGCCCCTGTCGTCTTCTGACCGTACGACTAATTACAAAAACAGACTTTCTAAGTGTACGACCAACTGCGTTAGCCCTGTCCGACAAACTGCAAACTGTTGTAACAGAATTGAAAAGATGTCTTGGAATAATATACATGAACGCCTTACTGTCCCTCGTAAATAGTCCTGTTACTTACGAGACGGGTCGTACCAGACTAGTCGTACCCATAAATGGACAACACCTATCCATTTTCCGTCTGGGTGACTCGTACCCATGTTTGGATAACTCGCAAACCACGTTTTGACAAATCGAACACATTCAAAGAGAAATGGATACGAGTTGTCCAGCTGTGGATCAAGTTATCCATCATTCACCATTTGGGCACTAGTTGTCCAGACAAAAACGGGCATGAGTTTTTAAACTGAATCGACGTGGAAAGGTTACCTTTACTGTCAATGGCCACACGACATATTATGCCTTCCTCCACCCCACTCCATTGACTCGTCTACAAACTCCCCTATTGATCCAACTCCGTGCACATGTCCCACCATATCGCACAAAATAACTTAACTCAGTGCCCCTTTTTTGCTCACCTTACTGAAAGTCAGGGGGAGCTTAAGTGATCACTTTCTGTCCGTCGTCCGTCAGGTGTGAACTTTACATTATCGACTTCACAAACAATTGGGACAAATTAAACAAATTTGATATGCATTTTCCCTATCAAACGTCAATCGAAGTTGTTTTTTTTAAAATAATGTTGCCGCGCTCCATAGGGAGGGGTGGGGGAAATGCTCCAAATTTGAAAAAAGTGAATCAGTGGGTGCATTGGAACAATGACTTGTTATTTGGTATGGAACTCCCTTTTTGGAGTTGGCGAAGCAATATTTGCCTTTGTAATGGGTGGGGTAAGATTTTTGGCCCTGACCAAATTTCTATCTTCTGAGCTCTTGTTCCGATTTGAACCAAATTTAGTACGCGGTATTATTAAGTCATAAGTACTTAATTCACACAAAAACTCCCCCGTGATCTCGAGGGAACCCCAGAAACTAAAATAGAAATATTTAAAAATTCTCATATTTCCCTAACCACAACGAACATAGAACTGTTATTTGTTATGAAGCATCCTTAGGACCAATAGAATGGAATGGTAAGAAAATGTCATCGGTTGTGTCAGTGTGTTCTGTAGGGCGAGGGGGGGAGGGGGGGGGGGGGGGCTCGATTAATGCTGAGTCAGTATATTTGCAAAACTTTTAAAAAATTGTTCTTCAGAACCGCTGATCAGAATCTTCGTACACAGCATCCCATAGGTTGTGGGAAGGTTATATACATTTGTTTTGAAATTAATCCTTTCGGTTCATATTTGGATTCAATACAGGAGCAAGAATCTTAACTTAGGGCAGTATGAGAAAGGAGCTTTAAAAATATTCTCCGGAACCACTAGTCAAACTCTTTTAATATTTGGTACATTACGCGGGTCGGATTCCAGTTCGTTCAAATCAAGTCTCTCAGTTAATATTTGAGCTTTCTATGGCAGTTAATATTTGCGCTTCCTGTGGGAGTGGGGGCGGAGGGGGGGGGGAATTTTACCTCAGTGCAATATGGGGGTAATATTTAAAAAAATCTTCTTCAGATCCACAAGTCAGAATCTTTTGATATTTGGTATACAACATCTCTTGGGGGGAGGGGGGGGGGGTGAATTAAGTTTGTTCAAATCCAGACCCTGGATTAATATTTGGGCTCCCTATAGGAGCCCAAATTTTAACTTAGTTCAATATGAGGAAATTTCTTTAGTCATCTTGGACTTGGCATATAAATTGTCAACAATTCCATTAGCACACCCCACAGGCTACATGTCTCACCCAATTTACAAACTATTATTTGGGTGCGGCGGGAATGACAGCCCCACGGCTATGCCATTACCCTGCAGTAGCATGCTTACTGTCTCACTATTTGATGTTGTACAATCATGTATTATATACCAAATAAATCTTTCATTTATTCATTCATTCATTTGTTTCAAATTTCATATGTAGGTTTTGGTGTGATGTCTATAAGGGAGCTAATTTTCTGAATTTCGTTCAAAAGCATGGCCGCCATCAGCCATCTTGGATTTGGCTTATAAATTGTCAACAGTTCCATTAGTACACTCTATAGGTCGCGCCTGTGAGCGCGATGGCTCAGTGGTAGACTGTTGGACTTCTATGCCCGAGGTTCCGAGTTCGACCCCCGTCCAGAACGACACGCGTTGTGTCCGTGGGCATGTCACTTTATCCCAGTTGCCTACAATGGGGCACGATGATGCCGTGTACTAAAGCGCACTGCACGTCAATGTTGGACATGCCTTCAACCGCTGTAACCCTGCTTGAGCCGAGCTTGAACAGATTTAGAATGTTGAGGGGCTGACAGTTTCTCGTCGATACTCGGTAATTCTCTCCGGTTACTCCGGTCTCTTCCACCCGTAAAACTGTCACGGTCACCACGATTAGCCATTGAGCATCAGCATGTGACCTTAAACACACCAAAAAAAAATAAATAGGTCGCACCCCTCACCTGATCTTTTTTCGGGTTTCATATGTAGATTTGGTGTGGTGTCTTTTCTGTAGAAGAAACTTGATCAAATGACTTGGCACTGCTGGATTTCTATTTAGTTCATTATCTTCTTTGACAAGTTGAGCTTCAGTGTCATTGACCATTTACAATACATATTCTCTATATCTCACATATGATAATTCACAAAGAACACAGTGTTAAAATACAAGGTTCACGCTAGCAAAACTTTGAACAATATATAACTCGCAAGTTCCGAAAAATGTCCCCCCACCATCCCTCTCCATTCCGCACACAAAACTCAATGGGGTCAATAGGGCGGGAATATGCTTGGTACACAATTTGTCTAAGACCTTGAAAAATAATTTTAAAGCAAAATCAAAACCACACATTGACCCATTTTCTACCCATTCAGGGGGTGATGCGGCCCGGTGGGCTTATTTTAACAAGTGTCTTTTCCACCCATAAACACTTTCGACTATATTTGATCACAACCCCCATAAATCCTTTCATGGTAAATTGATAAAAGCTCTCTCTCTCTCTCTCTCTCTCTCTCTCTCTATCTATCTATCTATCTATCTATCTATCTATCTATCTATCTAATCTCCCTCCGCCACCCCTATCTCTCTGCTTCTATTTATCTCTGCATATCTCCAATATCTTCTTCACCTCACGTTCTCAATAAATCATTTTGTTACAACTGCATACCTCCGTTTTATCCAGAAAAGAGAAAAATCCAAATAATTAGTGCTCATATACAAATCAGCGTTTACTTACACCGTGTTCGTAAACCAGGGTTTATATTTCGTTCACCTCAGTGAGAATCCAAATGAGAATTCTGCTCCAAAACACGTGATTACTTGAAAATAAAAATTTTCGCCGAAATATAAGTGCTGTGTTTCCAGGGGATGTAGATGTGTTGAGTGAATATCAAATATTATACGTGTATGTTTTGGTATGACACAACTAGTACACATTGACAAAGAGGCACTACCTAATTTTCCAAGATTCCAGTGGAACTATTGATGAAATATGTATTACTAGTATTTATGAACTTGATAACTTATTTTCTACCAGTGGGGCATGACTAACCCGCAAAGCGAAGAAATACTGCAACATATACCGGGATTCTTACAGTGATATTGGTACAATTAGGCGGTCAAAAAATATTGTGTACATTTCAATTAGTCGGATAGGTACTTCGTAGTTAGTCGTATAGTCAGGGAGATTACAGTGGCCCAAGATGTTACCCCGGTTTAAGATTAATGTGTTACATATTTTCCGTATGAAGGGCACAATGAAGTGGAAAGTGACTCTTTTAAATATTTTGGGAGTCAGGTGTATTTAAAACGCTACTGCTCTTGTGTTTCGGAATCATTTATCACATTCTTGTTTGCAAAAATTACAAATACTGTCGTTAGTCAGGTCAATAAATTCTACGTTTAGAGACAAATCCATACAGAATCGGGCCTCAGTTTCCTCTAGAAATAACCGGAAACTATTCTACTTACTGTGTGTAAGCTGTTTTTCTAGGTACATCCACTGAATGAACACAATCTCACAAAAATGACCGGTAACCCGCGTGTAATTTTCAATTTACCGCGTTTCAGCTGAGGTAACCGTCCCTCATTGGCTGGACCTATCTCCGGACCTAGGAAGTGACATCATAGTCACGTGACCTGGTGGCGCCATGTTGTGTTGTCAACTTGTCATGGTAACTCGCGTGGGCGGCCATCTTGTGGGGTCATCGTGGTGATACGTGATGCGAGTGTGCATGCGCAGCGCGTGTTGTTAGGGTGATAGCGTTTCTGTCTCCCATTGTGTATACTGGAGGCCGCCACCTTGGTTTCTATGGTAGCATGTGGTTGCTATGTGACCTAAAGGCTAACAACAAGACAGGGTATGTTCGGAGGGTATTTTTCTTTGTTCAAGAGTAATTTCCTGATTCGTAGAATTACCCAAATAAACCCGACAAGTTTTACTATTTCGAATTCTTTCAGAATTCTCTGTTTCTATCCAAGTATGCAATAGTTTTCGTCTACTTGACCATGGTCCTTTTTCTGGAGTATACTCCAGTAGTGTAGAAGAGCATTTCTGTTGGAACAGTTTTAGCGTTTTGGTACTATTTTTTAGCTTTTCTTGTGTGTTCTTATTAGTTCTTACCCTATTCCGAGTACTCTTGCTGTTTCATTTATCTAGATCACCCAGTCACTTCACTTTACTGGCGCTAACTAACCAATCAGATTGCTTGATTTTCCATAATCTGTAAGCAGAGTTATCTCCCTTCTGTATAACAAAAGCATTCCCAAAACCAATAAGCCATCGAGCAGTTACTGAAAAGTCATTGCTCGAACGACCCGAAGTCCATCGAGCAAATGAGCTCTAGAGCAATTGCTCTTTCGAGTGACTCGCATATATGACTCTTAGCATCATTTCGGAAAAAAAGGGATTCTGTTAACCTCCGACCTTTCCCAAAAAAGAGATTATGTAAGTAGGATACCTTGAAACAGGGTTGATGATTTTCCCCAATGAGCTAATGAGCCAAGAGAGTTACTGCACCATGGGGCAATTGCTCGAACGACTTGAAACCCATCGAGCAAATGAGCCTTAGAGAAATTGCTCGATTGAGTGACCCCGCAAACTGCTCGAACGACCCGAAGTCCATCGAGCAAATGAGCTAATGAGTAATCGCTCATACGACTCTTCGACTCATTTCAGAAAAAGGGGTGCCAAAGACCAGTCATTTTCAAAAAATAGATTCCATCAGTAGGATTTCTCCCAATAAGCTAAAGAGCCAAGAGAGTAATTGCCCCATGCGCAATTGCTCGAGCGACTTGAAGCCCATCGAGCAAATGAGCTATAGAGCAATTGCTCGATCGAGTGACTCCCCCTACTGTTCTACGACTCATCTGGGTATTTTAGGATACCTATGGTATTGGACTATTGGAGGACACTTGTTGTAGAAGACTTACATCCGGGTACTTCATGCTACATCAGAATTCTCCTGTTGGGATAGCAGATAAAAAGCAAACAACAGTACATAACATTTCATTCACTTTTATTCCAGTATACAAATCAATTTCTCAAGGCAGCATTTTCGTCTTTGTAGATCTTCGCTCATGGGCTTACCATCTCATCTTCTTGTGGGTTGGAGCTTCTTCCCATTGTCTGGCTAGGTTCTTGATAAAACACGTCCCGCATTGATAGCTGCTAACTTGGCTTCGTTGGTTGGTTTAATTTCCTGTTTGGCATTTTTCTTCATTTTGCTTCCTCTTTCTTGTCCTTTAACTGTTTTGTATTAGTAACTTCATTTGTGCACTGTAAAAAATTACCGTAATTCTACGGTTAACTACTGGCAGATGACTGTCAAATACAACGGTCTTGAGGCCGTAAATTAATTTTACCGGTGTTGCCGTAGAAAAACCCGCAAAGTTGATCCAATGAAGGTATTTCTGCTGTCACGCTGTCCAATTATGTCGCACGGCAGTAAAATTGTGAATTGTGGGATCGGCCTTGCCATATGTCACTCTGGAAGTCGCCATTTCCAAGAAGGACGCCCGATGCATTTGAAGACGAACAGCAACGTATTACTATCAATTTTTAAGTTTGGTCTCAAGTGAATCATGTTCATTGCAGTCTTGGACATGAAACTCAAATAACATCAATTTTTTATGCGTATAATTGTTTCGGTAATCATGCAGAATAGCAGACGGTTCGTCACCGATATTCGATACATCTTATGGCTTGTGGCCACGGATCCCCGCTAAGGCTGGCATAACCATATGTTTTTATTGGTTCAAGGTAAAATGCGGCCAATGATGGCTGGAATTAAATTATGGTTTTCAGTTAATTACGGGTCATATGGCTGGAACTCTGCCTCCGGTCATTTTGACCGTAATTATTTTGATGGTAATTTTTACGGGAAAATAAGGCAAATGATGGTTGAAATTTTTTACGGTCATATGACCGGCAGCTAGTTTCCAGGCATATGACCGTACAAATAACGGCAAACCGTGAATTTTTTATGGTAATTTTTACGGGAATATACGGCAAATGACAGTCAAAATCTTTTTACGGTTTGCCGTAATGCTTACGGTCATATGCCTGGAAACTAGCTGCCGGTCTTATGACCGTAAAAAATTACGGTAATTTTTTACAGTGAGGTTTGACTGGAAACATCGTTCTTGTTTTGGTTCCTCTTTGAATCTGCATTCTTAGTTTCAGTAGAAACGTCAGGCTTCTTCGTAATGGTAACTTCGTTCTTTATGGGAGCTGGCATCATTCTCTTGTCTTCGTGTTGTTTCGTAATTTGAGTAGTTGCTTCATTCTTGTTAGTAGCATTAGTCAGTTCTTCCGTCTTTATTCTCTTGATTGTAGTGGCAACTTCGGTGTTTAATGATCGGTCAGTATCCACACATCTTTGTTTTATTCCACCTGCATCCATGTCTAGATTTTTTCCCTTGGGTGCATTTACCTTGGGCCAGTTCTTTGGAAGTCAGCTTTAATCCAGCACCATTCCTGAAGATCTGTATGTGTAAGTCATCTTTGAATCTGAGCACTGTTGTTGACACAGACATCTTCACTCTTCGACGTTGAAAACAGGAAATGAGTTTATTTTCGTACTAACACTTCTTTTATACTTTGTTTTCTCTAATCTTCTTCTTCTTCATGACTTCATCATCTTCTACTCTGAATGATTAGTTTGTCATAAGGTTGTCAAAGGCATATTTCTGGGATTCTTCAAAGTCAAAGTCCTCTTCTCCACGAAGACGCTTGGCCTTTTCTAGAATTTTCTTGTGTATTGAGTCGTTGCAAAAATTATACAAGGGTATTAATGTATTTCGCACTAATAGCTTCTCTGACACTCGTTTGAAGTGCTCTATATGCTGTTTCAACTGCATCTTCTCTAGCCATTCATCCTCGATGTACTTGTTCATTTGATTATAAAAATCGGCTTGGTATTTGTCATAGGCACTTTGAACGATAGTTCCCATAATGGAAACGTCAGTAGGTACAAACAGGGGATACGAGGACACTTTTTTCGAAAAATGTACATGTACACGTACATGTACCCATAGAGTTAAATGTTAAAATGTACACGAAATGTACAAACCTTTTTGTATATTTTGTCCTCGTATCCCCACCAGTAGCTTATCGTGTCCTAGACGGTTCAAATAGCCGTTGGCGAACGAGTGCGAATTCTGCCGAATTCGCGCGGAAGGAAAAATCTACGAAAATCGAATAAATCGACCTAAAATCTTCTCGACGTTCGCCATCGCGGGTCAGACCTTTCGATCGATCGTTGGCGAACGCCGGCAAACGCTTTGGGGATACGAGGACAGCATCAAAATGCGTTTTGGGGGATTCTAGGACACCGACGTTCGGAATCGCGATCCAACCGGTAAAAACAATTGGGGATTCTAGAACAGGAAAATCGTAAAATTTTTCCCCAACGTTCGCCAAAGGTCGATCGAACCGTCTAGGACGCGATGACCAACTTGTGGGGATTCTGGGACAGCAAAGTATATTAAAAAATGTCGAAAAATTAGAATGGAGGGAATTTTTTTCTCCACGTTTGTCATCGTGGTCTAGTTGCCACCTAGTCGTTTAATAACGCGGATGTAAATGGTTAGGACAATGTACACCAAAAACCAAAAGCTTGAAGAGCTTGAAATAAGTAATCACCCAATCACTTCACGTTCCTAACGCTAATTAACCAATCAGATTGCTTGATTCTCATAACCTGAACTTAATCATACAAAGTTATCTCCCCTCGTCGTGGGGGTCACACCCATCAGAGAAATCGAAAGTTTCGAGAAGGTGGTCACGTGACCTATCAAATTAAAAGTATCGACGAGTGGATTAAGAAGATCGTAATTTTAACCCTCGTCGTGGGGTTGGGGTCACGACCAGAGGCGAAAACCGTCTTCCTTTTTACAAATCCAGGCATGTGAGGTATTAATATGAAGGGCTCGATGAATACATTACAAAAATGACATTTTCAACCCTCGCCGTGGGGATGGGGGCCACACCCATCAGAAAATCAAAAGTTTCGAGAAGATAGTCGTGTGACCTATCAAACTAAAGCTATCGACAAGGATATTATGAACATCATATTTTCCCCTTCTGCTAACGGTGGAGTTGTGACCATCTTGAAATCGAAAGTATTAAGAAAAGGTAATTATGGAACATATTAAATTGAAAAAAAAAAACAACTTGAATCTGATGTATCATTCATTTTGATATCTGTGTTCAAACCAAGAAGCATGTATTCAATATATGATTCTTATGCTAATTAAAGATACACTCACCTGTTAACAAGTGACGCCTTGAGATGTTTCATTCAATAATCAATAATAACTCTGTTTACTGAACCATAGATTTGTCAATAAAAATTATAAGTTGATCTTCTAACGTTTCTACATTTTGAGGATAGCCTATTTCACCATTTCCGAAAAAGTGTCAATCCAAACTATTTTTTTTAGGAAAAAATGGCCACGTCGAGAAGACATTACATAACTGAGCGTGTATAACCTTGACTAAATTCAAATAAAACCATTTGTCACGTGTTAGAAAAGATTTGTAAACAGTCTAAACGTACGTGTGGAAAAGTTGTTTTTGTTTTGTTTTTTTACAACAGGAGTTAAAATATTTTAAGATAGGTGGCGTTATATAAATACAGCACCAACAAAAACAGTGTTTACAATCTGCCAGCGTATGATTGAATGAAAATGAGAAAAAAGGTCTTTTTCTAACCGCCTGCTAGCGAAGCATTACATCGGTTTACGTCGATATTTATCACAGGTGTTCAACACGTGCAAACATCATGAAAAATAGTGTATTAGACGTTTTCTTTTGTTTAGAAATTATGTATTGTTTTCCATATATAAGAGAGAAAAGGTACGCAACGTCCTGGCTTAGAACATTTCAACTCATCTTATTCAAACTCGCAGAAAAAAAAAAACTCGTGAATTTGTAGTCGCGATAATTGATGTCATGCAACAGCAGCCAAGACATTAAGCTTTTACGTTGGTATACCACTTGTCCAAAACAATTCTCTTTTAACGTTAAAACGGGTGAAATACATATCGGGAACGACTCCATTTTTTCTTGATCAGACACGGTTGTAGGCAGAAAATTGACTGGAGGGTCGTTCAAAACAATTGATCAAATATATCGAACGAAAACCACTCATTTTCTAACTACGATTGTCGCCGTATTCTAAACGTCATCACACTAATCATACAATACGGTATTGGAACTGCACTACCCTTTGAATATTACAAATTTACGATTTGTATTGCCTTCAACACAAATCGTAACTTCCTTCCCGCGTCACCATACTTGTATTATACCGCATCGAATTTGACCTCGTCTCATCCCCTTGCTAGATAAAACCTGAACTCGTCATCCGAATGGTGTTGCGAAGTGAGCCCATAAGGGTTAATTAAGCTCGCAAACTTGGGTAAGAGCTCGAGCTCTTGAGGTTTTATTTTGAGAATTCAGTGGACTCTTGTTTATTCAATGAGCCTAATATCGTTTGGTAAGGAAACAAAAAATGCCAGAGCTGGTGAGACCTCACAGAACTGCCAGTAATCACAACGTTTATAGTCCAATCTTACGATCACTGATCGATAAATTTTCCCTAACATTCCGTAACAATGATCGGTGATCGAAATTAGAAAAGAAAATGGTGTGAATTGTTCTTTGAAAATTGCATTCGCTTGTGCAGTATTTTCTGATTTGTTTTACAGATTGCGTTCAGGGTTCAGTTTAAAAAAAAAACCTTGTCAAATGGTTAGGTACAAGGGAAGTAACTCTGCAACAACTCACCCACCAAATGGTTAGGTTCAAAGGGAAGTAACTCTGTCATCCGTAGGTAGAGGTTTATTATGAGGTCATCAGAGGTCATGATACAAGCTAGGTTCAAGGGAATTAACTCCGTTCATCCGTAGGTAGAGGTTTATTATGAGGTCATCAGGGGTCATGATACAGGTTAGGTTCAAGGAAGTAACTCGGAAACAACTCATCCCAAAGTAGAGGTTTATTATGAGTACATTAGAGGTGATGATACAGGTTAGGTTCAAGGGAAGTAACTTCGTAACAACTCTCTGAGAGTCTGACAGATTTTACCAGAGATAAAACCTCAAGTTGAGATACTTCCACTTCATTTTCTAATGATACTGAAGCGGGAGTTCTCTCTCTGAATACTACTATGGAAAACTATGATTATAACCCTCAACTAAATTGTCCAACAGAAAAAAAACATATTTCCTGTACACCTCCCTAACCAGACCCCCTTCCCTCCACTACCATCCCCTCCCCTCCTTCCCTACCCCTCCCCCCCTTCCCTAACTCCACCCCTTCCCTAATCCCCCTACCCTTCCCTAGCTCCCTCCTCATCCCCCTTACCCTAATACCCCCTCCTCCCCTTCCCTAACCACCTCCTCTCCCTAACCCCCTTCCATTCCCTAATACCCCCTCCCCTAATCCCCCTTCTACTCCCTCCCCTCCCCTTCTTTAACCCCCTCCCCGTCCCTAACCTCATCCCCTCCCCTAATCCCCTCCTTAATCACCTCCATTCCCCTCCTCTCCCCCTCCCCTGGGGGGTCTGGTTAGGGAGGTGTACAGGAAATATATTTTTCCCTAATCCCCCTCTCCCCCTCTCCTAATCCCCCTTCCATTCCCTCCCCTTCCCTTCACTAACCCCCTCCCTTTCCCTAACACCCCTCCCCTCCCCTCCCCTACCCCTACCCCCCTAATCCCCTCCTTAACCCCCTCCCTGTCCCTCCCTTGGGGGTCTGGTTAGGGAGGTGTACAGGAAATATATTTTTTTGTGTTGGACAATTTAGTTGAGGGTTACAATCATTTTCAAGACAGATTGGTCAAAAGCAAACGATTCTTACAACTCGAAAACGTGAGAAGCAAGAAAGATAAACTACGTTTGATATCGTGTTTCGCGTCTTATCAAGGAGAAAATCTAAAAGGCGTTTCTAGGTTCAACAAACTCTTAGTCATTATTTTTGCATAACAAATTAAGTAAACAGCAAGAGGAATGTATATTTCGTGAAGTTATAAACCGTTTCCAAATCTGATGACGATTATTATTTAATTTATAATTTTTTGTTGTTTTTTCTTCTTAGCTTTCCTAAAAACATGTTTGGAATAAACAAAATGTTGCCAGAGTGCCTCCAGGATTGTCCGTGGGGGAAAAATCCCTGCTTAGAGGCGATGACCCTGTGGCGAACTTAGATAAAAACTCGCCATAGACATTGTTCGTCAGATGAGGTTAACACCTCTTGAATTGAATTAAAAAAGAAGTCTTCACGCAAAGGGACTCGTGTGAGGGAATGGAATAACTCGATGTACTCGTAATAAAAGCCCTAACCTATCAGTCATAACTACAACACTACTATCAGTTAGAAACTGATTTTTTTTTAAAAAAAATGATGTCTTAATAATTACATTAGACCATAAAAAAGAACCCCTGATTTTCAGGCCTGCGCGCATGGTCATTTTTGCTGCGCATGCAACCTTTTTATGACACCAAAAAATCTTTAAAGACAAATTGAGATATTGTGATCATTTCGGTAAATCGATATCGATGAGTCGGCGAATTTTTTTTAAATTAACACTTTAAGCTTTTTCTACATCATACTTTAATAAAGTGGGTGGGTTTCAGCAATATTCACGACAGAAAGTGTTTTTTCTGTAAAAGATAAGTCATAATGACAGCAAGAAGGAAGGAGACTTTCAGTCTGACAACAAGCAGTCACAAAGGGGAGTGGTCGATTCGCACCACGTTTGATTCGCACCAACCCTCAGAAATTCTGCAAAGTCAGGTGCTATGTAGAATGGAACACGGTCTCCTGGCATTTATTTTTAGTAACATTTGTATTGTAAATGGCCGTCATTGGGAATTTGTGTACTGTTATTTGAAACCGTTATGAGTTTCCCAGTTAATTTAAATAAATGCATTTGAGATGCAGGATAATTGGATAACTAATAGTAATCGTTGCTTGATATAAAAGTAACAGTCATAGTTGAAAATAAATCGCAAATAGGCAGGTATGTACGGTCAAATTGGTTAATAAAAACACGCAAACATTCGTTTTGTATTTCATTTTCAGATTTCCGAAAAATATGATTTATGGATGAACTACCCGTTCAAATGGGTTGTGATAATGTTGAATATAATGGGGGAAAATTGCGATTCACGATTTTATTAGGCAGGTTGTGAAAGGATTTTTTTTTTTTTTTTTTGGTAAAATAAATCTGTGAAAGTTGGCACTTCGACATTTGATTTGTCCCAGAGCCGTTTCATCCCGAGACGTTTTTCACCCACGAGGCGTTTCGTCCTGTGTCATAATTTTCACGTTTCACTAAAAAAACAAACATTCAAACCCCACTTCATTTATGACCCAACACCCCTACGGTGAATGACCAATATATTTGCGAAATTTTGCGTGGTCCACCCGGCGTTTGGGTGGGGGTCGAATTACCACAAACAACCTCTCGGGGAGAAAATAAAAAAGAAAAAAAAGACCGCCCGCCCGCATGCTTTTTTTTGAAAAAATGGTCTGAGAAACAGACAATCAACTTTATATGGTCTTATTAATTTTTTTTCTATTATTAACTTTTTTTAATATATATAATTTAAAAAAAAAAAAAATTTCAACAAAAGGAACAAAAAATACAACGAATTATATATACTTTACATTATTTATTTGTTTGTTTTGTCCAGAGTTACTTTTTCCTCGAACCTAACCCATATCGTGACCCCTGATGGCCTCATCATAAACCGCAGATGAGTTGTTTTTCAGAGTTACTTCCCTCGAACATACCCTGATGACCTCATAATAAACCTTTATGTTACAGAGTTACATCCCTCGAACGTGTTACTTTTTCTTCGAACCTAACCCGTATCGTGAACCCTGATGACTTCATAATAAACCTGGGATGAGTTATTACTTCCCTCGAACCTACCCTTACAACTTCATAGTAAACCTTGGTGCTACAAAGCTACTTCTCTCAAACCTATGGATGATAGAGTTACTTCACTTAAACCTCACCTGTATCATGACTCATGATGACCTGATAATAACCTCAGTGTTACAGTGTTACTTCCCTTTAACCTACGAATCACAGAGTTACTTCGTTGAACCTAACCCATAACCTGACCCCTGATGACCTCATAATAAACCTCTACCTATGGTGTTACAGAGTTACTTCCCTTAAACCTACAGATGAGTTGTTACTTCCCTTGAACCTAACCTGTATCATGACCCCTGATAGCCTCAATGTGGCCTCTAATGTACTCATCGTGACCTCCGCTGATTACTGAGAGTTCTGTGAGGTCTCACCAGCTCTGTCATTTTTTGTTTCCTTACCAAACGATATCAGGTTCAGTGAATAAACCTGAGTCTACTGAGTTCTCAAAATAAAACCTCAAGAGCTCGAGCTCTTACCCGAGTTTGCGAGCTTAATTAACCCTTATGGGCTCACTTCGCAACACCATTCGGATGACGAGTTCAGGTTTATCTAGCAAGGGGATGAGACGAGGTCAAATTCGATGCGGTATAATACAAGTATGGTGATGCGGGAAGGAAGTTACGATTTGTGTTGAAGGCAATAGAAATCGTAAATTTGTAATATTCAAGGGGTAGTGCAGTTCCTATACCGCATTGTATGATTAGTGTGATGACGTTTAGAATACGGCGACAATCGTAGTTAGAAAATGAGTCGTTTTCGTTCGATATATTTGATCAATTGTTTTGAACGACCCTCCAGTCAATTTTCCGCCAACAACCGTGTCTGATCAAGAAAAAAGGGAATCGTTCCCGAGATGTATTTCACCCGTTTTAACGTTAAAAGAGAATTGTGTTGGACAAGTGGTATACCAACGTAAAAGCTTAATGTCTTGGCTGCTGTTGGATGACATCAATTATCGCGACTACAAATTCACGAGTTTTTTTTTTCTGCGAGTTTGAATAAGACGAGTCGAAATGTTCTAAGCCAGGACGTTGCGAACCTTTTCTCTCTTATATATGGAAAACAATACATAATTTCTAAACAACAAAAACGTCTAATACACTATTTTTCATGATTTTTGCACGTGTTGAACACCTGTGATAAATATCGCCGTAAACCGATGTAATGCTTTGCTAGCAGGCGGTTAGAAAAAGACCTTTTTTCTCATTTTCATTCAATCATACGCTGGCACATTGTAAACACTGTTTTTTGTTGTTGCTGTATTTATATAACGCCACTTATCTTAAAATATTTTAACTCCTGTTGTAAAAAAAACAAAACAAAAACAACTTTTCCACATGTACGTTTAGACTGTTTACAAATCTTTTCTAACACGTGACAAATGGTTTTATTTGAATTTAGTCAAGGTTATACACGCTCAGTTATGTTATGTCTTCTCGACGTGGCCATGTTTTCCTAAAAAAAAAAATAGTTTGGATTGACACTTTTTCTGAAATGGTGAAATAGGCTATCCTCAAAATGTAGAAACGTTAGAAGATCACTTATAATTTTTATTTACAAATATATGGTTCAGTAAACAGAGTTATTATTGATTATTGAATGAAACATCTCAAGGCGTGACTTGTTAACAGGTGAGTGTATCTTTAATTAGCATAAGAATCATATATTGAATACATGCTTCTTGGTTTGAACACAGATATCAAAATGAATGATACATCAGATTCAAGTTGTTGTTTTTTTCAATTTAATATGTTTCATAACTACCTTTTCTCAATACTTTCGATTTCAAGATGGTCACAACTCCACCGTTAGAAGAAGGGGAAAAATATGATGTTCATAATATCCTTGTCGATAGCTTTAGTTTGATAGGTCACACGACTATTTTCTCGAAACTTTTGATTTTCTGATGGGTGTGGCCCCCATCCCCAAAGCGAGGGTTGAAAATGTCATTTTTGTAATGTATTCATCGAGCCTTCATATTAATACCTCACATGTCTGGATTTGTAAAAACGAAGACGTTTTTCGGCTCTGGTCGTGACCCCATCCCACAACGAGGGTTAAAATTACGAGCTTCTTAATCCACTCGTCGAGACCTTCAATTTGCTAGGTCACGTGACCACCTTCTCGAAACTTTCGATTTTTCTGATGGGCGTGACCCCCACCCCCACGTAAAATGAAAAATGCCATTTTTGTAATGCATTCATCGAGCCCTTCATATTAGTACCTCACATGTCTGGATTTGTAAAAAGGAAGACGTTTTTCGGCTCTGGTCGTGACCCCACCCCACGACGAGGGTTAAAATTACGATCTTCTTGATCCACTCGTCGAGACCTTGAATTTGATAGGCCACGTAACCACCTTCTCGAAACTTTCGATTTTCTGATGGGTGTCACCCCCCCCCCCCCCGCCCCATCCCCACGTAAAATGAAAAAATGTCATTTTTGTAATGCATTCATCGAGCCCTACATATCAGTACCTCACGTGCCTGGATTTGTAAAAAGGAAGACGTTTTTCGCCTCTGGTCGTGACCCCACTCCCACGACGAGGGTTAAAATTACGATTTTCTTAATCCACTCGTCGATACCTTTAATTTGATAGGTCACGTGACCACCTTCTCGAAACTTTCGATTTCTCTGATGGGTGTGACCCCCACGACGAGTGGAGATGACTTTGTATGATTAAGTTCAGGTTATGAGAATCAAGCAATCTGATTGGTTAATTAGCGTTAGGAACGTGAAGTGATTGGGTGATTACTTATTTCAAGCTCTTCAAGCTTTTGGTTTTTGGTGTACATTGTTCTAACCATTTACATCCGCGTTATTAAACGACTAGGTGGCAACTAGACCACGGTGACAAACGTGGAGAAAAAATTTCACTCCATTCTAATTTTTCGACATTTCTTAATATACTTTGCTGTCCCAGAATCCCGACAAGTTGGTCATCGCGTCCTAGACGGTTCGATCGACCTTTGGCGAACGTTGGGGAAAAAATTTTACGATTTTCCTGTTCTAGAATCCCCAATTGTTTTTACCGGTTGGATCGCACCACCGCCGTCTAGAACGCGATTCCGAACGTCGGTGTCCTAGAATCCCCAAAACGCATTTTGATGCTGTCCCCATATCCACAAAGCGTTTGCCGGTGTTCGCCAACGATCGATCGAAAGGTCTGACCCGCGATGGCGAACGTCGAGAAGATTTTAGGTCGATTTATTCGATTATCGTAGATTTTTCCTTCCGCGCGAATTCGGCAGAATTCGCACTCGTTCGCCAACGGCTATTTGAACCTCTAGGACACGATAAGCTACTGGTGGGGATACGAGGACAAAATGTACAAAAAAGGTTTGTACATTTCGTGTACATTTTAACACTGAACTCTATGGGTACGTGTACGTGTACATGTAGATTTTTCGAAAAAAGTGTCCTCGTATCCCCTGTTTGTACCTACTGACGTTTCTATTATGGGAACTATCGTTCAAAGTGCCCATGACAAATACCAAGCCGATTTTTATAATCAAATGAACAAGTACATCGAGGATGGAATGGATAGAGAAGATGCAGTTGAAACAGCATGTAGAGCACTTCAAACGAGTGTCAGAGAAGCTATTAGTGCGAAATACATTAATACCCTTGTATAATTTTTGCAACGACTCAATACACAATAAAATTCAAGAAAAGGCCAAGCGTCTTCGTGAAGAAGAGGACTTTGACTTTGAAGAATCCCAGAAATATGCCTTTGGCAACCTTATGACAAACTACTTATTCAGAGTAGAAGATGATGAAGAAGAAGAAGATTAGAGAAAACAAAGTATAAAAGAAGTGTTAGTACGAAAATAAACTCATTTCCTGTTTTCAACGTCGAAGAGTGAAGATGTCTGTGTCAACAACAGTGCTCAGATTCAAAGATGACTTACACATACAGATCTTCAGGAATGGTGCTGGATTAAAGCTGACTTCCAAAGAACTGGCCCAAGGTAAATGCACCCAAGGGAAAAAATCTAGACATGGATGCTGGTGGAATAAAACAAAGATGTGTGGATACTGACCGATCATTAACCACCGAAGTTGCCACTACAATCAAGAGAATAAAGACGGAAGAACTGACTAATAATGCTACTAACAAGAATGAAGTTACTACTCAAATTACGAAACAACGCGAAGACAAGAGAATGATGTCAGCTCCCATAAAGAACGAAGTTACCATTACGAAGAAGCCTGACGTTTCTACTGAAACTAAGAATGCAGATTCAAAGAGGAACCAAAACAAGAACGATGTTTCCAGTCAAACCACACTGTAAAAAAATACCGTAATTTTTTACGCTCATATGACCGGCAGCTAGTTTCCAGGCATATGACCGTAAGCATTACGGCAAACCGTAAAAAGATTTTGACTGTCATTTGCCGTATATTCCCGTAAAAATTACCATAAAAAATTCACGGTTTGCCGCTATTTGTACGGTCATATGCCTGGAAACTAGCTGCCGGTCATATGACCGTACAAACTTTCAACCATCATTTGCCTTATTTTCCCGTAAAAATTACCATCAAAATAATTACGGTCAAAATGACCGCAGGCAGAGTTCCAGCCATATGACCCGTAATTAACTGAAAACCCTAATTTAATTCCAACCATCATTAACCGCATTTTACCTTGAACCAAATAAAAACATATGGTTATGCCAGCCTTAGCGGGGATCCGTGGCCACAAGCCATAAGATGTATCGAATATCGGTGACGAACCGTCTGCTATTCTGCATGATTACCGAAACAATTATACGCATAAAAAAATGATGTTATTTGAGTTTCATGTCCAAGACTGCAATGAACATGATTCACTTGAGACCAAACTTAAAAACTGATAGTAATACGTTGTTGTTCGTCTTCTAATGCATCGGGCGTCCTTCTTGGAAATGGCGACTTCCAGAGTGACATATGGCAAGGCCGATCCCACAATTCACAATTTTACTGCCGTGCGACATAATTGGACAGCGTGACAGCAGAAATAACTTCATTGGATCAACTTTGCGGGTTTTTCTACGGCAACGCCGGTAAAATTAATTTACGGCCTCGAGACCGTTGTATTTGACAGTCATCTGCCAGTAGTTAACCGTAGAATTACGGTAATTTTTTACAGTGCACAAATGAAGTTACTAATACAAAACAGTTAAAGGACAAGAAAGAGGAAGAAAAATGAAGAAAAATGCCAAACAGGAAATTAAACCAACCAACGAAGCCAAGTTACCAGCTATCAATGAGATAACGTGTTTTATCAAGAACCTAGCCAGACAATGGGAAGAAGCTCCAACCCACAAGAAGATGAGATGGTAAGCCCATGAGCGAAGATCTACAAAGACGAAAATGCTGCCTTGAGAAATTGATTTATACTGGAATAAAAGTGAATGAAATGTTATGTACTGTTGTTTGCTTTTTATCTGTTATCCCAACAGGAGAATTCTAATGTAGCATGAAGTACCCGGATGTAAGTCTTCTACAACAAGTGTCCTCCAATAGTCCAATACCATAGGTATCCTAAAATACCCAGATGAGTCGTAGAAGAGTAGGGGGAGTCACTCGATCGAGCAATTGCTCTATAGCTCATTTGCTCGATGGGCTTCAAGTCGCTCGAGCAATTGCGCATGGAGCAATTACTCTCTTGGCTCTTTAGCTTATTGGGAGAAATCTTACTGATGGAATCTATTTTTTGAAAATGACTGGTCTTTGGCACCCCTTTTTCTGAAATAAATCGAAGAGTCGTATGAGCAAGTCACTCGAACGAGCAATTACTTGTTAGCTCATTTGCTCGATGGACTTCGGGTCGTTCGAGCAGTTTGCGGGGTCACTCAATCGAGCAATTTCTCTAAGGCTCATTTGCTCGATGGGTTTCGAGTCGATCGAGCAATTGCCCCATGGTGCAGTAACTCTCTTGGCTCATTAGCTCATTGGGGAAAATCATCAACCCTGTTTCTAGGTATCCTACTTACATAATCTCTTTTTTGTAAAAGGTCGGAGGTTAACAGAATCCCTTTTGGTGATGCGGCCCTGTGGGCTTATTTTAACAAGTGTCTTTTCCACCCATACATACTTTTGACACAACCCCCATAAATCCTTTCATGGTAAATTGATAAAAGTTCTCTCTCTCTCTCTCTCTCTATCTAATCTCCCTCCGCCACCCCTATCTCTCTGCTTCTATTTATCTCTGCATATTTCCAATATCTTCTTCACCTCACGTTGTCAATAAATCATTTTGTTACAACTGCATACCTCCGTTTTATCCAGAAAAGAGAAAAATCCAAATAATTAGTGCTCATATACAAATCAGCGTTTACTTACACCGTGTTCGTAAACCAGGGTTTATATTTCGTTCACCTCAGTGAGAATCCAAATGAGAATTCTGCCCCAAAACACGTGATTACTTGAAAATAAAAATTTTCGCCGAAATATAAGTGCTGTGTTTCCAGGGGGATGTAGATGTGTTGAGTGAATATCAAATATTATACGTGTATGTTTTGGTATGACACAACTAGTACACATTGACAAAGAGGCACTACCTAATTTTCCAAGATTCCAGTGGAACTATTGATGAAATATGTATTACTAGTATTTATGAACTTAATAACTTATTTTCTACCAGTGGGGCCTGACTAACCCGCAAAGCGAAGAAATACTGCAACATATACCGAGATTCTTACAGTGATATTGGTACAATTAGGCGGTCAAAAAATATTGTGTACATTTCAATTAGTCGGATAGGTACTTCGTAGTTAGTCGTATAGTCAGGGAGATTACAGTGGCCCAAGATGTTACCCCGGTTTAAGATTAATGTGTTACATATTTTCCGTATGAAGGGCACAATGAAGTGGAAAGTGACTCTTTTAAATATTTTGGGAGCCAGGTGTATTTAAAACGCTACTGCTCTTGTGTTTCGGAATCATTTATCACATTCTCGTTTGCAAAAATTACAAATATTGTCGTTAGTCAGGTCAATACATTCTACGTTTAGAGACAAGTCCATACAGAATCGGGCCCCAGTTTGCTCTAGAAATAACAGGAAACTATTCTACTTACTGTGTGTAGGCTGTTATTCTAGGTATATCCACTGAATGAACACAATCTCACAAAAATGACCGGTAACCCGCGTGTAATTTTCAATTTTCAGCGTTTCAGCTGAGGTAACCGTCCCTCATTGGCTGGACCTATCCCCGGACCTAGGAAGTGACGTCTTAGTCACGTGACCTGGTGGTGCCATGTTGTGTTGTCATGGCAACTCGCGTGGGCGTCCATCTTGTGAGGTCATCGTAGTGATACGTGATGCGAGTGTGCATGTGCAGCGCGTGTTGTTAGGGTGATAGCGTTTCTGTCTCCCATTGTGTATACTGGAGGCCGCCACCTTGGTTTCTATGGTAGCATGTGGTTGCTATGTGACCTAAAGGCTAACAACAAGACAGGGTATGTTCGGAGGGTATTTTCCTTTGTTCAAGAGTAATTTTCTGATTCGTAGAATTACCCAAATTAACCCGACAAGTTGAAACCCGACAAGTTTTACTATTTCGAATTCTTTCAGAATTCTCTGTTTCTATCCAAGTATGCAATAATTTTCGTCTACTTGACCATGGTCCTTTTTTCTGGATTATACTCCAGAGGTGTAGAAGAGCATTTCTGTTGGAACAGTTTTAGCGTTTTGGTACTATTTTTTAGCTTTTCTTGTGTGTTCTTATTAGTTCTTACCCTATTCCGAATACTCATGCTGTTTCATTTATCTAGATCACCCAGTCACTTTACTTTACTGGCGCTAACTAACCAATCAGATTACTTGATTTTCCATAATCTGTAAGCAGAGTTTTCCCCCTTCTGTATAACAAAAGCATTCCCAAAACCAATAAGCCATCGAGCAGTTACTGAAAAGTCATTGCTCGAACGACCCGAAGTCCATCGAGCAAATGAACTCTAGAGCAATTGCTCTTTCGAGTGACTCGCATATATGACTCTTAGAGAAAATGGGTCAATGTGTGGTTTTGATTTTGCTTTAAAATTATTTTCAAGGTCTTAGACAAATTGTGTACCAAGCATATTCCCACCCTATTGACTCCATTGAGTTTTGTGTGCGGAATGGAGAGGGGTGGGTGGGGGACATTTTTCGGAACTTGCGAGTTATATATTGTTCAAAGTTTTGCTAACGTGAACCTTGTATTTTGACACTGTGTTCTTTGTGAATTATCATATGTGAGATATAGAGAATATGTATTTTAAATGGTCAATGACACTGAAGCTCAACTTGTCAAAGAAGATAATGAACTAAATAGAAATCCAGCAATGCCAAGTCATTTAATCAAGTTTCTTCTACAGAAAAGACACCACACCAAATCCACATATGAAACCCGAAAAAAGATCAGGTGAGGGGTGCGACCTATTTATTTTTTTTGTGTGTTTAAGGTCACATGCTGATGCTCAATGGCTAATCGTGATGACCGTGACAGTTTTACGGGTGGAAGAGGCCGGAGTAACCGGAGAGAATTACCGAGTATCGACGAGCAACTGTCAGCCCCTCAACATTCTAAATCTGATCAAGCTCGGCTCAAGCAGGGTTACAGCGGTTGAAGGCATGTCCAACGTTGACGTGCAGTGCGCCTTAGTACACGGCATCATCGTGCCCCATTGTAGGCAACTGGGATAAAGTGCCTTGCCCACGGACACAACGCGTTTCGTTCTGGACGGGGGTCGAACTCGGAACCTCAGACATAGAAGTCCAACAGTCTACCACTGAGCCACCGCGCTCACATGCGCGACCTATAGAGTGTACTAATGGAACTGTTGACTATTTATAAGCCAAATCCAAGATGGCTGATGGCGGCCATGCTTTTGAACGAAATTCAGAAAATTAGCTCCCTTGTAGACATCACACCAAAACCTACATATGAAATTTGAAACAAATGAATGAATGAATAAATGAAAGATTTATTTGGTATATAATACATGATTGTACAACATCAAATAGTGAGACAGTAAGCATGCTACTGCAGGGTAATGGCATAGCCGTGGGGGCTGTCATTCCCGCCACACCCAAATAATAGTTTGTAAATTGGGTGAGACATGTAGCCTGTGGGGTGTGCTAATGGAATTGTTGACAATGTATATGCCAAGTCCAAGATGACTAAAGAAATTTCCTCATATTGAACTAAGTTAAAATTTGGGCTCCTATAGGGAGCCCAAATATTAATCCAGGGTCTGGATTTGAACAAACTTAATTCTGACCCCCCCCCCCCCCCCCCCCCCAAGAGATGTTGTATACCAAATATCAAAAGATTCTGACTTGTGGATCTGAAGAAGATTTTTTTAAATATTACCCCCATATTGCACTGAGGTAAAATTCGCCCCCTCCCCTCCGCCCCCACTCCCACAGGAAGCGCAAATTTTAACTGCCATAGGAAGCTCAAATATTAACTGAGGGACTTGATTTGAACGAACTGAATCCGACTCGCGTAATGTACCAAATATTAAAAGACTTTGACTAGTGGTTCCAGAGAAGATTTTTAAAGCTCCTTTCTCATACTGCCCTAAGTTAAGATTCTTGCTCCTGTATTGAATCCAAATATGAACCGAAAGGATTAATTTCAAAACAAATGTATATGACCTTCCCCCCAACCTATGGGAAGCTGTATACGAAGATTCTGATCAGCGGTTCTGGAGAAGATTTTTTAAAAGTTTTGCAAATATACTGACTCAGCATTAATCGACCCCCCCCCCCCCCCCCTCGCCCTACAGAACACACTGACACAACCGATGACATTTTCTTACCATTCCATTCTATTGGTCCTAAGGATGCCTCATATCAAATAACAGTTCTATATTCGTTGCCAACTCCAAAAAAGGGAGTTCCATACCAAATAACAAGTCATTGTTCCAATGCACCCACTGATTCATTTTTTTTCAAATTTGGAGCATTTCTCCACCCCTCCCTATGGAGCGCGGCAACATTATTTAAAAAAAACAACTTGGATTGACGTTTGATAGGGAAAATGCATATCAAATTTGTTTAATTTGGCCCAGTGGTTTGTGAAGTCGATAATGTAAAGATCACACCGGACGGACGACGGACAGAAAGTGATTACTTAAGCTCCCCCTGACTTTCAGTCAGGTGAGCAAAAAAGAGGCACTGAGTTGAGTTATTTTGTGCGATATGGTGGGACATGTACACGGAGTTGGATCAATAGGGGAGTTTGTAGACGAGTCACTGGAGTGGGCTGGAGGAAGGCATAATATGTCGTGTGGCCATTGACAGTAAAGGTAACCTTTCCACTTCGATTCAGTTTAAAAACTCATGCCCGTTTTTGTCTGGACAACTAGTGCCCAAATGGCGAATGATGGATAACTTGATCCACAGCTGGACAACTCGTATCCATTTCTTTTTGAATGTGTTCGATTTGTCAAAACGTGGTTTGCGAGTTATCCAAACATGGGTACGAGTTACCCAGACGGAAAATGGATAGGTGTTGTCCAATTATGGGTACGACTAGTCTGGTACGACCCGTCTCGTAAGTAACAGGACTATTTACGAGGGACAGTAAGGCGTTAATATATATTATTCCAAGACTTCTTTTCAATTCTGTTACAACAGTTTGCAGTTTGTCGGACAGGGCTAACGCAGTTGGTCGTACACTTAGAAAGTCTGTTTTTGTAATTAGTCGTACGGTCAGAAGACGACAGGGGCCTCAGTTGTGAGCTCGGTTTACGATTCAAGTGTTACCGATTTTGCGTATGAAGGGCCCAGTGAAGTGGAAAGTGACTCTTTTAAGCATTTTGAGTGTAAAATGAATTTAAAACGTCACTGGTCTTGGAGTTCGGGATCATTTATCACGTTCTTGTTCGCAAAATTGCAAACATTGTCGTGAGTCAAGTCAACCAATTCTACGTTTAGAGACAAATCCACACAGAATCTGATCTCAGTTTGTTCTAGAAATAACAGAAAACTATTCTGCTTACTGTGTCTGGGCTTCTTTTTCTAGGTACATCCACTATATGAACACAATCTCACAAAATGACCGGTAACCCGCGTGTAGTTTCGACGTTTGAGCTAGGTGAGTCTCGCCGGGCAGCTCACAATTTCCGTTTCAGCCGACTGTCCGCTTATACTCTGTAAATTCAGAGTAGAAGCACGGTACTCGTTAAATAAATAAAAACTTGCGTCATTGCTACTACATGCATTTATATACCCCAAAAATAAATTTCAAATTTTAAGTATGCTACCGACTGACTAATATTCTAGCTACCTCATCATGGGACGCCTTCATCTGAATCATGCATCGGTGATGTTGGAATGCATGAATAGTCGAAACGTGAGCATTTCTAGTTGGAATAAATAAGGGAAGCCTCCTCTCCAATCGGGGTCATCTTCGCAAGGTCTCTGGTCGTAAACTCTGATAAAAAAAAACACCACGGAAAGCCAGGTTATTGTCACAAATATGCGTATTTTGAGACAATATCACAGTCCATTATACATGGAGGTTTCATAAGGGCGTGGATTTGACATCACTATTATAGCGTCGTACACACAAAAAAATTGTTTCGTCTCTCCTTGAATCGGGACCATTTTACTGAAACAGTGGACTCAGTGTGACAAAGAGTGTTCAATAATGTAACGATAAAACTTTTTCTGAGAGACATAAGTTGGAATAGCGATATAATTTTTGATTATTGTACAAGTATTGCGGAGTGGTACATCCATTGCATCCCGCTTTGAAATTTGTTGGAGTAGTTGCCCCTCATCGTCGCCATTAAATGATCGGCTTCCGTTTTTAGCCATGCAAAATATATTATAATGAGGACGAAAGAAAATGTAGTGCGAACTGTTACAAACCTGGAGTAGATTTTTCAGAGAAAATCTGGTAATACGGAACTAGCCATGAACCCATTTTGATATTTTCCTATTGACTGCTATATTTTACGGAAGAAAGAATTATGTATTAACCCTAGAAACCCAAGAGGCCGTTTTTGCGACCCAGGAACATGATACATCATACTTTCGTTATGCAGGGTGGATGCTGAGTGAATGCGTGGAGTAGACTAATTAATATTTTCAACGTGCAGCCCCAAGGGTGCACGTTGAAAGTATTAATTGGTCTACCCCCAAATAATTAATATTGACTTTTCCATTTGCTGCCATTGAACTGCCATGGAAGATACCACCTGGGCTCAAAGGGCTAACTTCAGAGTTCCCAACATTAGACAGCGGGGTGGCTCAGTGGTTACAGAATTGGACTTCAGGCCGAAAACTCCTCGAATCGTTCCCCGCCAGGGGTAACTGTATTGTGTGGGCAATGCACTTAATCCCGATTGCACACGTGTGTGTGTGGGGGGGGGGGGGGGGGGGGGGGGCACGATGACGCTGTATATTAAGGCTTACTATCCTACACGAGGCGAATCTGGCTGTCGAAAGTGTCGTTAAATCCAAGTTAATGAATTTGAAAGTGTCGTTAAATCCCAATAAATAAACACTTTTGTGAGGACTGTGTATGGTGTATGTACTCGTGGGTTTAATTATAAATAAAAACATGCACATGTGGTGTACGTCAGGTACTTATCAGGAGGTCATTTTGCCTAGCTCGCTATCAGTTTGAAAAAGATTTACTGCCCCCCCCCCCCCCCCCCCCCCCCCCCCCCCCTACACACTCCTCACAAAAAAACCGAATTCAATCCCCGCTTCAAATCACACCACCGATGCGAATTAAGCCGGTGTTATTTTTCTTCAAGACAATTTTTCTTACATTTTCCGTCATTTTCGCCCCCAAACTGAAGATTATGTTGAAGACTTTTTGGAGCAGTCTTCATAGAACAATATTGTGTGGAGAAAATTTGTCATAACGATTCGTCTTTCAATCTAACCCTATATTTTATCAAAAGATCCCCTTTTCTGTATTTTTTTTATGACCCCGATTGGGACGATTTTTCGACGAGCTTCTTCCGGCGATATGCCACCTGGCATGTTGTGATCAGTGAGAATAATTTAGTTTGTACTAATACGGATGTATTATCCTACCCCTCCCTCCCCGTCACCACCCTAAGTGACATTAAATAAGAGATTCCTATCTCCTCACTTCCACCCCAAATCAATTGCCAAAATAAATGACCTTTTTCAAGGTTATTAAAGCGAGCAACGAAGATTCAGAGCAATATTTGTGTACGGAGAGAAAGGCAAATCGGAGAGCAAGGGCGGTAACTAGTTAAATGAAGTCGGGAGTACCCCCACCCCTCAACCAACAGACCCACAAACTTTATTTCACCTCGTGCTGTGTAGGGTGTTATATCGCCAACTAGTATGTGAATGTTTAGGGTTTTCCCAGGGAGAAAAACTAACTTTTCAGGCCAACTGGAGCATATTGAGTGTTTTTTGAAGACTTAACCCTTTGAACTTGAGAGGCCATTTTGCCGGCCTAGGAATATGATACATCATAAGTTCATAAACAGTGGCGTAGGGGATGGGCCCGCAGGGCCCGCATTGTGGGGAGGGGGCGGCTAGAAGGGGGCCCCTGTTACAACCGATAATGTTACACCAACCAATAATGTATCATCAACGCATAATGTTATACATAATGTAGTAAACAACCGATAATGTTGTAAACGCCGCATAATGTTATAACTTTAGTCAACGCGTTTTGTAGCAAAAATCAACGCATAATGTTATAACTCGAGTCGGCGTTTACAACCGATAATGTTACACCAACCAATAACGTATCATCAACGGTCCACCAGTCTGAAGGTAGGGTTCATTGCTCGAGGGTTCATAGTTCCGAGGTTGGGGGTATCACTGCTCCGAGGGTTCATTACTCCGAGGGTTCATAGCTCCGAGGGTTCATTGCTCCGATGGTTCATTACTCCGAGGGTTCATTGCTCCGAGGGGTCATTACCCCGAGGGTTCATACTCCGAGGCTTCATTGGTGTGATGGTGTGGGTGGGGGGGGGGGGGAGGGGGGGCGGGCGGTGACGATTATGGTTGGGCCCGATGTATGTGTGTGTGCGTGTGTGTGGGGGACACATACACACATCGGGCCCAACCATAATCGTCACCGCCATGAGGTTCATCGTTCCGAGGGTCCATTGATCCCAGGGTTCATGGCTCCTAGGATTCATTACTCCGATGGTTCATTGTAGCAAGGGTCCATTACTCCAAGGGTTCACTGTTCCGAGGGGTCATTACCCCGAGGGTTCATACTCCGAGGCTTCATTACTCCGACGGTGTGTGTGGGGGGGGGGGGGGGGGGGCTGGCGGTGACGATTATGGTTGGCGCCCGATGTATGTGTGTGCGTGTGTGGGGGGACACACACACATACACACATCGGGCCCAACCATAATCGTCACCGCCGTGGGTGAGGTAGCGCACATCTGGGCCGTATCCGTTCACGATTCCAGAGGGAGGGAGGCGTCAATGGGTCCAATCGGGCATTATACGGTACAGGTCATTAAAATAGTGTACGTGTGTGAGAGAGAGAGACCACACACGCACACAGACACACACGCTCACACATAAACACACGCACACACACACAAACACACGCACAGACAGGGCGCAACGATAATCGTCAGCGTCGTGGGGGTGCGGACCCCATCGTTCACAAGCCCAGCGGACTTTATGTTCAATAGAAGTGATTGATAGTTGGTGATGTACTGATGTATAGGGATGGCATAGCATGATGATGAGGTTGAAGAAGTGTTTCGAAAAAATAAAGCGAGACCGTTCCCTTGTTGGTAAGGGGACTGTACTCGTGTGTCAAAGTTTCCCGAGGATACGATTCAGTTTCCAGACGGTTAAACCGAATTGTATTCTAGGGCTAGACACTACACTTCCATTGCATGTATGGGGCATGGTGACGAAAATGTGCTAAAGTGTATCGCACACTGGCGGTATGCGTCCTTTAACCAATGCTAAATTTACTGAGATAGTACGTCGGAGTGTCTGAGATTGACTCGCCGCTACTCGGTTGTTCTCCCAGGGCACTCCGTTTTCCTCCACCCGTGACATTGTCTGGCACGGTATGACCTCAGATGTTAAAGTCTTACAACTAAAGCACCAAAGAAACTAATAATTAAATATCTTGTGGTCAGACCAGATGTATTCGCTTTATCTACCCTATGAATGGCAAGTATAGTCACCATGCCTCAAACATCTCACTTAATACCAAATTATTATATAAATTATGGCAATCACAGGTGCAAAAAGATGAGCAGTTTGAAATCTGAACACTGCTGCTTAGATGAAGCAGTGTTCATATTTTAAACTACTTATTCATCTCCACCGTTAATTGCCAGGTCTCGGAAACTACATGTGCGGATTCATGCATGGCTTGAACCATTGAAACCTACAATTAGAAGTTTAGTAAATAATAAAAAGACTTTCATAACTTTTTTTATTTCAGAAATGATTATCATGTTCATTGCAAAATTTTAATATAATAAAAACATAAGACTGTTCTCTCTCTCTCTCTCTCTCTCTCTCTCTCTCTCTCTCTCTCTCTCTCAAACACGCCCTCACTCCGGTTTCGCAATTAATTTAACAATGTTAGGCATTTCTTTGCCAAAATGTCAGCACAATATTTCCAAGCATTTCAGAATTAGGTGGGTGATATCCTACGTGTCCACACTCCTTAGAAATCATTAGTCATTTGGGTTCCTTCAATAACCTATTGGTATTGTGATTACCCACCCCCACTACCACCCTCCCCAACAAAAAAAACACGATTAGTCTCTTGTGCTCGCGTTTGTGTATCAAAGCTAAAGCACACAAAGCGACATGTGTGAGTTGTATATCGTTCTTAACTGGTAGAGTGCTGAATTATATTGGGCTTTCTGAATAGGTTAGCCTAAATTTGCCTTGTTGGGGTATAAGGGAGAGTGCCTATAGGCACTCTCCCTTATATTCCAACAAGGCAAATTTTGGTAGATTGGACAGTTTTAATCTTAACCCTGTCAGAAGCCGATCCTAAAACTACTGATCCAGTATGTAGCAGTGAAAAATATCGAAGTAGAGCCCAATTTTGGGCTTTCAGCACTCTACCAGTTAAAGCTTTCCATATTCGGGAGATCCAGAGGTCATACTTCATCCCGTGACATCATCACCAAATTGTGACGTCATAACCAAGGGTATGACATCCATCATCAGAATAGCTACGTTATCACCGGGATAATCACGTCATCGTAGTGGTATCAAGTGCCCATGTACGTACCTAAGGCGTCACATGCTTCTGCCGGATGCAGGGTGCGGTTGTCGTATAAACGTTGTCAGAAGATGGAGGTGCCCTTGGACCAGCAACGTTTTCGCTGAACGGAGTGATCTCGCCTGCTCTGGGTGCCATCGAATTACCGAAACCGACCCGAAAATGATCGAGCATCTTCGGAAACGGATTCCGGTTGCCGCCGGAACCTTCCGAACGTATCCCAGACGAATCAAAGCGGTGAAGTCAATGAGTGTGGAGTGATATTGCCATTCCTATGGGACGTCGAATCACCGAACGCGTCACGACAATGGCTTTTCTCCCGGCATCGTTGGTGTTATCCCAAGACACATGACATTGTGTCCATGTGCCAAACCACAAGGTGCTGGTACACAAAAGAACATGAACACATACCTGGTACTCTCACTGGGGTCGATTGTGTTGATACTATGGAAACATCGGGAGAAAAGCCATTGTCGTGGCGCGTTTGGTGATTCAACGACGTACAGGAAAGGTGAGATCACTCCCAACTCATTCACTTCATCGCTTCGATGCTCCGGGATGCGTTTAAGAGGTTCCGGTGGCCACGGAAATCGTTTCTCAAGATTTCCGATCATTTTCGACTCGAGTTCGGTAATTCGATGTCGCCTAGGGCAGTGGAGATCACTCCATTCAGTGAAAACGTTGTTGGTCCATGGACGCCATCTTGTGACGTCATTTCTCTGACAACCGCCCCTGCGAAAACGTGTGACATCATAGATGCGCTCCTGAAACCATGGTGATGTCGCCCCTATCCTGGAGATGACGTAACTGTTCTGATGATGACATCACTATTTGGTGATAACGTCACATACTTGGTGATGATGTCATCGTGATATTTAGTCCCTAGGATCCCCGCAATATGACAATCTTACAGCATTATATACTTCATGTGTGTAATTAAAACATTTTGGCAGAAATCTGCGTGTATCCAGGCTAGATTGTTGACCGTACATGAAAATTTCAATAGCTTAATGCGAATCTGTCCTAATTTTGCTGAGTGGCCATCTGATCTGTGTTAAAATAGTACATGACGTCATTCAAGATTTTGCGGACTGCGTAGATTCCAATTGTAAAATTCCAAATCACGCCATGTACCATTCTGACACAAATCAGATCGGGAAAAATAAAATTCGTCGGGCATTATAGAAAGCCAAAAATAACAGAGCTGTTTCATGTCGCATCGTATAAACAGAACAATCCAGATAGTAGGCCTAATAGAAAAAATATTGTAAAATTATTTGATTGTATGCCAAGTATATGGAGCCAAGAATGGAATGAATAATTTTTTTCGTATAGCGAAGTCATCAGTAAACATGACAAGTTGTCAGTGTTGTATCTATATGCGGCAGTACTTTTGACCATCTCTCTCTCTCTCTCTCTCTCTCTCTCTCTCTCTCTAACTGATGACTGTCGGTATGTCTGTCTCTCCATCAGTCTGTGTGTTTCTATATGTCTCTCTCTCACTCACTCTGCTCTCTCTGACTGTCTCTCCCTTCTGTGTGCGTGTCTGTATGCCTGTCTGCCTGTCAGTCTGTCTGCCTTACAGTTTTGCATCTGATACCATTTATTTCATCATTAGATACCTTTCATAAAACGTTCGGCGACGATTACAAATACGGATAGGGGTTTCACTACTTACTGGATGTAACTGAATATTAAAATATATTTATTATTTAACATTTAATCCTAATAAACTTTCTGTAAGATGTTTATTTATTTATTTATTTGGTGTTTTACGACACTTTAACATCAGGTCATATCGTGTCGGACAGTGTCACGGGTGGAGGAAGCCGGAATACCCGAGAGGACTACCGAGCAGCGGCGAGTCACTGCGAGACATTCCAACATACCAACTCAACAGAGTTAGCATTGGCTGAAGGATTGTGTACCACAAGCGTGCAATACGCCTTAGCACTTGTTCGCCATGGATATGAAGTATCATGCCCAAGGAAACAACTCGGTCGCACAGACCTGGAACTGAACCCGCAATTGTCAGAACCTTCGGATCACGAGTCCAATGCCCTACCGACTGGGCCACCAAGCTCCCCTGTAAGATGTTTACCGGAAATATAAATCATCCCTTTACCCAACATGGGAAGCAGACGACATTAATTTGCGAAGCACATTCTACAATAACTAAATACCTTCATTTTTGTCGTCTCAAAAACATTTCTTATGCACCCCCCCCCCCCCATTGGAACAAGCGCATCGCGCTCGTTCCAATGAGGGGCCATAAGATATGTTTCTGAGACAAAATTAATTTTGATTCGATATGTCTGCGAAGTAGGTTACAGATAGTTGCATTCAGTTACACCCAGTAACTAGTGAGACCCCTATCCGTGTTTTGTAATCGTCGTCGTACGTTGTACGAAAGATATTTATTGTCTAAACAGGAGTGCGTTAGAAATTGGTGACCGTAATACATGGCACTACCTAGTACATAAAATAAAAGGCAACGAAACCCAATGTTAAAGGAGTAATTTCGACTGATTTCACTAACCGTGGGGAATTTGACATATTAACTTTCATTTTGTCATTTCCAAAATAGTAACTGGCAATAATATTTTTGTGTATGGATCACCGGGATATACCCAGTGACCTATACACAAATATATTGTTGATACGTCGCCTGGTTGTTCCCTACAATTGCATTTTTTACAGTATACGTGGCTGTTGGATAGTTGAATGGAGGGGGGGGGGGGGGGGGGGGTGGTGGTGGTCACCCGGTCGGTGTTTGCCTAGTTAGTAATTACGGACACCCGCTTAAAGAGACATTCTAACACTGAATATTTTTTGAACAATTTTAAAGACTAATTAGAAATGATCAATGTCCCAAAATAAAGTGTCCGATATATGCGGCATGTCTATATTCGCTGCTATTACTTAAATATAGTGGTTTTGTACCTACATAAATTGTCGCTTCAACATAGAATCTAATTTCATTTTGGATCCAAAATGCATTTAAATTCTATGTTGAAGCGACGATTCGCGTAGTCACATAGGCAGTATATTTACGTCATCACAGCAAATATAGACATACCGTATATATCAGACAGTCAGAAATTTATAAATCGTCTTTAGAAATTGTTCAAAAAATGTTAAATGTTAGAATGTCACTTTAAGGATTGGCCTTGTTTATGAGCTAGCCTGGTTTACCTGTAGCGTATATATAAAATAAAAAAGATCCAGCTGTCACCGCTGCTTTATCACGTGATCCGTGATCAGTGCTATAAATGTGAAAAATTCAAAGTTATCGTCCAGTAAAAATTAAAGTAAATTAGGAATAATTACTGCACCGATGGAAATAAGTTGCCATATTAACGCTAACTAATCTTATAAGCAGTACCGATTCATTGAAAGCAACAGCTCTTGGTAGAATTTCTAGAGAATCTTTCTTTCTAAGAGCTTCCCTAGAAGTTGTGCCAAAGACTTGTGCCTAAAATGAAAGGTACGTATTGTAAAATTATGCGGTAATGTGACAACTTATTTCCAGCGGCATTGTATGCTTTTGCAAACTTTCTGTAGCAACCTATTTCCAGAATATATCGCTAACGATATATCTGGAAAACTGAGAAGCAGTCAACAGCAACCAAGCATTGAACCAGTTTGCAGTACCACCAAATAGTTCCCGAATACGATGGGCTATACCACTCCCTTTCCCAGATGCACAATAGAGGCGCCTGACACTAATAATGCTGTTGCCGCTTTCACGAATACCAATTGATGTGGCTAAATTGTTGGAAATGTGTAGAAATGGGTAAAATCTAGATGTTATTTCTTTGAACTGCTGCGACACCCTGTTAAAAGCGCCTAGCATCGTCATATCTCTAAAGAGTGCTTTTGAAATAATTATTTGCAGAATTTCTACTGGCAAAACAGGTAAAACCCCATGTTCTCTTGCATCTTGTCTGCCGGGTACATTGTCTTCCGAGTCACCACCCATCTGATTCGCCAGATCACGAGTATCACACGAATCAGGTATAGGTGACTGATTCGGGGAGACAAGGTCCCGTTCCAATGTATCATGTCTTCCACTAGCATTGTCATCAGAGTCACTACCTATCTGGTTCGCCCGATCACAAATATCAGACGAATCAGATGCAGGTATTTGATTCTGACGGACATTGCAAGTCGAGGTCTGTATGTTGTTCAATATTTTCGATCGATTCATGCTTGATGGACATATGCTAACATAGTGGTCACCATGGCCTTCGGCCATGTGTCCTAAATATAATGTGGGCAAGTTATCGTTGATTTGTCCATTGGAGACAGAAGGCGTGTTCCGCCCGCACCAAGCGAAGAGGAGACAGAGATCTGAACGTGGTAAATTTCACTTACTCTCTGTAAAGTGATATGGTCACCATATGTCCCATCACGCCCCATGTTTGTAATGTACCGTCCAAAATCACCGTTTTCCACGTAATCACCCATATAATCACCAAGACTGTTATAAGGATTCCTCTGAAGGTCGGACACAATTTCGGATCGCAAGGTCTCTTGTGATCTATAGATACCAATATGGGCTAGCTGATCTGCAAGGGCGGCAAATTGGCAATTACCATCACCGGGTGGGTCTAATTGGACAGCAAAACCTGTTCCTTCAAGTTTCTCTTTGTGGGTGAGCACAATATAATATTTACTACGGTGTATAGCTTTGTGGGAACGACTTCGCCTCTTCTTCTCAGCCTCGGCTGTCACGCTGGTTATATCATTTACGGAGAACCACCTGACTACTGCAGTATTGTCTTTGGGCGAAAGATACCTCACTCGATAACGATGAAATTTTATATCTCTCTCCAGAATGGTGCCGCGAAGAACATAAAGTCGACGGGGTTCGTGGTGCTTAGCGTTTCTTATGCGAACAAGAACATTTTGTTTCACATTATAGAGTGATGACGGATTTTTGCCAAGCTCACGTCTTATCATTCTCCTCATGCAGCGTGAAGTAGCTGCAGCTGCTGCGGCACGGACTTTACCTCTATTTGTATCAAAATTGAGCAAATCTTTGGGTAATGGCTGTAGCTCATTCTGTCTTTTAGCTGATACATTTTCGATTGTAACACTGTCGTCTGAAAATTTAGCAAATGTTAGTCGATGGTTTTGCCGACCGAAATAAATCTCAAACGGTGTTTTCCAGTTCAGTTCTTCACGTACGTCGTCGTTCAAGATTGAAGCGTACTGGGGAAGGCGATTCACCCAGTTCACACCACGTTTTTTAAGGCTTACCAGATCATACATAATTTTTTTTCTAAGGACTCTGTGGGACCTCTCAATTTTCCCCTGACTCTGTGGGTGATAGGGGGAGCTCGATATTATTCGTACGTCCATTTTTTGCATAAGTCGTTTCACCGCACCTAGGAACTCACCTCCTCTATCGTGCTGTAAAACTCTGGGTGGACCGTGTTCTATGTATATATCTTCTAAGAAGCGTGCGACTTCTTTGCTGCTTTTAGTCGACATTGGCCGTAGCCACACATATCGACTAAAGATATCCATCAGGGACAGAACATATCTGTATGTCTTCCGATTATATGTCACCTTACAATTCAGCATGTCCATTATATCAACTTGATGTCGTTGTTGCACAGATGATGCTCGTATTGGCTTGAGCGCACAGCGATTAGAAAACTTAGCTTTCAGTAGGTGGTAAGATGTGGATTTATCCAAATATCGGTACACAGAGCGTTCACTGATGCCGCAAAACTGGCTACCAAGCCTGTGCTTGAGTTTTCTAGCGCCTGACCCTTTGCTTTTCTTCAGTGCCGCCTTTACTTGGTTTGCAATGTCTCCTGTTCGTAACACCTTTTTGCCGTTGTAAAGCAAATGGCCACCTTCGGCAATACTGTATGCATTTCTGTTTCTGTAGAAACGGACAAGTGCTGCCTTCTGCACTCTTGTGCGCCGTTTGACAGGCACAACAAAATTGCCCGTCATGCATCTCACAATAATGTCATATACGTCGTCATCCATAGGGCGAGTGCCATAACTTATTGAGTATCTTATGAGTGAAACCCATACCAATATACACAAAACCAGTAAGACGTAGAGCTTCATGGCTGTTTGACTGACCACTGAAAACTAAATTTTGTGGCATGCCTATGCCGATACGATACCCAGCATGCTAATATCAAAGGAAAACAAAACAAAAAGCCCTTTGCGAAATGAAAGCCATTGGTAGAGGATTCCGTGTCCTCAGAGACCTTTGAAATCAACATCCTAATACGCAGCAATACGGATGTCATTTATTTGAAATACAGAGCTATGTAAATTTCTTATACGAACTGCCGGTACCTGAAAACAATTTCCGAAGTCTGTGCTTGAAACACAATCACAATGACGGACAAAGTTAATAACAAATTAACCCTTAGCAAATTTAAAACATAGGCAATGAGAGTGTATGTGTGTGTGAGAGAGAGAGAGGTGGGGGGTGGCAGGGAGGGGAGAGAGGAGTGGGGACGGAGAGAGAGGAGAGAGGGTGGGGGAAGAAATTGGAAGCGGGGAGAAAAAGGGGATACATGTAGAGAAAGAAAAGTAGAGAGAGGGGAGGGAGAGAGGGGAGGAATCGAGTGGAAGATGGGGGTGGTGGAGAGGGGGTAGAGATAGAGGATTAGTGGGGGTAGAGAGAGAGAGAAGGGTGGGAGAGCGAAGGAGAGGAGAGAGATAAGGAGAGGGTGTGTGTGAGACAGACAGACGGACGGACGGACGGACGGCTAGACGGCTGGACGGACGGACGGACGGACGGACGGACAGACAGACGGACAGACAGACAGACAGAGATGGGAGGGAGTGAAAGGGGGAAAGTGAGCGAGAGATACAGAACGAGAAAGAGAGAGGAGAGGGGAAGAGAGGGAAGGTGCATGGAGATATAGAGCGAGAGAGGGAGATTGAGTGCATTAGGATATTAATTTGAAATTCTATTAGTAGCGTAGCTTGTACCTTAGACCCCTCTTTCAGGGGAACCCGCTGGGGAACCTTGGAAGAAGGTTATCATTTGATGGTTCTCATCACGTGACTATATCATTGGGTAGCCATGGTAACCCGCCATCTTGTGGCGTCATCACCATGTTGCCACGTCCCCTCTCCTGCGCATGCACTCAAGACATAGGGTCTTATATTTAGATTGGGGAATTTCCCATTGATGTTACGATGAATATATTGAGTGGGGATGGTGGCCATTGGTGGGTGGCCATCTTGTTTTCCAAAGCTCGTCCAACAAGACGAGGTATGTTTACTTGTTTTTGCGGGAAAATCGCTATTTCCTATTTTCGTGATATCGAATGGCCGAAATCGACTCGACAATGGTCAGAAATCATCGGAATCATCGGGTAATGACCGGAACCTCCCGATGGGTATTGCGGACCCTCGGAGCGATGGATACATGGGGTGTGTAGAGGGGAGGTAACATTCCCCAATCTAAATATAACACCATATTTGCACATGCGCGCACGCACAGGAGACGTGGCGTGGCAACATGGCGATGACGTCACAGTATGACGAGTTACCATGGCTACCCAATGATATAGTCACGTGATGAGAGTCTTGCAAATGAGAACCTTCTTCCTTGGTCCTGGAAAGAGGGGCGAAAGGTACATGCTATACTACTTCTAATATAAATGTTACAGTGTTGTAAACAAGAGCCTCGCGCATGCGCAATAGGCGAGGTCCCCCACCGAGGTCCCCCGAATGTGGGACAAGTCATACATGTTATACTATCCCGTTGGAGTAATGAAGCCTCGGAGTATGAACCCTCGGGGTAATGACCCCTCGGAACAGTGAACCCTTGGAGTAATGGACCCTTGCTACAATGAACCATCGGAGTAATGAATCCTAGGAGCCATGAACCCTGGGAGCAATGGACCCTCGGAACAATGAACCTCTCGGCGGTGACGATTATGGTTGGGCCCAAAGTGTGTATGTGTGTGTGTGTCCGCCCACACACGCACACACATACATCCGGCCCAACAATAATCGTCACCGCCCCCCCCACCCCCCCCCCCCCCACACACACACACACATACCCTGTCGGAGTAATGAAGCCTCGGAGTATGAACCCTCGAGGTAATGACCCCTCGGAGCAATGAACCCTCGGAGTAATGAACCCTCGGAGCAATGGACCCTCGGAGCTATGAACCCTCGGAGTAATGAACCCTCGGAGCAGTGAACCCTACCCTCGGAGCTATGAACCCTCGGGGCAATGAACCCTACCTTCAGACTGGTGGACCGTTGATGATACGTTATTGGTTGGTGTAACATTATCGGTTGTAAACGCCGACTCGAGTTATAACATTATGCGTTGATTTTTGCTACAAAACGCGTTGACTGAAGTTATAACATTATGCGGCGTTTGCAACATTATCGGTTGTTTACTACATTATGTTATAACATTATGCGTTGATGATACATTATTGGTTGGTGTAACATTATCGGTTGTAACAGGCCCCGTCTTGAAGGACGTCCCAAAGCTGGAAGAAAGAGGGAAAGGGAGAGAGAAGGGGGGATATATATATATATATATATATATATATATATATATATATATATATATATATATATATAGAGAGAGAGAGAGAGAGAGAGAGTAAAAAAGAGTAGAGGAAGAGAGAATCAATCCTGATTTGGTTCTATTCAACATTTAATAAGTGGTAAATATACCGAGTGTAATAAATGTTATTTTTATGAACTAAATTCAGGTTTGGATATGTTGGCGTAGCACTTATGGTTATCTGTTATACGTGCCGGGTCGTGTATGCATTGATATGTTTACCTGTGTGACTGTTGCACAATCCACATTATACCAAATACACATAATTTCAAACTCTCACTTCCACACGACGTACTCTTTGTAGTCTATGTATTATTCTTTCAAGTGAACGCTACATCATTGTAACTGATAGGGGTGAGAAATGAACAATATACATACATGGTGCCTCTCAAGTCACACATGTTGGGCGTGCACGTGTGTATCGTTAGATGGTGGGGTGAAACTTGAAACATGTAATGAAAAAATCTACAGAGTCGTACTTTTAGAATCGATCCTACAGCTTCATTTAATTTATGGCGTATGTACTACGTGAATTCCTGTATGCTGTGCACGGTAACAACACTAAATTTGCTCCCGCTTTAAAGGCAACCACCATTATGAAAGGGCCCCCGTCTCTATCTCGTGAGGGCCACACGATTTTCCCCTACGCCACTGTTCATAACGTAGGATGGCGGCTGAGTGAATCTGTGGGGAGACCAATCAATATTTTCAACGTGCAGCCTCAAGGCTGCACGTTGAAAATATTTATTGGTCGACTCCCATATACAACAAATATGGACTCCCCAAATTGCTGCCACTGAACTGACATGGAAGATACCACCAGGGTCCATAGGGTTAAGTACCCAGAGAGTGAAGAAATAACTATTGTAAAATTACCCAGGAAATATCAGGGTGGGAGCCCATGAGCCAATTTTAGAGATTTAAGGCAGAAGTCATTCTCTCTATGTGCAACAAGGCGTCGTCTGCAATGTTTTAGCATTGCCGATGGAGATTTGTTACAACCTAAAATGCAATACGACGCAAAATGAAATAAACGTATTGCAAAGTCGGTTGTGTTGAACAGTCATTGTAACCTGAAATGTCATAAAGTTATTGTAAAGTCGGTTATGTCTCCATGTCATAACTGCATGGATCGGGAGGTGAGGCAGTTTACCGCGGTTCTGAATCACTGTATAATATAACCCAGTAATCAACGCTTGATTGGGTGCCCTTTACAAAGACAATGTAATTATGGGAGAGAGGGAGAGTGGTAGGAGAGAGAGGGAGAGAAAGAGAGAGAGAGAGAGAGAGAGAGAGAGTGGGTCTACGTGATATTACGGTGTTCGGGTAGCATTACGAACGCAACGGACTTTGCAATAAGTTTATTACATTTCAGGCTGCAATGATTCGGACGTAGCCGACTTTTCAACAACTTTACTACATTTCAGGTCACAACAACTGACGAACACAATCGACTTTGCAATAAGTTTATTACATTTTGCGATGGATTGCATTTTAGGTTGCAACAGAGCTTTGTTGCACTCAATGGATAGAATGTATAAAAGGTTGACATTTTCGGAAAAGTGTGGCGGTGTTTCGGAAAAGTGTGGAGTTGTGGTTACGCCGTTATCTGTATGGTACCTCTATGTTACGCGACTAGAGGCAGACACTCTCATGGGCATTTATTGAATAGCTACACTTTTTATTTTTTCATTTAAAAATCTAAGATAGGCTCCCTGTTTGGAACAAACGCTTCTATCTATACTTTGGAGGGTTTTTTTTATGAAATAAACATATATACTCAAAATTGAATATAGAGATGACCCTGTTGTGCTTGTGAGTGAGACCGGAGTACAGTTCAATCAGCAGATACCCGAATTCTCTCTTTAAATCTGAATAGACATTCCGTGAAAGATGTGTTGAATGGAACTAAACTATAACACTTACATCTATTTAAAACTATTTATCTTCGAAATCACAAAGCTATGAAATGACTGGCTTACAAGATGGCGAGCATTCTTTCTTTTTAATATTATTTGGTGGTTATGGCAGTTGCGTTAGGACAAGGGTCAATATTCCAAATCGGTTTTTGTGAAAATTTTACACTGAGATAATTTCGTCATTTCGCCGATCACATGATTGGGGCATGTACAGTCTTGTATAATAAATGTGATGGAATGTGGAAGTGCGTTATATCATACCTGATGTAACACTTTCTTAATTGCTTCCTAATTAGGCTAATTACTTTTATTACAGTATAAAATAAACTATCTTGCCTCAGACTCTGTCAACAGTCTTCTGATATCCTAAATATCTCTCACATTACTTTTGAAAATGATCGGGCCAAAAGTTTTCGCAGCTTTCTTCTGTGTTATTTTGCTGAGTGGAACAGTCTTATCATCTACAACTTCCACACTAACCAGCTCTGAACTGTTGTTAACCTTATTTGCTCTAGAGTCACTGAATAGTCCAAGCGGCAGCATGGGAGGAGATCTGGGAGGATCCAACATCATTGGTTATCTCCTTTTGAGTAATTTGTTGGGCAGTAGCAGCTCTTCATCATCAAGTTCCACCAGTACACTTCTGTTACTCTCCGTGTTTTCATCACTCCTCGGAGGAAACAGTCAGAGTGCGACATCAGGTTTCCCAGGAATGCCCGTTGGAATGCCAGGAGCTGTTGGAATGCCAGGAGCCATTGGAATGCCAGGAGCCGGTGGAATGATGGGTGGTTTTGCCCCACAACAACCTTTGATGATCATGCAGTAATGTCATGGAAAAGAGGTAAGAGCTTTTATATGCTTTGAAATGCATTCTACCGGCCAAAAGAAAACGAAAATAGCAGGGGAAGGGGGGGGGGGGGGGGGGGGGGGGGCACTTGATATGGTTTCGTTGACATTTTTGTAGAACAATTTTTTTAAAATGATTAAAATACTAAATTATGATATCGTGTTTAACACTTTACCCAACGAATCGCCCGCGTAATATGCAAATTCAGCAGTTGGAAAAATATTATTTTTTAAAAAAATTCAACAAAACCATATCATGTGACCCCTCGTTGGAACGAGCTCGTCGAGATCGTTCCAACGAGGGGTCACATGATATGGTTTTGTTGAAATGTTTGGAAAAATTTGAAAAAATGATATTTAAAATAATAAATTTTGATATCGTCTGCGTTGGGTAAAGGGTTAACTATCATTTTAATTTCAGATTTCCGACTTATAAAAATACTTGTCGTTTCGGCTTCAATCGTATATTGCTTTCTTGAACTGTTGCGATCCTCGTATTGCTGTCGTCTGAGCGTACTTGAGTTTTCAACATTCCGAAAAAGATGTGCGTGCAGTACCGTATTCTCAGATCGATTCAATTGACTAGTAAACAACGAAAAAAAATTCTCAGGTCGATTCAGTTGATTGGGAAACATGGACAATGGAACCGTATATATACTGGATCCATTAACATCAGAAATTCGTTTTGAGCTGGTTGAGGGCTAGATTATTTTTGGTGGTACAAATTTGTCATTCAAAAAATTGTTCTATTACAAATTATTGGGGAGTGCCCACAGGCACTCTCCAGTAATTTGTAGTAGAACACATTTAAATAAACAAAGTATTATTTCAGTTTGAATGAATATGGAACAAGACAAATAAAAATGTTTTTTTGGTTCTGGTATGCTCATTTTTTAAAGCCCTGATAGTGGCTTTTAGCACTCAACCAGTTAAAGTGGGATTCACCGCATTTAGTGTTATCAATATTCGTGCTGTGTTATGCCACTTTCAAACTTAGAAGTACTTTTGAAAACCACTTTTGTTATGATACACCCAGTCTCGATTTTATTAGATGAGTTGCCTGCGGGAATATTTTTCCCCAATTCGTATCTCAAGCATTCTGCTTTGTTTATTTTGTTTGAGGGATGGGGCTGTTTTCCAAGTTTAATTTTTCGAATGAAGATGTTTACCCTCAAAGTGTAGACCACCCCCCCCCCCCCCCTCCCCCGTCAAATAAACTTGAAATTCTTTAAAAACAATTTTCGAGAACCACCACTGACAATACTTGGATATGGTGCCGGGGGAGTTCCTCTCAAAACCACCTCGGCACGGGCGTTTTATACCAAGTCGAGTTTCGCACTGCACGATTCGTCCAAGATAGCTGATCTTTTTATATATATATTGTTTTTTGGTGGGGGCTGGGGGGGGGGGGGCTTTTTGTGTGTGGGGTGGTGCCCTTTCATGTGTTTTCGGAGGAAGAAATTAACTCCTATAGTCTGGAAACCAGTCAAATAAATTTGAAGTTATTTCAAACTAACTTCTTGTGAATCACCATGAAGTGGCAATGCTTTAAGATGTGGTATTCATCTTCTTTTTGTCAGAGAGATTCAACTTTGTTCACAGAATGTTTCTTGTTTATGTTCTAATGCGAAGAGTTTGCATGATACATGCACAAAATAAGAGTGTTTCATGTGCATTTTCTCGCGCACGTGTGCTTGCCCAAAATGTTTTCTTGTTCCATTTTGAATGCCACCAATTATTCCGATACAAAAGCATAAAAGCAATGTGGTTCCATAATTTAATAATTATACTTTTAAGGGATGTTTTAGAACCGCAAACAAATCGCAACCGAACAGATCGTCCCCAGAGTTCCAATGTGTTCTATGTGCCAGTAGGCAGTAGGGAGCTATCGAATGTTTTGGAATTGTGTTGAAAAACACGGCCGCCAGTGGCCATCTTGAATTTGGCATATAAATTGTCAACAATTCCACTGGCACACCCTACAGTCCTCACCGGAGATTTTTCAAATTTTGTATGTCGCTTTGGTGAGATGTCGAGATGGGAGCTATCGACTTTTTCTGAATTTCGTTGAAAAATATGGCCGCCAATGGCCATCTTGTTTTTGGCATATAAAGTATTGTCAACAATTCCTTTCGCACACTCTTACTCAATCCTTTTCAACTCTGATGTGTGGCTTTAGAGTCATGCATACATGGGAGCAGTTGTTTTTAAATTTTAATTAATTTTAAAAACAAACATGGCAGCCTTTGGTCCTCTCAGGTTTTGCAATTAAATCGTGTACATTTCCTATCGCACATCCTACAATTAGTTGCTTAGTTCAGTAGTTCAGTTCCTTCTTGGTGAAGTTGAACTGCAGTGTCATTGACACTATCATTGTTTGTGGTATTCTGTTTCTCTGTGGTTTTCAAGATAGGTTCTAACATTACAGGACTTTTCTGGCCCTAATTTATTGCATATGACTTTCTTTCCAATAATTGTACATTGTCGAACTCGACAAATATGTCATCAAACACGCGTGATATTACGCGGATCTCGGCCGAAATGAACCAAACAACGGCTGTACTCTTGATGCGCTGCTGTGCACAACAAATTTGTTGATATAGAAATCGTTTACCGAGATGGAGTCGAGCACAAGAGGGGACACCCCTCTCTCACTGGATGAGGTGCTCTCCCAGGAACAAAATTACTTGACTCTGAGTCCGTTTGTTTCCATAATTTATAAGTTGTGCAAGGCATCAATAATTAGGCTGCATCACCTGCAAGGGGGGGGGGGGGGGGGGATAAAATTTGGGGGAAATGTGCCCCCCTCAACACCCTCCCTATCCTGTCCCCTGTCTCACTGAGATCATTCTACAGAAAAGCAAACTGAGATTCAGAGTCGAAATTGGAGACTCTTCGAAGTGGGAGAATAGATGGTTCGGCAATCCGGACGTCGCAGCCTTCCTATTGAGTGAAGCCGTGACGTTCGAATGGCTGTACTAGACGAGGAAACTTTCGGAAGGAATGAGAGACAAAACACTGTCTCAAAATTGTAATACATCTGATAACTTTTTAATTATTTGTCCTGTTAATCCTTTGAACTCTTGTGGTATCTTCCACGCCAGTTCAATGGCAGCAAATAGAAGAGTTCATAATCATTATTTGGGGTAGACCAATCAATATTTTCAACGTGCAGCCTCGGGGCTACTCGTTGAAAATATTGATTGGTCTACCCCACACATCTACAGAACAGCCATCTTATTTAATGGCGTTATGGCGTATCATGTTCCTGGTCGGAAAATGGGCCGCTCGGGTTCAAAGGGTTAATAAATAAAGAGGTTATTACTTGGATGGTCCCATATCAGCCGAGATATCAGCCCTTGGTAACTTCAGTCTCAGGATGATTTGAAGTTACCTCGGGCTGATATCTTGGCTGAGAGGAAACCAACTAAGTAATAAACCTCAGATTGTCAGGGAATTTCTAAAGAATTCCATGACTCTCAAAGAATTTGAGCTGCCGCGGGAATGCTGTTTTGTATCTAGATAGCATTTTTGTTTTCAGTGCGGGGCTGCAAGTCACTGATCTGGGTTCGACAATGACGTATAGCGATCTGAAAAATCAGTTTATAGTTATAACAGTTTTCTTCTTTTTACGTTTCAGTATAGTGATTCCATCTGTATTCGAAGTACCGTCAATAGTGGAGAGGATTTCAAGAATATTTTGGAAGAAACGGTGTGATCGCTGTAACGTCGAAAATTGCCTTGGGTACAACAAAATGAATAATGAACATTTTTCAGTTAACTGTATTCTTGGTTGTTCGGAATAAAACGCTAAAACCGTTTTGCATAACTAGCTCTTTCTTCATTGAATAATTTCACCAATCTCATCCCTAATATCACAGCCATATCCCATTTAACTGAATTCCGTTAGACCTTGAAGCTGCCTTCGTGAGTCGGCGTCACTATATATGTTCTCACGCAGAAGCCAGCCAGCTGTTTATATTATTCAGACAACTGGTTTATGTCCCGATACCAACCGCAATACCTTGCAGTGATTGGTCAATGCCTCGTTGATTTTATTTTATGCCGCCGGGCGCGCGCATATGTCTGCTGTCAGCGATTCTTATGTCCACTGTCAAGGAAAGCGCCTCGTTGCCATGAGCAAACGGTTCATTGCAATGTCTTTTTTCACTTGAAATCAACTGAGGCAAATACATTTAACTGAAGTAAAATACACACAAAAGTACCGTTATTACGTACAAAATGATTTGTTCTGTAAACATGGGTAATTATTTATGAAACCGATTAGATTATAAGGTCTCTTTTCATTAATTTACTGTAACATAAACTGAAACGAATCGAGAGCATTTCGCCCCGTTGATTGCGTACGTAAACATTGAATAAAGGGAAATCACCCCAGTCTGTTATGATAAAAGTTAACACCTTACCGAAACAACGTCTGTTTTTTTCCAATTCAATTTTACTTGAGTAAGAACGGGACATATACGTTATTCTGTTTGTTGACAGGGGACATGGTCTCACGTTCCCTGCATGAAACATATATCCAGCCTCGGCTGACGCCTCGGTTGAATATAAATATCATGCAGGGAACGTGAGATCATGTACCCTGTCAACAAACAGAATAACTTATAATGTTTCAGAACATCCAAAAGGTCTAATCGGCTGAGCCACAAATACGACTTGACATTTTTACTGCCTTTTTCTAGGAACCTGACATATATTCCGGGACAGTTCCTAAAAGGGAGCCGCTTTCTTGTGGGCATTCCATCTTTCTCCCCCCCCCCCCCCACTGCATGTGTACCATACGTGTGTCCCGGGTGAGATAGCAGGGAGAGACAGATGTATCCCACCCCACCCACGTGACGTTATACATTTATAACGTTATTATGACGTTATGCATATCGTATCAGTTTCTTGCTACCAACTAATTCATATTGACGTCATCGGAAAGCAGTGTGATCAAAGTTCGATGCTCTAAAACTCTTCAACCCTCAAGCTGCCACCGTTCCTAATCGATTTCGTGGTATATACCTTGCTATATACATAACTTGTGCATGCTCCTTCCGATGGTGGCATCAGTTTCTCAAAACAACGAATACAAAATGAGTTGATTGAATCAGCACGTGACTCCCGATTACCTCTGGCTAACGTAATCGCTGCATGGTGGGGGGAGAAAAATCATCCTCGATGAGTCTGAAGGTGGGAATGGGGAAATCTCACCCTCGGGGCAAGATATTTGAACCAGACTCTCGGCAAGCCTCGGGTCTGGTTCAAATATCTTGCCCCTCGGGTGAGATTTCCCCATCCCACCTCCAGACTCATTGGGAATCATAATAATCCTCAGTTGAAATTACTTACTGATGGGTGTTTAAGGTCATATCCATCACCCATGACTATATCATGACTCCTACAAAAGAATAAAGTCAAGTTTAAGTCATAAACAGTTAAAAATCTGTTTCGCAGACCCTCCTGCATGGTTCTTTTGGCTGCCGCTTGCTCGTTTTTATAACCAATGCAAACTTAAAAACAAATTAAAATTAAATGGTTTATGTCTGATATTTTACCCAAGTGAAAAAAATTGATAAATGTGCCCCTTGAGTGCAACAAGGCTTTGTAATGCTTTAGCATTGCAAAGCCTTTTTGCCTTCAAGGGACGAAATACACCACCACCCATGCTATTGTGTAGATTAGGAGGCCTAAAGCACAAAACAAACCACGAACATGAACTTTGGATGGCAAAAAATAATTACAAAAATAAACAATAAAATAAAAACCAGCTCGTCCACATGCAATTTTACAACAAAAAATGGCCACTTTGTGGGGCCTAACCAAGCGTTTATTCCAAGAGGACTACCACACCGGACGCTGTTCACTGTGTCCGATTTTGCACGCAAAACAACCCTTTTTAGCGCAGTAAACAGGCACTGCTTCGCCTTCCGGACCGTTTCCAACGAGAGATCCCCAGATGAGTGAACCGCATTTTTGGTCATATTTAAAATGTTACTAATTTCGTTCTATCCTTTTATGAGAGACATTAGGCTACAATTATCGTGCATGACAACCGTTACTTATTCCGGTTCCTTATTCGGCATTCCTTATCAACCAATTGTCGATTGATAACGAATGGTGAATAAGAACCATGAATAAGGGTTAGTAGTAAAGTCACCACATTTATCAGTTAACCCTTTACCTAACCTGAAACGCAGACGACACTTGCAAAAATAATTCTTGAATAACTAATTTTTTTCATTTTTTGTCTCAAAAATATAGGTTATGACCCCTCGTTGGAACGAGCTCGACGAGCTCGTTCCAACGAGGGGTCATAACCTATATTTTTGAGACAAAAAATAAAAAAAATAATGAAAATTAATTGGCGATTTTTGAGAATAGCGCTGGCCGGTTTTGGCCGTTACGTTAGGTAAAGGGTTAATAACAGACGCACTGCAATATACGTGGGCTAACGCAACATTTCGATGATGAATGAATGCTGAAGAAAGAACACTAACGCCCAACGTAACAGTTGTATCTTGCCAAAGTTATTTCACACAAATTTCATTCAAATAATATGTATTGTTTTTATACTTCGCATTCACAATCATATTTTATTGCCCTTCATTGGAACGAGTTGGGCAGACTCGTTCAAATGAAGGATCCTAAGCTGTGTTTCTGAGACAAAAATGAAAATGTTGACTGACGTCACATGCCGGTTTTTTCTTTTGCTGCCACTTTGTATTGTTAACACGGGGGAGATAGCCCCCTCCCCCCCGCCCACACACACACACACACACACACACACACACACACACACACGGTCTTGTCTACCCTACATACCGAGGTACCCCATTGTTTGTCCTTTGTGTGGACTAACGGTTTCTACCTCGTTTTGCCGGTACAGTTCTGGGAAAACAACCGAGGTAAAGGGTTTCTTTTGTCTTTTGTACCTCAGTAAGGCGAAACACGCAAACTCTTTTGTCTAGTTACCTCGTCAAGTTGGTAAGACAAACGCACACACACACACACACAGCGGAGTTAATTTTGACAAAAGGAATTGGCGCCTCCTCATGTTTGTAAAAACATCCTTATGATTGGAAGTTCAAATTTAGGACGCATTGATTGAAATCCCCATCCGGACATCCAGGTGGAGTGTTACCCCGGCGCCAAATTCAATCATCTGCGCTCTATGTTTAAAGGGCACAGGGGCCAGTCCAGTCCCCCAAAAATATTATTAAATATTGGCGTGAATTCTCGAAACGATAATTCTGATCTCGTAGTTAAGCAGTTGCGGAATATGCTTAGCGATATCAGGGTCAAGTTTAGATCAGCAAAAATTTATTTCGCTGAACTAAACTTTTCGCAAAAACTCCCTCAGGCTGAGAGGAGAACCCTGAGCATCATCAACGAAACCATTCGGAAAGTGAAGGACGTTAACTTGATACCAAAAATTGATGACGCGAAGTTTGATGTTGCTCAGGATTTAATCCATTGGACCACGAGAACCGCCAATATTATGTACGATCACTGGTTGAACCACCTAAATTTAAACTAAGTAAAGGCAAAGGTAACAGCCGCATAACAGATGTGGGATTAGGAACTAATGTGGTTAACCTGTCTGGCACCAGTGACCTAACAACCTAAGAGAAATCTCTTTTAGATCGCGGTTTAACTTTTGTACCAACACCAAAGCCTAAAACTGATAACCAAACAAATTTACCATCATACAACTGTAATTTTCTTAGGCAAATAAAATTAGCCGACCGCTTTAGAAACTCCAGCGGTCGGAAACTTCCTTTTACAGAATCATCTGGTTGGTCACCTCCAGATAGTGAAGTAGATCCCGAAATTATTGAGGCTAGCAAACGAATCATACAAAAGATGTTCAGCATGAACATACTCTCCGATAAAGACAATTTAACAGCTGGTGAACGGAGAGCCCTCACGAAACTCCGAAAAAATAAGAAATTAGTAATTAAACCAGCCGACAAAGGTGGGTCGGTAGTTGTTCTATCTCGGGATAATTATATAAAGGAAGCCATGAAACAACTCAGCAATACTAAACATTATAAGAAAATAGATTCACTTATTTGGCCTAGTAATATCGAAATATTCAATAAGATCTTAAAATTTCTCCTCGACGAAGGTCACATTACCAAAAAACAATTGAAATATTTAACAGCTAAGCTCAGTGCTCAAACAAGACAATTTTATATCCTACCAAAGATCCACAAGGACCGTTCTTCATGGACGGATGACTTAACTCCACCCGGGAGGCCAATTGTATTAGATTGTAATTCGGAATCTTATGCGATCTCGGAATTAATTGATTATCATCTGAAACCTATAGCAAATAGACATCCGAGCTATCTAAAAAATACACAGGATTTCCTGTCAAAAATTTCGAAATTGAAAATATCGAAAAATGCAATTCTGGCTACTTTGGACATCGACAGTATGTATACGAATATTGATATTGATAAAGGTGTTAAATCAGTTAAAAATGCATTTGAAAAATATCCGGATGCGAAACGCCCGGATGAACGAGTTTTGGATCTTTTAGAGCTGAGCTTAAAAGGTAATGACTTTCAATTCAATGGAGAATATTTTCTACAAATAATGGGTTGTCCTATGGGCAAAAGATTCAGCCCTAATTTTGCAAGCATTTATGTAGCGGAATGGGAGGAAAATGCCTTAAGCAAATGTGCAAAGCATCCTCTCGTATATCTCAGATATTTAGATGACATTTTTATTATTTGGGAACATTCAAAAGAAGATTTTGATGAATTTTTAGAAATTTTGAACAATCACGATCCAAATATTAAATTGAAAGCTACTATCAGTGAAAATTCTGTTGATTTTCTCGATGTGACCGTGTATAAAGGCAAGCAATTTCAGGCGTCCGGTCATTTTGATTATAAAGTATATTTTAAACCAACTGATTCACATCAATTGTTGCACACAAAATCATTTCATCCTCAACATACATTTAAAGGTATCATCAAATCACAGCTCATTCGTTTCCACCGCAATTCAAGTGATAAGGTAAATTTCAATGAGGCTTGTTCTACTCTATTTGGCGCCCTCAGATCGAGAGGATACTCGCTGCGCCTTTTGCGTAGCCTGAAATCCCAAACCCTGAAAAAGCTCGAAAGTCCAGCTGAAACTACCGATTTCGAACCACTGAAGATTGAACACAACAGACCGTTGCAAAATAGTAGTGGCGTGGTATTTAATTGCAAAAAGCCTCGTTGTAGACTGCATACATTTATGCCTGATCAGAAAGAGGAATTTTCCTCCGAACAAACGAAAAATCATTATCAGATCCGTAACCCCCTCCATTGTGATTCACCAAACATTATTTACCTTATCACTTGTAAGCGATGTCGGAAACAGTATGTTGGTCAAAGTCAAAATCCTTTCCGAGAACGTGCTACTAGACACAAATAGGATATAAAACATAATGCTGATGCCCCAGTAGCACAACATTTTAACCTTCCTGGCCATTCTTTGGACGATTTCGAAATCCACCCAATTGAACAACCACCAATTAAAGACACATTAGAAGAAACGGATGAATTTAAAAAAAACGTGAAGCTTTTTGGATCAATACGCTTCAAACCCTCTGGCCATTTAGTATGAACATATCAGAGGGCGAATGCGAAAGGAGGTCCATCATTCCTTTCACTTTAGTTTAAACAATATTTATTGAAAAAATCGATATGTATACAATATTCAATAACAGTTAATAGAAGCAAACAAAGTGTGAACAGCAAGCAATACAATTGTATACAAGTAGCAGATAGACAAGGTAATGTGAGAGAGGGGATCCGACAGAAAGCTTACAGCTTATGTAAGTCGTCTCCCCGGTTGGTTAACAAAGATACTCCTGTAGGTGGTGTAAGATCAGTCAAAGAGCTCACACATCGCTACATGGATGCCGAGAACACACCCACCCCTCCACTGTGTTTTAATTAAGACAAAGTTGCTACAATCGTAGATTAGATTAACCCAAGGAAACTTTTAACACACATACCCTCTCAGGCCAATAACATGCAGCGACTGGGCTGATGAGCAGACTCGGCAACCAGGCAACGATATGTGAGATTGTTTAAACTTCGGGTTAAGAGAAAAGAAGAAGAAAAAAAAACAAAAAGTAGTAGAGTGGTAGAAGAGCCAAAGCACTGATCGAAGAGTGAGGAAAGTGACAGGAAAAAATTACAGGTGCCAGGTTGAATACATGGTGCATTGAGTTAAGACTGTGTAGAATAAACGGGCGGTAACTTGGTTTCAGATCATCAATTTAGAGATGGCTATGTTACAAGTTTCAGGTTTCAGGTTTCAGTGGTGTTGAGCTGCAAGAAGGAGATATTATGTTGACTTATAACTTACTAAAATCGTTTAGCGGATAAAATAAAGTCATGGACTACGTCAAAAATAAGGCTGTTATCCTCGTTGTTTAGGAATTTAGATCCAAACAAGAGTATGGATGTGTCTACTGTATATGGAAGTAAATTAATCGAGATGTTGCGAGCGTTCGAGAACAATGGGCACTGAAGGAGAAAACGATCGGTAGTTTCACGCTCGCCACACTGACACAGGGGGCTTGGTGATAAATGGTTTTCATATAGATGTGAGTTGAGATTACTACAGTGTAACCGCAGCCTGCAGTGATATATTTGGGCCCTGCGAGATTTCGCATCACTGAAGAACTTTGGGGGTCTTTGGTTACCATTGCTCAAGAAAGTTTTAAAGTTTGTCAACGATGAATTCTCGCGGACAGGTAAGGGCAAGTTATTCTACTGATCAGTGACGTTGGGGATAAAAGAGGACTGATACAGTTGCGTTCGACAGAAGGGGACTCGGTGGTTCTGACTAGATCGGAGACTAAGTGATGGATTCGTCATTGAGATAAGTCGAGGAACCTTATTTGAAATGTATGGGGGAGACATATGATGATACATTTTAAAAAACTGAATTAATTTATGTTTGCGGCGTCTTTCTTGCAAAGAGTCCCAACGTGTTTCCGTATATAAAAGAAGCTTACTGGCACTCATTGTAGCTCCTGTGATGATTCTTGCAGCTGCAATTTGTATTTTTTCAAGTTGAGCGACATTAGTCACAGAACAATTATCCCAGACAGTATCCGCATATTCAAGAAGAGGCCTTATAAAGGCAAAATATATATTTTCTAAGACACTGCGATCAAGACTAAATTTATGCCTCCTCAGCAGGTCTATACGAGACCAGGCTTTGGAGCAGATGTGGTCAATATGGTCGTTCCATGTACATGTACTGTTCATTATGAGGCCTAAGTGTTTATGGTCGCGAACTTCCGCAATCGCCGAGTCACCTAAATATAAGGGTGGATGGGAGTTAGGGATATTTTTACGTGATATCAACATACTCTCAGTTTTGTTAGGATTGAACTCAACCAACCAGGTTTTGGCCCAATGATCGATTGTGGTCAAATCCTGATTGATTATGGACGAGGCTTGCTCCGGGTTCTCAATAATTAAATATAAAGACGTATCGTCCGCAAAGAGGCGTATACTACTAAGTAAATCTCTGGTTATGTCGTTTATGTATATCAAGAACAGTAGGGGTCCAAGTATTGACTCCTGGGGTACACCAGCATTGATTGGTCTCCATGAAGATTCCTCCGAAGCTACCACAACCCGCTGCGATCTTTCCGAAAGATACGATTTCAAAAACCGTAAGAGTTCCCCTGAGACCCCAATACTTTCCAGCTTGTGGATTAGACCAGCGTGCCATACCTTGTCAAAGGCCTTACTGACGTCACAGAAAACAACCCTCACTTCTTTCCCTTCATCTAGAGCCCGACAAAATTCGTCATATATATCAGTTAATTGGAGGACTGTCGAATCCCTTGGTGTAAAACCTGATTGAAATTGACTAAGAATATTATTTTCGCTCAAAAACTGCCACAGGCGTTTGAATACACATTTTTCAAATATTTTACCAACACAGCTGATAAGTGATATCGGACGATAATTAGTCACTAAGTTAGACGGTTGTTTTTTTAGGATTGGGGTGACATTTGCTTTTTTCCATAGTGACGGAAAGTACGAATTGTTCAGTAGTATGTTAAATAAGATTGAAAGTGGCTCACAGAGAGAGGATTTATATTTTTTTAAGAGACGCGGGCTTATTTGATCGGGGCCAGACGCCTTGGACACTTCTATAGACTTCATTGTGGCATATACGTCACTGCAGTGTAGAATAATGTTATCAATAACACGTGAGACATGGGGTGGTGCATCCGGTAGGGAGGCATTTGAGTCGTCAACTGTCGAGATAGAACAGAAGTATTCATTGAACACTTCAGCTTTCTCAAAACTTGAGTATATTTTGTCTGAGTGGACCAGAGTGGGAATGCCTGTTGCGTGACTGCTACCGAGTAGTGTTTTTAGAGTCTTCCACCACTGCGATGCTGGGGTGTCTTTGCTCATCAATGTGGACTGAACTTTTGAGAATTGTAAGTATTTGGCCTTCCTAACAGCCGAAACAAACTTCATTACGTTTAAGTTTGTATTTGACCCAGGCGTGTGGGAAATTCGTACGTTTAGAAATGCGGTAAAGACGTTTACGTTGTCTTATTAGTAGTCTTATTTCATTGTGCATCCATTTTGGTTGGTTTATTCTAGACGTAATGATTTTGTTGGGTATATATCTGGATGCAGTATCAAGTATTTTAGCGGTGAGACTGGAAACTATAGTATCGAGACATTGAGTATCAAAGATGGAATCCCAGTCGGTGTTGGAGAAAGCCTCGTTTAATGCCTCGTAATTACCTTGAGGATAAAGCCATATCCTCCTTTTGAAAGCTGGCGAGATTGGTTTCAGGAATTCGACCTCCATTGAAATTGGACAATGATAGTGGATCATGTCTGGGATAACTGGTTCAAGAACGTCGCATGCTTTCACGTGTACTGAGTCACTGACAGCAAAGAGATCAAGCAATGTTGCCGATGTCTCAGTAAAACAAGTTGGTTCCCTCACAAGCTGTCTAAGATTAAAATAATTAGTTATATCAGAAACGTTACCTCTTAAGGAAAACAATTGGTTATCATTAAAATCACCTGTTACAATTAAGTCACCAATTGACGTGTCTCTAGCTTTTTCAATGGATGACGATATGGCACCCCATGTATCTGGGGGACTATTTGGTGGACGATAGAATACTCCTAATAATAATGACCTACCCCTTTTCGTGAATATCTCAGCCCAAAGGCATTCCGTATTTGATGTGTCGAGATCAGGTCTTTGTCTAAACGAGATGCCTTCTTTAACATAAATGGCAACACCACCTCCCCTTGACGAGCGGTCGAATCTCAACGGTTCATGGAACCCATCTAGTATGATATCGGATGTGGAATCGTTTGGATCCAGCCATGTCTCACTCAGGGCAATAATATCACAGGAAGCGAATTCATACTGAATAATATCTAGTTTCGGTTTGAGGCTTTGGATGTTGAGATGAACAATTGTTAGAGTGTTTTGATTATGAAATGGGCTGTGAGAGTTAGGACCAGGGTTGGTTTCAATGTCCCCAGATAGTAACAAGCTTATGGCCAAATAGCAGAACAAACAATATAGGACGAATGTGGTCAATACTTTCAAACTAGATTTAGACTTTGAAATACTGGCCGGTCTATAACAATGCTGAAATGTGTGGGGGAAATTAAAAAAGTAGGGGGTGGTTTCATAGGATTGCCCCCAAAAATGACAGATCATGAAGGTGAAGCTTTTAAGTAGCCCAACACCACTGAGACGCATCAGGAGGTAGATTAACCCACAAATGGAGCTGTTTTTTGGCAGACATTGTTTTAATTTACTAGCAAAGACTAGTAAATTGAATTCCCTATGTGAGCTCGGAATGCTTCGAGTGAGCACATTATATATAGGATTAGTTTTGAAATCAGGTTATATTTAAGGCACTAATTTGTATTCAAAAGCAAAAGGTATTCAATCTGGCTTGGCAAGAGGAAATGACGTACAGGGTAAGATAGGATAAATAGACTGTCGAATGAACGATGTGTAAGACACAAAGAGTAAGGAAGTATAACTATATACAAAATATGTGTAAAATGTTTATATATATATATAAGTTATGGGTGAAGTCAGCTTGTGGGGGGCCAAGAATTACTACTGCATTTGGGTGATGTGGATGTTCCATACACTGGTCCGTCGATGTGTCAGATGGGTTTCCGTTAGCTGAAAAAAGGAGGGGGTCCAGGTTCCTGTATGCTCCCATAACAAAATAGAGCATGGAGGTGGGGGCATATTTTTTTATAGGTTGAAACGTTCACGAGTTTCATGTTGTTTGATAACTTTGTGGTGTGTTACAAGAAAAGGCCATATGGTAGCAGTTGCTTCAACGGTAAGTAGGTGCTGGTTTCGGAAATATTTAATGAAGAACTAGGAGCGTTTTCCTTCGCCTCGACTCATATACCATGACACCCAACAGCAACGAGCTCACTGGTTAAATATTTCCTAGACCAGCAAGTAGGTGCTGGTTCTGGAAACACTCAACGAAGAACAAGGAGCGTTTTCCTTCGCATCGACTCATGTACCATGACACCCCACAGCAACGAACTCACCGATCTCGTTACTATGAGGGGCCATGGGACATGTCACAAGTAAGAATAATATGTCGTGATATTTGGTGGAGGGGAAAATGATTCACTGGGTATAAGTTTTCTAGAAGTATTACCTGTGTATATTGATGATGTTTCCACCATTAATTTCGACTATAGTAGAGGGCTATTTAAGATGATTGGCTGATGCTCAGGATTCATCAATAACTGGGTGCCTTTGCAGGCAGAGCAGACATATTTGGTGAGGATAGACGAACCCTTCTTGCCACGAAACAGTCGAAAATTGGAAAGAAGGGATGCTCTTACATTCAAGTTATGATGGCACCGGAGCGGGGGGGGGGGGGGGGGGGGGACTTCACCCCTGAATAAGTCCGAGCTTACAACTGGTATGCTTGTAGTTTGAGTGATATATATCTAGACAAATATTTGCAAGAGGGAATCAAGGGCGTCCCACCTATAGCTGATAAATCTAGAGCAAGAGTATATGGGGCAAAGACCTCTACATTAGACATGACCTCTACGTTAGACAAGCCCTCACAGACTATGCATCTCCGATTCGAAGTAAAGTTCAATAATTTCGCTTTGTTTTACCTGACTAGTAAAAAATGACCTAATACGGACAATACTGGGACTCAGACTGGTGTACAAGCAGTTGATTTTGAATATTCTATGGGTGATGATTCGCGCCTAGGCCTGTGGAACTAGAAATAGAGAATCTACTTGGGGTGTTGAAGACACTGTAACGTGATTAAATTACAAGTACATTGACAGTGGCTCTTTCGGCAATAGTGACGAACGGGAGTGTCGTTGAGACTAAGCCGGTTTTTCTAGTCAAGTGTCGTCTGTCTGGGAAAGCTGACGGCACTTGGTCGGGAAAACAGCCTTAGGCCTTAAATGTAAAGATTGAAGTAACATCTGGTAATTCCACACGGTTATAACGGGCTTATATGAGTCGGAGCAATACAAGGGATACTGTTACTCAGGCGAGATTATCTCTAGTTGAATTTAAATACACTCAGAAGTAATTGTCGATTCAAGTGCCGCAGGGACACTGACATTGGCTCTTTCCTCAATAGTGACAAACAAGAGTGTCATTGAGGCTAAACCGGTTTTTCTAGTCAAGTGTCGTCTGTCTAGGAATCCAGACGGCACTTGGCCGGGAAAACAGCCTCAGGCCATAAATGTAAAAAAATTGATGTAACATCTGGTAAATTCACAATGTAAAAATTGATGTAACATCTGGTAAATTCACACAGTTATAACGGGCTTATAGGAGTCGGGGCAATACAAGGGATACTGTTACTCAGGCGAGATTATCTGTAGTTGATTTTAAAAACACAATTGACGATTCAAGTGCCGCCGGGACACTGACATTGGCTCTTTCCTCAATAGTGATGAACGAGAGTGTCGTTGAGACTAAACCGGTTTTTCCAGTCAAGTGACGTCTGTCTGGGAAAGCAGACGGCACTTGGCCGGGAAAACAGCCTTAGGCCATAAATGTAAAAATTGATGTAACATCTGGTAAATTCACAGTGTAAAAATTGATGTAACATCTGGTAAATTCACACAGTTATAACGGGCTTATAGGAGTCGGGGCAATACAAGGGATACTGTTACTCAGGCGAGATTATCTCTAGTTGATTTTAAATACACTCAGAAGTAATTGACGATCCAAGTACCGCAGTGACACTGACATTGGCTCTTTCCTCAATAGTGACGAACGAGAGTGTCGTTGAGACTAAGCCGGTTTTTCCAGTCAAGTGTCGTCTATCTGGGAAAGCAGACGGCACTTGGCCGGGAAAACGGCCTAGGCCATAAATGTAAAGATTGATGTAACATCTGGTAAATTCACACGGGTTTAACTGGCTTATATGAGTCGGGGCAATACAAGGGATACTGTTATTCAGGAGAGATTATTTCTAGTTGGTTTTAAACACACTCAGAAGAAATTCAAGTGCAGCAGGGACCCTGACATTGGCTTTTTTCTCAATAGTGACGAACGAGACTGTCGTTGAGACTAAGTCGTTTTTTCCAGCCAGGTGTTGTCTGTCTGGAAAAGCAGACGGCACTTGGCCGGGAAAACAGCTTTAGGCTATAAATGTAAAGATTGATGTAACATCTGGTAAATGCACACGGTTATAACGGGCTTCTAGGAGTCGGGGCAATACAAGGGATACTGTTACTCAAACGAGATTATCTTCTCTAGTTGGTTTTAAATACACTCAGAAGTAATTGTCTATTCAAGTGCAGCAGGGACACTGACATTGGCATTAAAAAAGTAGTAAAAAACGAGTGTGTCGTAAGGTCTACGCTGGGGCTTCTAGTCAAGTATCGTCTGTCTGGGAAGGCAGACGACACTTGACCAGAAACGCCCGCATAGGCTATAATTCTCAAGATCGATATAACGTGGAGTAGATTCAGGTGTTTCTCGGGCTCATAAGAGTTAGAGTAATACAAACAATACAGTTATTCAGACTTCAGTATCTGCTGATAATATGGATACTTTCGAAAGTGATTAAGTGCATAAGTCGATTTTTCATCTCCTCCCCCAATACACAACCTATGTCCCCCCACCAGAACGAACGCATTGCGCTCACTCCAACCAGGGGTCACAAGCTGTGTTCCGGAAACAACTGAAAATGTTTAGTTGTACAAGAATTATTTCACAAGCGTCGTTTGCTACTAGCGCCCGACAAAGGATAATTGATAATTTAAAGGTGAGTTTTTCCAATTTTTACTGGGGACTCCAATAAAAGTGATTAAGTGCATAAGTCGATTTTTCATCTCCTCCCCCAATACACAACCTATGTCCCCCCATCGGAACGAGCACATTGCGCTCACTCCAACTAGGGGTCACAAGCTGTATTCCGGAAACAACTGAAAATGTTTAGTTGTACGAGAATTCTTTCACAAGCGTTATTTGCTACTAGCGCCTGACAAAGGGTAATCGATAATTTAAAGGTGAGTTTTTCCAATTTCTACTGGGGACTCCAATAAGATTACGAAATAAGATACCACTTGTATTTCATAAAATCAAAGAGCGGGATCCTTTCCGGAAGAAATGTTGATTGACCCCTACTATGGCCTTGTCGGAGAAATATTCGAGATGTTAGTATGAAAATTGAGAAAATACCATTAAAATTAATATCTATTAATAGCCACCAGGAAGCTGTGTTTATCAAAGTGTTGATTGACCCCAACGATGGCCACACTTGTTATGGCTTCATCGGAGAATATTCAAATTATCAGTTCATGGCCCAGATTAACTTTTTATTGCCTTAACTGGTAGAGTGCTGGAAGCCCTATTTTGGGCTTTACTAAAAGTGACAGGCAATAACTGTCTGTAGTTACATTCTGCCTGAGGAAGCCTTTATTGTCCCTGATATGAATCAGATTTTTTATACAATATTTTGCTCTCTGACATTTAATTGGATAGTGCCTATAAGGCACTATCCAATTAAATGTAATAGAGCAGTATATGATGAGCTTTGATTTGTTGTCAGAAAAAACTCAGCACTCCACCAGTTAATGAACCACACAAATATGGACACCATCAGAATGGGCTCAACAGCAAACTGTAATCGAGTTGTGATTCAATAATTGTGATTCAATAAAAAAAAAGGTTCAATGAGATATCTGGAAAATATTCTAAAGGTAATTTCATCACACATTGGCTTCAATGTGCTCTAGTTTGAGCATTGTAGTAACACGCTCAACTGATCCAGTTTTGAGTTTGACAAAAATCACCCCGTCGAAGGTCCATGTATCAAGGATTTTCTTTTGTGCCTTCATAATCCTTGCCCTTCTTGCGATTAGGGCCCGGATATTCGTAAGATCCTCATTCAGATGCACGGAAGAAAAATTGGTGGACTGCGGAATATTTTTCTTCAGTTTCTTCAGGGCCGTTTTCGAACGATAAAGACGGTCTCTAGTTCTATAACTGTTCAAGCGAAAAATTATGGGTCTGTTCGGAGCTTTGTTTCTAGGTCCAACACGATGACTCCTAGATATATCACTTAAAGAAATATCTACACCTATTTGCTTAGCAGTTTCAATCACGACTGCATGGGTGTTCTCATTCTCACTTTCAGGGATTCCAGAAAGTCGCAAACTAGTTCTCCTTCCATACTGTTCCAAGTCGTCCAGTTTTTCTTCTAATGTCACAATTTTGCGATCCCGTTCAGAAAGCTGTTCTTTCAAAACTTTAATTTCACCCTCGGCAGCTGACAGACGTTTATCAATTGCGCCTGTGAAAATCGATTGCAATAAACCCTGTACCGTTTTGTCTCTTAATAGCTCAATGAAATCATCCTTCATGAACGAGATAAAGGGACCCCTGCCGCCTGTCTGGTATGGGTTTTCGTCCCCATGATGAGCGCCCAAATGCGAATGGGGAGTGCTGCATAGGTCGATTGGTTGAGGAAGATCGTCTTCCTCATCTCTGCCATCCATGCTATCAGCAACCTTTGCTTTCTTCCTTTCAAGTGGGGAAAGAGTAGAGTCGAATGATACCTGGGATAGCTGACGACTCTGTTTATCTCTGATGTTACTACCGCACTCTGGATCTGAAGAGTCACTCATTGCAGCTTGTGTTACACTGTGTAGGATAAAGCTTTAATGTCACAGTTACAGTTACAGTTGAGTAAGAGCAATGAAGCATCAACACGAGAAAATACCAAGGCTATTGTCACTCGATCAAAAGGTGTAAAACTCCGCAAACACTGTTATGAATACCCTGTTGCTGCTGAGTGATGTGTTCATTCATTCAGTCGAATCACAATCACACATAAGTGCAAATGACAACATATCACTTCCAATAATATTAACGAGGACAATTCAATGGCAGTACGGTAGAGTAATTCCACAGTAGAGTAATGTCACAGTAGAGTAACTTCACATTGTTGCATCACAAGTCTCCATGGTGGGAGTAAACAATTCGCCGATCAGGAACCTCGAAAATAGGATATTTTAATAACCTGGCATTGATGACAGTCAAATTGCCTCCTTTATGGTTTGCCAAAATACAAAGTCTTGACCTCACCAATATCTAGAACATCTAATACTACTGCGCCATATTAATCAACATCGAAACAGCACAAAAACACATAGAAAATTCCCACATAATGCAGACAGAAAAACCTAACATCCACTCGTCACCACCATCGCTCTTTAATTTCTTTAACGTACAACAGAATGAATATCGAAATAGCAAAAATGTTAAAAGATGAATTCAATTTTACCAATGCTAAATTAAATGAACCTTTGAATCTTCGACCTGTCATCGCCTATAAGAAAAACAAAAGCTTGCGTAACATCCTTGTAAGGACTAAATTAGAGCCCATCAATGAATAACATCAATTATTGCCAGTCAGTTTAACCAGTTCCTGAGCTCATCACTTAGTTTAAATCAATTTTGTGTAATTTTTTGTCATGTTTGAAACCCATCAGGGTTCAGTAAATGAAAACAATTTTTCGGTGGCATATTAAAAGAAAAAAACGTTTCAGTAGGAAATGTCTGTGCCAGTGCGATTTTTTAAACCTCAAACACACACAGGCGAGTGCCAGAGTTCATATATGCCCAAAATCAATTCAAAATCAAAATCCAATTTCAACCATGTTTATTTATTTCCTAAATAAAATCATTTATTTATTTATTTACACTGTATTTTATTTTTAATTTTTAATTTTTCATTATTTATTTATTTTCACTGTATTTTATATTTAATTTTTCATACCTTTCACACAATGTAGAGGTTCAGAAGCTAAAACACACAATTTCTACGTTATGTAAAATATTTTCCGTCATAAACCTCCGTCGGGGATATTCATTCCAACTGGTAACATTCGTGAGGCATCATAATCTTTGGCGTTATTTTTTATTTATTTCTCCAGTCTCAATATATTTTATAAAACCATTTTTCATATTATTTTCACACACTTCTGAAGCCAGTAAAGCAAACAGCTCCGATTGGTTATACTTAAATCAAAGCCAACCAATAGGGCTTCATGGGGTCAGTAAAGCAAACCACTCACTGACTGATTAAAAATCAGTGAAAGCCAGTCAATAGGGCTTCATCTAATTTGTTTGGACGACACAAACTGAGTTGTGAAAACAAACTTTGGACACTCAGGTTGAAAAGAATTATCTTGATGAGTGACATTTGTCAGCTTGTCACCGAGTTTTATTATGTACTGAGCTGTGAAAAACACCCCAGCCCACATATGGATATGTACCAGGCATGTCATCCCCAAGTTGGAATCATTTTCCTCAAAGTCTCCTTGAAGAAGCAAAAACAAGCGAAACGCGTCGAGACAGACGGATTATTTTCTACCATTGCTGAAGACTACAACCAATCCAGGTATCTTCTCTAATAGGTGATATCTAGATTTCATTTTAATTTATTTCATTTCTTCATTTTAAATTCATCTACCTATTCTTCAAATGGCTCAAAAAAGACAGAAGCATCAGGGAAAGAGAGTTGCCCAGTCTGGAAGAGGCCAGGAACAATCGTTCCAGGCCTATTCTAGATTGGTCAAGGCCCTTTTCCAGGTGATTCAGTGTATGCACCATATTGGGCTCCTAGAGCAGCATTTGGCCAACCGGAATTTCCCGAAACAGTTGGAGAAGAAAGTAGATGAGTTAGGTGGCTTTCTAAAGCCGGCTCTTCCCACCCCACACATTTTTTCTGTTTTTCGACAGATTAGTGTGGGATGGGCCAACCAAACGTTAAATGCTTTAGTTGAGCATTACAAGATAAATTTAAACCAAGTCTAAGATAACTTTGGCTATGCGACCACCTCCTGGACTCGAAAAAATAGACTTCAACAGCGCTTCGGCGCGTGCCTTGATCTGGGCTCAAAAAAACTTTAAAAATAAGTTGACAGATAAGACTATTTCGGCCTATGAGTCTTACATTTCGGAACTTCGCCCAGCGTCTGGAGTAAGGAACAATACGGGAGGGAGCAAGCAAACTCCGGCCCGTGTTGTCCCTCTACCCCAACACGAAAAGCAAAATAAGAAAAGATCAAGGCAAAGCACATCTCCCTCTTCTTTTCCTTCTACTTCTTCATTCTCTCAGAGTTAGCGCCTCAATTTGCAAACATCTCCGGTCCATATTGTGACTGAAGATGCTCGCAAATTGAGTAACGCTGTCTCGCCTCGTCTTGCTCCTCTACCTCCTACTCCTCCCCAGCCTTTCTTCTCAGGTTCTCCCAGTGATCTCACTAGAACTCCTCCTCCTCCTCCTTCTGTTTCTTCTCCTGCTTCTTCTCCCCCTTCTCCTGCCTCTAGTGTGGTTCAACCAGGTATATCGTAGTCAGAGAAAGTCAAATCACCGAGTCGCAACTCGGGCCGCTCATTTGATTCTAAATTCTCCCAGTTTCGGCATAAAAGCGGAGTTAATTTTGACAAAAGGAATTGGCGCCTCCCGATGTTTGTAAAAACATCCTTATGATTGGACGTTCAAATTTAGGACGCATTGATCGAAATCCCCATCCGGACATCCAGGTGGAGTGTTACCCCGGCGCCAAATTCAATCATCTGCACTCTATGTTTAAAGGGCACAGGGGCCAGTCCAGTCCCCCAAAAATATTATTAAATATTGGCGTGAATTCTCGAAACGATAATTCTGATCTCGTAGTTAAGCAGTTGCGGAATATGCTTAGCAATATCAGGGTCAAGTTTAGATAGCAAAAATTTATTTCGCTGAACTAAACTTTTCGCAAAAACTCCCTCAGGCTGAGAGGAGAACCCTGAGCATCATCAATGAAACCACTCGGAAAGTGAAGGACGTTAACTTGATACCAAAAATTGATGACGCGAAGTTTGATGTTGCTCAGGATTTAATCCATTGGACCACGAGAACCGCCAATATTATGTACGATCACTGGTTGAACCACCTAAATTTAAACTAAGTAAAGGCAAAGGTAACAGCCGCCTAACAGATGTGGGATTAGGAACTACTGTGGTTAACCTGTCTGGCACCAATGACCTAACAACCGAAGAGAAATCTCTTTTAGATTGCGGTTTAACTTTTGTACCAACACCAAAGCCTAAAACTGATAACCAAACAAATTTACCATCATACAACTGTAATTTTCTTAGGCAAATAAAATTAGCCGACCGCTTTAGAAACTCCAGCGGTCGGAAACTTCCTTTTACAGAATCATCTGGTTGGTCACCTCCAGATAGTGAAGTAGATCCCGAAATTATTGAGGCTAGCAAACGAATCATCCAAAAGGTGTTCAGCATGAACATACTCTCCGATAAAGACAATTTAACAGCTGGTGAACGGAGAGCCCTCACGAAACTCCGAAAAAATAAGAAATTAGTAATTAAACCAGCCGACAAAGGTGGGTCGGTAGTTGTTCTATCTCGGGATAATTATATAAAGGAAGCCATGAGACAACTCAGCAATACTAAACATTATAAGAAAATAGATTCACTTATTTGGCCTAGTAAAATCGAAAAATTCAATAAGATCTTAAAATTTCTCCTCGACGAAGGTCACATTACCAAAAAACAATTGAAATATTTAACAGCTAAGCTCAGTGCTCAAACAAGACAATTTTATATCCTACCAAAGATCCACAAGGACCGTTCTTCATGGACGGATGACTTAACTCCACCCGGGAGGCCAATTGTATCAGATTGTAATTCGGAATCTTATGCGATCTCGGAATTAATTGATTATCATCTGAAACCTATAGCAAATAGACATCCGAGCTATCTAAAAAATACACAGGATTTCCTGTCAAAAATTTCGAAATTGAAAATATCGAAAAATGCAATTCTGGCTACTTTGGATATCGACAGTATGTATACGAACATTGATATTGATAAAGGTGTTAAATCAGTTAAAAATGCATTTGAAAAATATCCGGATGCGAAACGCCCGGATGAACAAATTTTGGATCTTTTAGAGCTGAGCTTAAAAGGTAATGACTTTCAATTCAATGGAGAATATTTTCTACAAATAATGGGTTGTCCTATGGGCAAAAGATTCAGTCCTAATTTTGCAAGCATTTATGTAGCGGAATGGGAGGAAAATGCCTTAAGCAAATGTGCAAAGCATCCTCTCGTATATCTCAGGTATTTAGATGACATTTTTATTATTTGGGAACATTCAAAAGAAGATTTTGATGAATTTTTAGAAATTTTGAACAATCACGATCCAAATATTAAATTGAAAGCTACTATCAGTGAAACTTCTGTTGATTTTCTCGATGTGACCGTGTGTAAAGGCAAGCAATTTCAGGCGTCCGGTCATTTAGATTATAAAGTGTATTTTAAACCAACTGATTCACATCAATTGTTGCACACAAAATCATTTCATCCTCAACATACATTTAAAGGTATCATCAAATCACAACTCATTCGTTTCCACCGCAATTCAAGTGATAAGGTAAATTTCAATGAGGCTTGTTCTACTCTATTTGGCGCCCTCAGATCGAGAGGGTACTCGCTGCGCCTCTTGCGTAGCCTGAAATCCCAAACCCTGAAAAAGCTCGAAAGTCCAGCTGAAACTACCGATTTCGAACCACTGAAGATTGAACACAACAGACCGTTGCAGAATGGTAGTGGCGCGGTATTTAATTGCAAAAAGCCTCGTTGTAGACTGCATACTTTTATGCCTGATCAGAAAGAGGAATTTTCCTCCGAACAAACGAAAAATCATTATCAGATCCGTAACCCCCTCCATTGTGATTCACCAAACATTATTTACCTTATCACTTGTAAGCGATGTCGGAAACAGTATGTTGGTCAAAGTCAAAATCCTTTTCGAGAGCGTGCTACTAGACACAAACAGGATATAAAACATAATGCTGATGCCCCAGTAGCACAACATTTTAACCTTCCTGGCCATTCTTTGGACGATTTCGAAATCCATCCTATTGAACAACCACCAATTAAAGACACATTAGAAGAAACGGATGAATTTAGAAAAAAACGTGAAGCTTTTTGGATCAATACGCTTCAAACTCTCTGGCCATTTGGTATGAACATATCAGAGGGCGAATGCGAAAGGAGGTCCATCATTCCTTTCACTTTAACGTACAACAGAATGAATATCGAAATAGCAAAAATGTTAAAAGATGAATTCAATTTTACCAATGCTAAATTAAATGAACCTTTGAATCTTCGACCTGTCATCGCCTATAAGAAAAACAAAAGCTTGCGTAACATCCTTGTAAGGACTAAATTAGAGCCCATCAATGAATAACACCAATTTCTGCCAGTCAGTTTAACCAGTTCCTAAGCTCATCACTTAGTTTAAATCAATTTTGTGTACTTTTTTGTCATGTTTGAAACCCATCAGGGTTCAGTAAATGAAAACAATTTTTCGGCGGCATATTAAAAAGAAAAAAACGTTTCAGTATGAAATGTCTGTGCCAGTGCGATTTTTTAACCTCAAACACACACAGAGTCTTGTTTTCCCTACATACCGAGGTACCCCATTGTTTGTCCTTTGTGTGGACTAACGGTTTCATCCTCGTTTTGCCGGTACAGTTCTGGGAAAACAACCGAGGTAAAGGGTTTCTTTTGTCTTTTGTACCTCGGTAAGGCGAAACACGCAAACTCTTTTGTCTTGTTACCTCGTCAAGTTGGTAAGACACACACACACACACACACACACACACACACACACACACACACACACACACACACACACACACACACACACACACACACACACACACACACACACACACACACACAGAGTCTTGTTTTCCCTACATACCGAGGTACTCCATTGTCTGTCCTTTGTGTGGACTAACGGTCTCAACCTCGTTTTGCCGGTACAGTTCTGGGAAAACAACCGAGGTAAAGGGTTTCTTTTGTCTTTTGTACCTCGGTAAGGCGAAACACGCAAACTCTTTTGTCTAGTTACCTCGTCAAGTTGGTAAGACAAACGCACACACACACACACACACAGTCTTGTCTTCCCTACATACCGAGGTACCCCATTGTTTGTCCTTTGTGTGTACTAACGGTTTCTACCTCGTTTTGCCGGTACAGTTCTGGGAAAACAACCGAGGTAAAGGGTTTCTTTTGTCTTTTTTACCTCGGTAAGGCGAAACACGCAAACTCTTAACATCCTTGTAAGGACTAAATTAGAGCCCATCAATGAATAACATCAATTTTTGCCAGTCAGTTTAACCAGTTCCTAAGCTCATCACTTAGTTTAAATCAATTTTATGTACTTTTTTGTCATGTTTGAAACCAATCAGGGTTCAGTAAATGAAAACAATTTTTCAGCGGCATATTAAAAGAAAAAACGTTTCAGTATGAAATGTCTGTGCCAGTGCGATTTTTTAACCTCAAACACACACACACACACACACACACACACACACACACACACACACACACACACACACACACACACACACACACACACACACACACACACACACACACAGCGTCTTGTTTTCCCTACATACCGAGGTACCCCATTGTTTGTCCTTTGTGTGGACTAACGGTTTCATCCTCGTTTTGCCGGTACAGTTCTGGGAAAACAACCGAGGTAAAGGGTTTCTTTTGTCTTTTGTACCTCGGTAAGGCGAAACACGCAAACTCTTTTGTCTAGTTACCTCGTCAAGTTGGTAAGACAAACCCACACACACACACACACACACACACACACACACACACACACACACACACACACACACACACACACACACACACAGAGTGTTGTCTACCCTACATACCGAGGTACCCCATTGTTTGTCCTTTGTGTGGACTAACGGTTTCTACCTCGTTTTGCCGGTAAAGTTCTGGGAAAACAACCGAGGTAAAGGGTTCCTTTTGTCTTCTGTACCTCGGTAAGGCGAAACACGCAAACTCTTTTGTCTAGTCACCTCGTCAAGTTGGTAAGACAAACCCACACACACACACACACACACACACACACACACACACACACACAACTATGTGGTACTCTATCAATTTAATTAACGTGAAAATCGTGAAAGAAGTCCCATGCAACTGTCCGAATAAAAGAATTCTATTAAGTTTCGTGACGAGGAGATTCTGGTTTTCAAGTCTACCTTTGCTATTGACCCTGATGGGACAAGTTTGTCTAACCCGCTCCAGGGATATCGAGAGCTATGTTTTTGGATGCAAAAACAATGAATCAACAAAAAAATAAAATCAAATGAGACGCGTAAATGGTTACAATCTGGATAGGGCCTGTACACACTCCTTTGAAGAAGAAAGATCAAGCACTTTCAGCACGCAAATATTTTAGCTCTTTCCAGAAAGTTCACCGTATTCTTCATGTCAATCATCTCATCTTTATATACATACTGTAGTTAATAATTCTTATGTTATATATTACGTGTATACCGTAAAGACTATTATCATGACACCTGTTTAATTTGACAAATCAAGCTGCTCTGATAGCATCGGTGGACTGTGTGATATTTGGTTATTCAATAGGTAACAGGCTATGGGATTGAGTCCATACACTGCCAGTGACTGTGTATGAGCCCACATACTTCCTCTGCTGGGCGCCATCTTGTTTCCAAATTAATTTCCCCACCTCCAGTTTTCTGCTATTTTGTGCAAATAAAAAGACCGTTCATTGTGTAAATATTTTCGACCCACGAAACTTGATCGTCGTCTTTTAATTTATTACTTAATTCGTTTGGTGGCATGATAAATACGTTACTGGAGGTTTACGTACCAGGTATGGCGTCATGTGAGGCTCAGCGCGATCAAAATTAATCTCACTTCGCCTCACGTGACGCCATACCTGGCAAGTAAACGTCCTGTAACTTATAACATACGAGGCGCGGGGTATTGGGACAGATACTGGTCGAGAGCGATACGCGAGGTCATTATCTGGCCGGATATTCTGGGCCGAGTAAATTATCCGACTTAAAATTCACTTTACATTAAATACTTGTATCAATCAGGTGTGAGTGTGTTGTAGAGGATCTTCAAACGAATTTTCTGCACAGGGCTGAAAAAAACTTGTTTTCTGCCTTGAGACCACCCACGACTCCCTTCTTCGGAAGAATTTTATTTTCCCGTTTCATGTGGGGGACCCACCCCTTCAACCCAGTTCAGCCCAAAACTGTCCGGTTTTTAACCACATTTCTATCATCATTATCTGTTTCAGCTATTCCATGTTTTCCTAACAACACAAAAAGGGAGCCAATTCACAAATAAATAAATAAATAAATAAATAAATAAATAAATAAATAAATAAATAAATAAAAATAACTTGAGCAGATTTTCAATCCAGAGATAAATAAATAGAGAGTAATCGCTTGACTGGACTGGTTACGTGAAAATAATTCATGAGAGGCATAGACATCAGATAGAAGTCTATGATTAGAGGTGAGGGACGTTGTACAAACATGAGTGTGCGAATGCGCACGAGTGTTTTACAATATAGTCCCTCGCGTCGAATGAATTATTTAACGTAACCAGTCCAGACAAGCGATTACTCTGTTTATTACTTTTCATTATTAACGTTAATTATTTTATTTAACCCTTTACCAAACGTAACGGTCCAAAACGGTCAGCGCTATTCTCAAAACTCGCCAATTAATTTTCATTATTTTTTTCATTTATTGTCTCTAAAACATAGGTTATGACCCCTCATTGGAGCGAGCTCGTCGAGCTCGTTCCAATGAGGGGTCATAACTTAAGTTTTTGAGACAAAAAACGCAAATAATAGTTATTCAAAAAATCTTTTTTGCAAGTGTCGTCTGCTTTTCATGTTAGGTAAAGGGTTACAAAAGGCAAACAAAAACAAACAATGAGGTCCCCATTGCACCCACGGCAAAGCATCTTCGTTTGCGCACACTGATACATGACACAATTGTTGATTGCATAATTCACTTGTGAAGTTATCGTTTTTAACCAAACCCAAAAATTTCCAAAACGTTGTAAATTATGTCTAGTATCTACACAAAAATAACCACATACATCTGCATATTCTACATCATACAGGCGCACATAAAAACTGTATGATCTACACCATTTGCAGTGCATAGAAAAGTTGGTAGCCGATGTCACTGACTGATTTGACGCTCAACAGGTTAACATCTTCCTCTCTGACATACATCCTCCTTTAACCCTTTACCCAACGTAACGGTCAAAACCGGCCAGCGCTATTCTAAAAAATCGCCAATTAATTTTCATGATTTTTTCTTTTTTTTTATCTCAAAAACATAGGTTATGACCCCTCGACGAGCTCGTTCCAATGGAACGAGCTCGTCGAGCTCGTTCCAATGAGGGGTCATAACCTATGTTTTGGAGACAAAAAATTAAAAAAAATTAGTTATTCAAGAATTTGTTTTGCAAGTGTCGCTTTTCATGTTAGGTAAAGGGATAAACACCAAAAAATAACAGCAACGATACCTTGATTTTTTCACTTGAGAAGCGAGGAAATAAGCTCTCAGTAGTTCATATTTCACAAATTTTCGTGGTATCCCCCTCACGCACTCTCCCCCGGGTTCGGCTACGCAGAGTGGGACGCCAAAGGCGGTCGTGCTATCCCCTACAAGCTCCCGTTTACAATACCCCCCCCCCCCTCCCCCAATATTATAAGCTTCCTAGTCCCCTGGCCCTAAGTGAGTATGAAGTCGTCTCATTGTAATTAGAATTGCCAGTGCCAACGAGTTGGAATAATGGGCAAGAAAAACATTCCATTATAATTTACAGTATATTAATTGAGCCCTTTTTAAAAAGATAATTCTGCATACTTAATACTTTCATTCTTCGTTTACAAATGAAGTAACTTTTCACAGTAAATTAATTTCACTTAAATTCTGGAGGCCTTCAGCTGGCGGAGGCCCCTGGGCGGCAGCCCATACAGTCCATGCCTTAATCCGGCACTGGCCGCACGAATTCGTTAGTATACATATACTCTGGCAGAAAATAATTTGTTAATTTCTTATCTGAAAGTAGCTTTCGTTCCTTTGAATAGTTGCTTTTGGCTTTCTTCGCTTTAAAGGAAAAGGTCAGTTTTTAAGAGCCAAGTGGGAATGATGTTTAGAAAAACTTGCAAAAATCAGTGCACTCTGCGACATCAGCTTTTAGGTTACATCAACCCTTTGCCCGTCCGCGTAGCGACAGGGATGGGTAGGGTGGGGAAGCCACCCCCCCCCCCCCCCCACACCTCCACCACTAACCATATCATAATTTTCAATAAATGGAATTTTGAAGTTATAAATTCCATTGTCGGAAATTCAAAGAAATAAATTGCCTTCATGTTTTCAATTTTTCAGATTTTTCCTACCAGTCGATTTGAATTTCCAACCTGTAATTACATTTTTTCCGACTGCTATCGCCGATCGGTTGAGGTTACCGGCTTTTGTCATTCGCTGTGCTCCGACTCCGGATTCCATTCATTTCATTTTTCCAACATTTCAGGTGACTGACGACTGAAATTTTTCCCTTTCAATGACAAGACCACACAAGGACTATAGACTGACAACTAGCTATTCAGCCAGTAGCTACTTCTTCCAACTGGTTGCCAGTCAATTAGAAGGAGTAGGTATTGGCTGAAAAGCTGTCAGTCTATAGTCATTGTGTTGCCTGGCCATTGTAAGGGAAACCTCATGGACCCACGTAATGAAACGCATTTTTCTTGTGGGAAATGCATCTTTTCTTGTGTGGCCGCAGAATCCATTTCAGGGCTTCAAAAATTAAAGATTTGCCCCGAGGATTCTCTCAGGTTCCCCCACCATCGAGACTCGACAGGGAGACACCCCACTCGAACTTTCCTCCAACACGGGCGTGTGCCCCGCTCGGTGCATGTCTGCGGCATGTCGCGTTGGTACCCCAACCCCAGTCAGACATCTAGCTGATCACCCCCCCACCCCACCCCACCAAACCCCACTGAAGAACCTTCCCACGACATTACCTTCCCACATTTCACAAGTATAACTCTTCGATTCGAGCAAATCCGATAAGCTGAAAGAATTAAAATTTGTTTTATTTCATGAGATGATGGACTCCACATGTACATACATATCTCTCGGTCTTGATGAGAAGGGAAAAGAGAAAAACAATGCCCCTGTGACAGGAATGGAAGTCCGTAGGAACGTTAGCCCCTCTGGACTATTATTCCGCGGAATTATAATCCTAGGTCTAACATTTCTAGGAATAGTAGTCCGGCGGACTACTATTCCTAGAAATGTTAGACCTAGGACTATAATTCCGCGGAATAATAGTCTAGAGGGACTAATTTTCCTACGGACTTCCATTCCTGTCACACCGGCACTGGAAAACATATACATTCAGGGTTTGTTCCAAGTTGCTTGGGAAAGAGGCCCTTTTCTTGGTCCTTGGGAAATTATTTATTCAACTGGTCATCTAAACATTAGTCCACGTGGAAGCTCCTTTTTCAGAGATCATAAGGTTAAAATGGGTATTACTTTATTAAAATTAACTATCAGAAAAGTACATTATGTTGTATAAGTTTGGGGATAATAGTGTTGTGTGCCAGAAATTGGGAATTCAGTAACATGGCAATGGGGCCTTATTTCGACCTCTAAAAGGGTCTACATTAAACCCTGATAGTATAAATTTAAGTAACTTTACGCCACTAAAAAAGAAAATGGGAGTGAAGGGGGACCACTTGGGGCACAGGAAGAGCAACAACCCTCCCCCCCCCCCCAAAAAAAAAACAGCCTTGAAAACGTTGGTGTGGGGAATGGGGTTTCATTAAAATTCCTGAAAGTACTGAAGGCGCGAATGATGGAGGTCTGAGGGCCATCGCGCGGAAAATATTGCAAAACTCGGAACATTTTCCTTGTTTTTCTGCGCAAATAATAGATAAGTAAATAGATGAGTGATTGGAAATATCCATGTGAACGAGCAAAAATTACACCCCTCCCCACACACATTTCACAAGTATGGCTCTCAGGATTCGTGCAAATCCGATAAGATAATGTGTAGGCAGTCGAACTACAGGATGGTCACTCAGTTATCTGTCGGTCTGGGAGATAATTGAGTATATACTCTGTAGTCCAGCTGTTACGCATTACCACCCCCCCCCCCCCCCCCCACCTTCCTGCTTACTCCAACCCATATATTATCTCATCAGACTTCCAGGAATCCTAGAACTCAGAATTGTAAAGAAGGGAAACATGCCCATCACCTGTACAATGTAGCGCATCCACTAAAGAGGAGTATAGTAGATACCTCCTCCACACTTTCCCTGAGAGAAAACACCTTCTCATTGCTACGTATTTCCCATATTGAAATGGAGAGTTTCTGTTAGCCTTTTCTATGTGTCCCTGCATCCTTTTTATTCAGAACCCATGCACTATCCTTAAAGTTATCTCTTTGGAACAGTTAGAGTGTGAACGTAACAAGCACTCTCCACAGCCGGCCCCTGATAAACTACGATCATCGACAGTTATGTACAGCCGCGGAGTCAGACCTGCAAAAGTAGGAGGGATCATTAAAATTAGGAATATTGATGGTGAGTGCGAAAGCGTGTAAAGTGGAGTGTAAAGTGGAGTGAGAAACGTCGTGCAGGAGAGTGTGTAAAATTAAAATTTGAAGCGTCTTCATGCATTTCCGTGCGCGGGTAGACAGTTAGATATGTGAGTCAGTGGAAAGTTCCATGGGAACGAGCAACTGAAGATAATATATAGGAAAGGTATGGCAATTGGATTACAAACTAGACATTCAATTATCATTCGGGGCAAGATATAACTGAATGTCTACCCTATTACCCTCCCCGTATGTATTTTCTCATCGGATTTACACGATGAGCTCGTTCCAATGAGGGGTCACATGATATGGTTGTGTGGAAATATTTTAAAAAAATGTTTTTTTCAACTGCTCAGTTTGCAAATTACGCGGGAGGATGCGGGAGGATGCGGGCGATTCGTTAGGTAAAGGGTTAAGTTCCGTTCTCACGAATTCTTTAAACCTGCGATATCCCATCCTCTAAAAACGTCTAGGGTTGGTAAATTTGAATGATGACATCGATTCCACGAACTTAAACTTAATATTTCACAAAAGTAGTTGGCTTGGCTGATACGGAACGCAACGCGACGAACTCGGAAATTGCTTTGTTTACACCCCGTGACCTGTGACCTTGCATAGATTAAAATCCAAAATGGCAGTTTCTAAATAGGCTTATTCAGGGTTTTTTCTTCGCATGTCACTTGCGGGGATCCTCCTCATTCGAAAGCTGTAAACTACTTTTCAATCCTCACTCATATCAGCTTTGTCCTTCTCAAAAAAATTAAAACATTTAATGTACCAGTACATTATTCTGGCTCAATTTTTCCAACTGTCAGCACCAGAGATGGAATGAACACAATCGATTGTCATACTGCAATGAAAATTGTCAAATTATGGTTGGTTAGGTTTCATGGTTACATAGAGCTTTGTTTGGATTTTGCCGAAGTTCATAAAATTAGGCTACGCTATATACGTAGTCAACTGAAATAAATCCCGCTTCAAACTTGAACCGAGAAGGTGATTAGGTCAACAAATGACTTCAAACATGGTTTGAATTAAGTGTCATAAACAGTGTGGGAACCATAAAGTCTGAAATTAGTACTGGCTGCTACAAAAAACAATTATAACCTGGCAGCTGAAACTTTCCGTGAATATCTGAGTATTAACAAAACAGACACCATTTTTGAACTTATTCAAAAGAGCGACCTGATAAAAAAAGGTCTACATTGTATGTTGCGCTTGAATGCAAGAAGATTAGAAAATCGCTGCCAGTCGCTTTCCAGTATGACAAATTCGTTATACATGTGTTTAGTGGGGTACACAGCCCGAGACCCAGTTGCTACTCAGACATGAAATTCCAAGAGGGAACATGAGGCTGTATATACTGTCAACATTCATCGCCTGAGTGCTAGAATGTTCTATGTCCCCTATGAGACATAGAACATTCTAGCACTCAGGCGACGTATTTAGGACCTACTGATGTCCTAATCAGTTGTTAGTAACTCCCAATTGTGACATACCAAGTCCTAGTCGGGGTATACGGATGTCCTAAATAGTTGTTTGTTACTCATATTCAGGACATTTGGATATTCTAATTAGTTGCTCGGTAATCTTAATTAGGACATATTAATTAGGTGGACGTTGACAATGACGCCATGGCGCGTGCGAAGTCATAGAGATGCCAATCGTAGTTAATGCCCACTGTTCATTCCGACATTACGTTGTCCCGGGCAGATTGATTTTTCTTACCGGAGTGAAAAGGTAGTATGGAATGGACAATCTGATACTCCACCCCTTGTTGGTCTACTGTTAGACCTTGGTAGAACTAACCCATCTAATTCCTAACACCATCATTTTATTGTTACGGCCAGTAATTTTAGGCCATGTAGTATTGTTAAGTGTGTAGTTTAGTATGTCCAGTATGTACAACTGTTAGTATACTGTAAGGGGGCGCGGTGGAGAGTTGCGGTAATCGGTTCTCGTCAGATCACCGAAGTTAAGCAACATCGAGCCCGGTTAGTCCTCGGATGGGTGACCGTCTGAGCGATCGATTCGTACTCCCGCGTTATGTCCTTAGGCAAGGCACTTAACCCCGATTGTCCACATAGGGGCACGATGACACCGTGTTCTAAGATTGGTTGAAGACAGTACGCACGCCGATGGTGCGCATGTCTTCAACCATTCTAACCCCGCCTGTGCTGCATTGCGGAGTTACAATGTTGGGGAGCTGGCAGCTGCTCGTCGTTGCCCGGAAAACAAAGCAACAATTATATATTAACCCTTAAGTCCTCAGATTAATTTTAAAGTATTTATGGCCTTTTTCTGCTTACATAGTTATTGATGACTTGACAGTGGTTCTACATCACTGCTGGCTGCCTATATAGGCAGCCAGCAGTGATGTAGAACCACTGTCAGGGAAATTTCAGTCTACACACAAGAGTAATAAAAAAGATTACACAAGGGAGCACCTGCTTCAATGCAATATAAAAGTGGCGGTTTGGGGCTATATGGGGGCTTAAGGGTTAAAGATTATGAGACGATTAGTATGACTATCACACCAACCATTACTATATCAAAAAGTACTTCACCGTCTACTGTACCAAAGACTGCAACTGTATCACCACTAGTCACGAGAAGTTGCCATAGCGCTACTGTCTTCAGTTCCCAGGTCCCCCAAAGTCTCCACACCTCATAAACCACTCTCGCCATCCAATAAAGATTCCAACTAATCCCCTAACGACCCCAAGCCACTATCTTCATGAACACTATGGCCTAAAAGCTGAAACAGAGCTAGATACCATGCAGCTATGTTCTCGGAGCCAATATGAACAAGGAACATATTGTAACTATCAGCCACAAAATATCTTACGAACTAATGGGATTCGAACAGACGGTAAACGCATAACACTCACAGTGAGGTACAACCTAGGTCTCTACATAGGCCAATGGAGGTTTTCAGGGCTAAAATGGATCAAATTAGATACATTCCTTCTACAATGCTACCATACCAGAGGACCCCACATAATCCACAACACCACATCACCATTACGTACTACCCTTAGTAAGCAGAGGATAAGAAGAAACATTAGGTAAGAAGATAAGCAAGTGGTAGAAACGGCTAACATTTATTTATATGTATATTTATTGGTGTTAAAGGTCATGTCTGCACAATTGCTAATCATGACCGCAACATGGATATAAAGTTACGTCCAGCCAAGTGTTTACAACCATGTTGCCCATTTTATAGGACTTCCACTCCAAGCATTAACCCTTTACCCAACGTAACGGCCAAAAGCGGCCAGCGCTATTCACAAAAATCACCATTCATTTTAATTATTTTTTTCATTTTTTTTGTAACAAAAACATAGCCTATAACCCCGCATTGGAACGAGCTCAATGAGCTCGTTCCAACGAGGGGTCATAAGCGATGTTTTTGACACAACAAATTACAAAATAGTTATTCATGAATTTTGCTTGCAAGTGTCGTCTGCCTTTCGTGTTAGGTAAAGGGTTAATGGTCGGGTCCTATGTTACAAATAAAAAAGAGCCTGTTTACCACGGTAAACAAGCACTTCTTCACTTCACGGGGTTCCCACGGGGAACCAAATGCAAGAGCTAAAAGTACACTGGGAGGAGAACATGCCATAAGTACTGTACAACCACACAAGACAACCAAACACACGCAACAAGACTACATGATCTAAAATTACGTAGTTCTCATAACAACAACATGATGGTATAAGGCATTAGGTGGGTTAAACCATTAAGATCTAACAGTAGATCAAGAAGTGATGAAGATCACACGTACTGTATAGCCATATCACTTTGGTACGAGAAGCCCGAAAAACCCTGACCCGGACACCGTTATGTCGGATTGAACAGTGGATATTAACTGTGATCGACGTCTCCATGACGTCGCGTCTGGATAATGACGTCAGCCATCTTATTGAAATCCATTCCAAATTAGGATATCAGTATGTCCTAAATAGGCGTTACTAACATTTAATAAGGACATCCGCCTATCCAACTTAGGGTTTGGTATCGTCCGCGTTAGTTTGTTACTAACAGCATATTAAGACATACATATGGAATAATCAGTGTGTCTCAATTAGGAGTTACTTATAACTAATTAGGTCATTCACGTGTCCTAATTATGTGATTTACAATGTTCTAATTATGAGTTACAAACAGATAATTATAATGTAATAGGGGGGGGGGGGGGTCTTTTCAAATTGACGCACTAATAAGGGGCGCGGTGGCGTTGCGGTGATCGGTTCCCGTCAGATAAGCAACGTCGAGCCCAGTTAGTCCTCGGATGGGTGACCGTCTGAGCGATCGATTCGGATTCCCGCGTTGTCCTTGGGCAAGGCACGTAACCACGATTGTCCACATGGAGGCACGATGACGCCGTGTACTGAGGCGTACTGCACGTCGATGGTGCGCATGTCTTCAACCAATCTAACCCTGCTCGTCGTTACTCGGTGGTTCTCTCCGCGTACTCCGGCATCCTCCACCCGTAAAACTGTCACGGTCATGATTAGCCATTGTGCATAAGTATGTGACTTAAACACCAATAAATAAATAAATAAATAAATAAATAAATAAATAAATAAATAAATAAATAAATAAATGACGCACTAACAAGCAGGAGTGAAAGACAGCAGCGCTGTTGTGACGGGTGTTATTTTGCAAGTAGAAACTATGACGCCACACGCTAAAAACTAAAGTGTTAAAAACTACACTTGAAGTGCTGTATTTAACACTTACTAAGTGCTGAACTAGCACTTTGTTCAAGTGTAGATATCCCAGAACTTGACAGGTGTTACAATAATACCACTTGACAAGTGTAATGTCACGACACTTAAAAGGAAACAACGCAGATGACGCGGACCAGGCTCGAACTCTCGAGCCTGATCCGCGTCATCTGCGTTGTGTCCTTTTAATTATGTACCCACCAAGCGCAAATCGAATTATGGACGATTCTGGAAGAACCACCAATGCTAGACACATGGGAAGTGCCATCCTTTCAAGTTTCAGATGTCTGACGATTGTAATGTCTAAGTACTTAAAGCGTTGCACTTTGAGTGTTAAAATCAAACCCTAAGAGTTAGAATGGGTTTAACACCTTGAAAGTGTCAGTTTTAACACTTTAGTTTTTAGTGTGCAGATGTCGACAATTGTGCTTTGATGTTTACTTTGCTGCCAACGTCAAGATGGCCGCTAACTGAAATTGCCATCATAGATGTCGTAAACTAACAGAATTTCAGTGAGATGATATGATTAGTATAGCTCTACGAATCGACCTTTATTACAAGGCGCCTTGTGGGATCCGCAAGTGTTGAATTCCCACAGAAATGGGAGCTTTATTTTGAGCAACTTTTTCCGGGGTTTATTCCCAACAGGACGAACGTCGAAAATGGTCATCCCAACAAGACGAATCCTAACAAGACGAATTTAATTAAAATGACTATATAACCCATTTATTTCGATGTTTTCCATCATAAACTGCTAATACGGCTTACTTTTGGACAAAGAGAGCTCAATAAACTGGTTGAGCACTGGAAGCCCATTCTGAGGCTCTGTCCTGAAGTGTTGGTACCAGAGTTAAAGGCTTCATATTCTACAGGCCTACATGCACTCTCCCATTAATTGTAACAAGGCAATAATATGTGAACAAAATTTTGACAACCAAAAAACACTTACCACGCTACAAGTTAACAGAGGCGGCTCCATGCTTTGTTACAAGACGCTATTTGTTACAGTTTTTTTGTATCTTTTTTATCAAGAAAACTCCCAAACACATTCATAAAATAAAACCCTAAATACTTCAAATAGCATACATTGTAATTTACACGTTCTTTTTAAAGTAAAGTTCCCCATATTTGATGCGAAAAAATGTTTCGTCTTGTTGGGATCGTCTTGATAGTATCGTCTTGTTGGGATATTTTACCAATTCGTCTTGTTGGGATTCGTCTTGTTGGGGTGACACCTTTTTCCGGTTTACGCTCCAGCCAGCCAGATCCGGAAGGCGGTATACTCACCATGTATATGCAACAGTATATTGATGAACACATGTATGCATATGAAGTTTGGAATATAGTATAGGTATGTGGTGGAAAATTTAAGAGGAGATTGGCATATGCAGACAAAATCGTCCAGGCAACAAAGAAGGCTGGGTCTTGAATATCTTCTACTTTATTGTGTGACGTCTCCAACGTCGATGACTTCATTTTCGTGGATTGTTCCCTTTGCGAAAGATCTAAGCTGAAACTTGACATCCGGATAATTTTATCCTGCCAATATCATAGACTACGTAGAGACCGTCACCATTCTGACGTTTTAGGTCGTACCTGATGTGAATTAAGTCACATTTGCACTTTCGCCATTGTTAGAAGTATTCATCTGAAATTGGCAACCAGGTGTCAGTTTCTGGTGGATGTAACAAAAGGGGTGGCGGACGTATTGAACCAAGATGGGAGCTTGCCTCCTCGACAGAGGGTCTAGTGTGTATTCTCTAACAAGCTCACAATAAAGGAGGACGCTTTATCCGACGGAGAGGGGAGTGTAGCCTTTTGACTCCCTCTCCTAGGAGCCATCTAAAGGACCGAACATCTGTTTCGAACATTGCCGACCGCTCCGTTTCACGTCGCTGAAGTCTCGTCTTTACACACTTCGCGATTATTAGCAGTTACACCGCATCGATTCTGTCAATCTTTCGCTTGTGCAACGCCGCTTGCATTTGTCAGAATCCGTGTACTGTGGTAAAAAATACTTTATTAAATCTTTATCTCAGAACAACATTTGTCGCGTGGGTGATAGGGGTTCAATTCGAATCAATAGCAAAGGTAATTTTTAAAAGCCAGTCAGGGACGAGCCCACAAAAATGAGTGCACTCTGCCTGCAACTCCCTCCCCCACATTGAATAAAATTGTCTCAATAGTCATCTCGGTGTCTCAAGTAATGAAGAACGAAGGATATATGGACAGCAAATGAATTGCATTGTGTCAAATGTCCGTCAATTACGACCGAAGCGAAATCTAGTTCATCTTACGTCCAAGACAAAATTACCCCCGGTGTCAAATGGTACCAAATATATATTTGAAAATAGTTATGTATCGGAGAACGACAAAGTTGATGAACGCAGTACGTCAATGACGTCAAAGGGTGACGCCGGGGAGGTCGAGACCCAGACCACATTACTACCAGAGCAGAATTACATTACATCACAGCAGCACGAAATTTCAGCTAAAATGTTAAGAAATGGAGGGGTTTATAATATACTATTCAAAAAGTAGGGGATATTTGATAAAAGTGAGATATATGAAGAAATCTATTTATATTTTCGTCAAAAAGACAGTTGAGGAATTGCACTGTGACATCTAGTGAATGATTTCAGCGATAGTTGGATGTCTTACAAACACACATACCACGGACTGTGCTGTAGAAGACATAAACGGTCAGTCAGAGAATTTACTACATTCAGTACAAGACCTCAATACCTTGTAAATCCGGATCCGACGTGGCATACCACTCACCAAACGTCCAATGTCAGCTTGACTGATGCTATTCTATTCTTCCAGCAGTGCAGCGGCGAGTTCCTGAACATTGGTAGGGGCTGTTGTTGTTGTCGTAGGCGCCTGCCAAGCATATCTCAGACGTGCTCGATTGGTGAAAGGTCTAGACTAAGTGCTGGCCAAGGCAGTGTAGTGATGTTCTGCTCCTGGAGGAACTCTGTAGCGATACGGGCCCTGGGTGCCCTTGCATTGTCATCTTGGAATATGAATCGATGGCCGTGACGTCGCGCAAATGGCACCACATGAACTGCTAACATGTTGTCAAGGTAGTACTGCCCTGTGACACACCTTTGGACGATATGTAATGTTGTTCTGCTTGTCATGGTTTTGCCTCCCCACACCATAACCGATCCACCACCAAAACGATCGTGCTGCCTAAGGGTTACGTCATGGTATCGTCATGGTATCGTTCGTTTCGCCGCCGCCACACTGTTTCGCCTGTCGTGGAAGTCAAGAATGAACCTCGATTCATCGAAAAACAACGATTGTCCCAGCGCTGTCATTCTCCACACCAATTACGCCTTGCTACGACGTAACGTTCAGTCAAACGTGGAATTATTCGAGGTCGTCGAGCGAACAAATTCCATCTGTGTAGGCGATTTCGGATAGTCTGACCACTGACTCGCACATCTGTCGCTCGGTGCAGCTGCTGTCCAATTTCTGAGGCACTTTGATGACGGTTACGTAATGCAGTGGTTCGGATGAAACAATCCTGGTTAGCAGTTGTCGCCCTTGGACGACCTGACCGACGTCTGTCATCAACATTGACTGTCTGACGGTAGCGTGACCACAACCTGCTAATCACCGATTGAGTAACGTTGAGAATTTGAACCACTGCAGTCAGTCTGTTGCCAGCTTCCAACATGCCAACGGCCCGTAAATGTTCGTCACGTATTTGTCTTCGCATACCTCAAAAGTTACGTTTCGACCAGAAACTATTGATGAACAAGATTATACCAAGAAAAGAACGATGAGACCCCCGAAAAAGCCCGTCCAGTACAAATGGAAATTACAAAACGTACCCCACAGACATTAACACGGCACGATAACTGGCACGATACCATGTTTGTCTTGCGATTATGGGGACTGGGGCGGGCGGTTTAAATGCGAATTCCTCCCAATTGATTGCAATATGTCACCCAATTGTTGATTTGTCGCGATACCGGCACTGGTTTCGGTGGGGTCGTCTCTGTCTTGTCCCCGTACCGGTTATGTTGGTACTTTGACATGCCTGCTAGCAACGTTGGGCAGGTGGTGTTTCTCACTTTACAAGCAAGCTGGAGTAAGAAATGTTCACACCTCTGCTGTAGCCTGTATTGGTGATTTATTTATTTATTTAGTGGTGTTTAAGGTCACATACGTATGAACAATGACTAATCGTGACCGTGGCAGTTTTAAGGGTGGAGGAAGCCGGAGTACCCAGAGAGAACCACCAAGCATCGAGGAGCAACTGTCAGCTCTTCAACATTCTAACTCTGTTCAAGCACCGCTCAAGCAGGGTTACAGCGGTTGAAGACATGTGCACCATCGACATGCAGTACGCCTTAGTACACGGCGTCATCGTGCCACCATGTGGGCAACCGGGATAAAGTGCCTTGCCCAAGGACACAACGCAGGTTGTCCCGGACGGGAATCGAACACGGGACCTCTAGCATAGAAGGCCAACAGTCTATTGGTGATAGATATCCACAGTCGTTGTTCCTCTGTTCGTTAGCAGCGTCCACTTCGAATCGGCGATAAATGGTAACAAGCTGATAATCACAAATGTGATAACTCACTGAGCAGTCATCAACTTCCAAGCACAAATCAGAAGAATTATTACAAAGATCTGTTTAAATGATGGCTACAATTTATTTCAGCAGTGCAAACTCTTGCTCCGTCGGTCAAAAATGGAGTGTACTGGTTAAATTCACAATCGCGTTACGGAAAAAAGTTGATTTAAAAAAAAAACATCCAACAATATATCGTTCCTAAAGTACAACAAGGCTCTATCTGCAATTCTTAGCATTGCAGATGTGCTTTGTTTTACTGAAGGGACGATATTTATAAATAAATATATTTATTATATGCTAGCAGGTCTTTGCTATTGTTTTTAAATTGCTTGCAGTCGAATGAGGCTGAATATTGCGCAGTAAAATTTCACGTAGCACCAGGGGGTGGGGGGGGGGGGGGGGGTCTTCCAAAAAATTCCGGACACAAGGACTAAAATAATTTTTTCCACCTTTTGACCACCACCCACCCACCCACGTGCAAAAAAAATATTTTTTTCCTCTGACCACTTGGACACCCACCCCACCACCTATATTTTTTCAGTGTATCACCACAGTGGGTAATGAAAAATTATTGCACTGAGCTTCCAGTTGTCAATCCTTGCCTTAATTTGAATCCTAATCTACTGTCTAAACTAATTATGTACACATCAACCAGCATCAACAGAAGCATTTAGATTTCACTAAAGAAAATTGTTATTAATTACTCCTTTGTTATCAAGCACACATTTATTTTTACTGGGAAAAATTTCATTGTTATTTTTCGTTGTGAGAAAACTTTCGAGGAACTGATTGATTCTTGAGTTGGAATTGGTGCTGAACCTAATATTACCCAGGATTGTTTCATCCTGATAACTGTTTTTTTCACATCTGGTGGTTCTAATACCTGATGACAGAACTTTCTGGTATGTTCTGGTGGTTCTAATACCTGATGACAGAACTTTCAGTTGAGCATTTGTAATTCATGCATTTCAATAATATGCCTATATACACTATGGCGTAGTGTATACTGGCATATTATTGAAGTGCATGAATTACAAATGCTCAACTGAAAGTTCTGGCCTCAATGCTCTCATAATAATTATCATTCATGTGCTAAGTTCTGAGACTGAAGAAACAGTTTAAATTTAGTGAAGAAGTTTTAATTTTAATGACCTTGAGGTTTCAGCCAATTGTCATTACTCAAAAGATAGTAGATAGCGTAGGAAAGCTGAAAATCTGTCACCTAACACTATTGTAAATCTCACTGTCCGTCCTGGTCCGTCTCCGAAAAAATGTCAGCATTGATTTCTGCATATAACAGCGTATAATGTAAGAATTAGATTATTTTTGTGAACATCAAATAGAGGATTAAAATAATCTTCTTTTGCTGCATAGCATTATGATCAGCTACTCATCTATATACTCTGGCTCAGTCAGGGTCAGTTTTCAATTCAAATATTAACTGTAACTTTTGTTTCATGTTTTCACGAGATAGCCAGACAAACCCTCTGTGAAAACCCTGGTACTATCACTATGAGCTTGAATTAAGTAAGTGGGTTTTATATCAAAGATGCACAGTGAGAATTTTCGTTAGTTTCAGGTTACAAGAGCTCTTCTCAGAGAAACTGGGCATTTAGATTATTTTCAGTAAATTTTTTACATTATTTTAGATGTCCTGCTAAACACATTGCTACTCATTGTAAAATCCAAATTGTGCCGTGATGATTCAGCTATGAAAATTATGTTAACCATTCCCAAATTAAAATTCATAAATTTCCACTGATTGTTTTTAGTCAAACTGGAGTACACAATTCTTTAATGCATCTAATTTAATTTACAAAAAAGAGAACAAATCCCCTAATCAGCCTAGTGGGGCCTTATTCCCTAACCCTACCTGACAAACAGGTGCCTATTAGACTACTAAACAACAATATAGCCTTGTTATGTGAAAATAATTTGAAAAAAAAAACAGGAAAAAAATTGCAATTCCAGGAAAAAAGGTGTTTTGGCCCCCATCCGACCACCCACCCACCCCGGCCTTGTGTCCAGAATTTTTTTGAAGACCCCCCCCCCCCCGCCCCCACCCTGGTAGCGCATCATAAAAAGAAAATCTACGCCATTTTAGTGAATATCGGGAATTATCTCATACGAGTGAACCTCAAAGTATTATTTTTCACTCGCGCACGCCCTCGTGAAAAATAAAACTTTCAGGTCCACACTCATGAGCTAATTCCCGATATTCACTAAAATAGCGTAGATATTCTCTATATATTAATTAGTATTTCATGTATAGAAGCGCCAAAAATGTTTGTAAAAAGTAATCCCCAGTCTATGACAAATATAATATATTATTTCTTATTTGACAAACAGGTGGGACAAAGCAGAAACATTCATACCACAGAAGCATTATTCACTGAGTTATGAAAATCCCACCTCAACCAATCATAAGCAAGGAAATCGGATATTAAAGACAATTAAATTATTCTTGATTCAACGAGTATCATCTCTTTCACCCAATAGACAATTTATACGTAATTTATTGAATAATTACCAAATTTCACTTTTTCATCAAAAAGATGGCTTTTTCTCTCTTAACCCGCTGAGTATTTTCAAAATATTTTATCAAAACTAGTCATTGCTGCTGTGAAGCAGTCATGACTAGATTTGATAAAAAAAAATTCATCTAAGTTTATCTAAAGAAATCTTTGATCAATAAGTCCATTTAATTTACAAGAGAAAAATTTGGTTAACCCTTTACCCAACGCAGACGATATCAAAATTTATTATTTTAAATATCATTTTTTAACTTTTTTCAAAACATTTGAACAAACCATATCATGTGGCCCCTCTTTGGAACGAGCTCGACGAGCTCGTTCCAAAGAGGGGTCACATGATACGGTTTTGTTGAAATTTTTCGAAAAATAATATTTTTTTTCATCTGCTGAATTTGCATATTACGCGGTCGGATGCGGGCGATTCGTTGGGTAATCGGTTAAATGTGCTCAGCTGTACTTATTTCAGTAGCGAGATATTTTGTGTCCTGGGTAGGAATATACGCCAGCAGCATGCAAGGAGTTACTCCACCATTCGAACGAATCCATCGAGTTCGTTCCATCAACGGGCCATTAAACCAATTGGTTTTAACAACAAAAAAAATTCAAACAAAGAATTAAATTTGAATGAAGTTTCTTTTGTGTGTAGAGTCGGTCTTTTATGGTAGAAGTAAAGAGTTAAAATTAGTTATTTCTCCTGCATCTAAACTGGACAAATTTCCGTCTTGGTCATCTTTAGCTTTTAATGAGCTCGCGAAATTATTGGTAGGGAATAATTAATTATCCAACACGTTTTTGACATTGTGTAATAATTTGATCTTAAATGATGATGATCTGTCGATGTGCGTCATGCTGGCACCTTCCGTGTTTCCATCATGCATGTTAACAATTTCGCTATTACGCTTGACCCAAATTTACATCTTTGTCACCTTACTTACACAACAATTTTGTACGTTATCTTAAAAACACAATGAGAATGTACTACGAATTTAGTTCACAGCAGAGTTAAGAACGTGAAAAGGTGGCGCAACAGTAATATTGGGGGGAACATAGGCCGCATACTGTAATTTTTCAGTCCATTGTAATGTTATATTCATGCACACTGGCGGGGTATAAACATTCTATTCAGTATAAAATCCATTCGGCCGTGACTAGCTCAAGAAGTTCAAGTGATAGTCAGTGGTTAAAGTACTTTACAACCCGGTGGTTCATTAATTAAAATTTCCTGATGATGATTTTCGTTCGTCCTTTCGTTCGTTTCTGTGTTCGTTCCTTCGTTGGTCAGCGCCATAACCGAGAAGGAGTCACGTTGGCATTCGTTTGTTTCGGATACTCCTTCGTCGGTTTGATGCAACAACTTGTACAGAATGCATCCAACTTTATAAATGAGTTAAAATTAAAATTGTTTCGTCATTTGAACTACTGTCTCATGTTGTCATGCGCTACGTTCACAACACCGTAATTGGTTTCGGAGAATATCGCTCCGATTCTTTATGCAAGCTGGCATTGAAGCATCCAACCTCAATGCTTCAACTACAACACTGTCTTGAGACCCTTAATAATGATTTTGCCAAAATGTTGGAATTGTTGGTGGCCCCTAAAGGCGCGCAACTGTTTGGAGCCATTAGGACAGGCCCTGACCTCGTTGTGGTTACGCCTCTAACGTGAAACTTCAAGAAGGATCTGCGTAAAATTCAGACGGGAACTATAAAAACTGGGATTCGCGCTGAAAACAGACTGTTGACAAGGGCCGTTACAAAGGCGCGGTGGGTAGGGGTGTGGTCCTCCCTCCATACCCATCTTTCCACTTCAGCTGACTGGTTCAAGTGGTGTTTATCTCCCCTTACGTGAATTATCAGCTTCCAGAACCCATCAGCTGATATTTATTTAATTTATTTATTTAATGATGTTTAAGGTCACATATTTATGCACAGTGGCTAATCATGACCGTGACGGTTTTACGGGTGGAGGAAGCCGGAGTACCCGGAGAGAACCACCGAGCAACGACGAGCAGCTGCCAGCTCCCCAACATCGTAACTCCGCTCTGCCATGGTTAGATTGGTTGAAGACATGGGTACCATCGACGTGCAGTACGCCTTAGTACACGGCGTCATCGTGCTCCCACATGGGCAATGGAGATGAAGTGTCTTGCCCAAGGACACAACTAACGCGGTTGCCGCAGGTGGGATTCGAACCGAAGACCTCTCGGCTTGCAGCCTGCACCTCTACCTACTGAGCCACCGCGCTCCCCATCAGCTGATTGCTCCACAGATAATCGGCCAAGGTGTGAAAAGAAATGCGCAAAGCAGCTAATTACGCTCGAGGTTACACTGAACACAGGTTGATTACGTCAAGTTTTCTTGTCGCGTGCATCTGACTGACACCATAAAACTTTGTCGACACATAAGTTGCGAGTGAACGGACTGTTTGAAACAAATCTGCGACTGTTTAAGGAACACAGATTGAATGATGATGGCCACTTGGGTCTAAAAACTACTTGCACATTGAGGGTGTACAAGAAACGCGCTGTATTCTAGGTAAAAAATATCAAAAATATCAAAAACAGAAAAATTCGTGGTAAATTTAAATATTAAATGAAAACATTACGATGACTGCTATTTTTCAGATTTTTTAATTGGTGAAGTTGAAGAGATTAAATAGCTACAAAAGAATTATACAGTCATTTTACCGATATCGAACCACTTTCAGACCATATCCGATTTCGTTTTGAAAATGTTCTCCACCAATAACTTTTCTATGCTGTTTCAATTCAGAAAAGTATCCCAAATCATGTGATAAAAAATGGAAATTATTCTGAATGTTATATTTTATGGATAAGGAAATCGTTGGACCTTCCCATTTTACCATTTTCAAACCAATTTATGATAATCGAATCACCACAAATCTTTTCGTAAATTGAACTTAATTGCTGGAATGTTTTGTTTTAAATTCCATAGATTGAAACTTGGTTATGTTCTTTCACATACTGAGTGAAATCGTTGGCCAGTTTTCTCTTCCGTGCGTTGGATAACATGGATTTCAACTTGGGGTGTTTTAAAACGAAATTAGGCGACAACAATGAGCGTTACTGACGATCCAAGGACTAAATATTCGTGTAACCAGTACTAACCACTGGGAACGGATTAGCACATTAAATATTTCGTTTCTGGTTCAACAGGAGACACATCTGCTTGCTTATTCTGAATATTTTGTGTCTATGAGCCCTGGTGACCCATAGGGGGGGGGGGGGGGGCGCATCTTCAACTTTCATCCATGATTATCTAGTTGAAATAATAAGTAACAAGTAAATAAACATTCACAAATACCGTTCACACTTTAGCTATGAAAAAAGATATCTAATATTGTAATATTGCTACAAATTCCTGGAGAATGCCACAAGGCATTCTGCAGGAATTTGGACCAATATAGGCATACTGTTAATCAATAAAAGGCTCTTCCAAGTCGAATAGGCTTCAGCGACCTGCTGGTCCAACTTGGCAATGGGAACATTTGCATGGGCTGTGCTAGGAAGGATGAATATGGTTTGCCCATGCATAGACATGGTGTGTGTAAAAGAGAATTTGGGCCTCTGATCAACTTGACATGCCTTCCAGGGGCGTAGGAAGCATATTTTACTTGGGAGGGTATTAGCACATACCAATACAGCTGAAATTCACCACAATAGTGGCTTTTCCCTCCAATACTACATACGTTATACGTGATTAAAACCCACAACTTTGTTCATAAATATTATATCATTACAATTTCCCGGAGAATGCCTTAAGGCATTCTCCAGGAAATTATAATAATAATCTTTTATGAACAAAATATTTTGCATAAAATCTATCATTAGTACATATTTATTCATATTACCCATACATATACCATGGAGGAAAGTTGGAGGGGCACGTGCTTTCCTGGCCCTTGTACCTTTTGTTGGTGATCTTATGAACCCCCCGGCTTATTTTCTTTTCACTTTTGAGGCAAGCTTAACAACAGGACTTTCTGCACTCTTTTCTTGGCCTTTGGCATTTCTTTAAGCTGTATAAGAAATAAACCTTTGTTTAACCCCCTGCACTCTGATATCAAAATTCCAATGATGTAAAAAATTTAACTTTTTATGAAGGTTTACCCCACTTATGTTGGCAAAAATTCATCAATTCATATTTTGTTTGAAAGATCTCCGTTGGAGCACTGTCAAACAAAATATAAATTGATGATTTTTTTCCCAACACAAGGGAGATGATCCTGCATAAAAAGTGAGAATTATCGACATCAGAGTGCAGTGGGTGAAACATTTTAATGTAATTATGTCTCCTTGATGCCTCACTTAACTCCTTGGAGCCTCAGCTAAGGCGTGGGCGGGGGGGGGGGGGGGGGGGGGGGGGGGCACTACAAGTACATTTTTGAAATCCTAAAGCTCAAAATTATCTATATAGCTGTAGATGAGTTGGCAATGGTTCTACATCATTGCTGGCTGCCTGTAAACAGGCAGGCAGAAAAGATGTAGAACCATTGCCAACTCATCTACAACAGTGTGAACAAATAAAATGATGCAGTAAATTGAATTTAGGAGAAAGATGCCCTAAAAGACTCCCCACCCCCACCCCCTGATGGAATCCCTGGGTCAGGAGACATGTAATTTAATTTTTGTACCATGGCCGGTCTTCCATAACTCTCTCTCTCTCTCTCTCTCTCTCTCTCTCTCTCTCTCTGTGTGGAGGTGGTGGAGGGCAAAATTGCAGGAAACAATGTTATTCCTCCAGACACCACCCAAAAAGAAAAAAAAATGACAGAAGTCCCCACGAACTGCTTCCACCACCCCGACGGCAGGGATCTGGATGACTTAAGAGTGGTGTGTGTGTGTGTGTGTGTGTGTGTGTGTGTGTGTGTGTGTGTGTGTGTGTGTGTGTGTGTGTGTGTGTGTGTGTGTGTGTGTGTGTGTGTGATGCCCAGGTCACGCTACCACTAATTTTAAATGTGACCATATAATATTGACCAAGATAACTGACGTTTTGCCTATGATCCCCCAACTCTTTCCTTGATCACAAGTGGAGAGGTGGTGGCACAGGTGAATAGCAGGGTAACTTGATCACATTTAAAAAGGTTTGGGGGCTGTGCGGCCTGGGAATCACTCAAAACCCACCCTATCCTCCCACTCCACCATATACACAATTATTCTTCACCTTATGGAATTCTGCCTTTTGCAACCAACCCCCCACCCCCCCCCCCCCCCCACCCCCCACCCCACGTAATTTGTCAGGTTCGACAGAGCTGTTGCAAACACTGACTCAACATACTCCACAGAGTCACTCAGATACAGTTCACGTCTCTTTGCTTTACGCAATTGTTCTAGTTGACCCTGGTTGACCGAGAAAATTTCGGAAAAAACAATCAATCAATCTTATTGATCAAGAGTGGATTTTGCCGATTCGAAATAGGTAAAAAATACACGCCAGCAAAACTAAATTCATCGTGAAAATAGAATGCAGATAAATATGTACTTTTCCTCCTGCTAAAAGGTAACTGAAATGGGCGATGCTTTCAGCTGAAAAGTAAGTCTCGGTCCGATGGAATGACCCTGTTGTCGAAGAGTGAAAAGAATAGAACGGGGAATTCCCGTACACGAAATTTGGAAACTAGACAGGGTGCTAATGATTTCCAACTAAATAACATAATATGCAGATGCCAGATAACACTGTAACTTTATCATTTAAAGAGTAAAATATTAATGAAACTTTTGATTCAAGTTTTGTTACTTTGTGTTACCTTTCGATTTTTGCGACGTGATTAAAGTTGAAGTGACCCGCATTTGGTAAAGATTCGATATCGGTAAAATGACTGTACAATACGGAGATTTAATTTTCAAGTTTTATTATAATGTAAAATGGAAATGTTGAAAAAAAAAATTCCACGTTGCAGTTGCATGTATTACACAGAATGCAAAAGACCCAGGGCCTTCACACATAAGACGCGATGCGACCATTGAATGTTGAATATTTGTCCAGTCGCGACATTTTCATCTGCACATTTTTACGAGACAAGATTTGATACTTGGACTTGCGAAGATAACAGGATAACCATTACTTATTCTTTTATCGGTTGATAACGAATGTCAAATAAGGAACTGGGAATAAGTAACGTTTGTAACGTACCCGCTTGTACAACACACACACTCTCGGTGGTCTGTGGTGCCTGATTTGGACTATTGGGAGTCCATCATTACCAGTTTTGAGAACAAGTACGGTACTCGTTAAATGAATGAAACCTTGCGTCACGACTACTATATGCATACTTTATACAACCCCCCCCCCCCCCCCCGTCCCCAAAGAAAAAAAAAAGAAGAAAAAAATTTCAAATTTCAAGTATAATACCGACTGACTGATATTCCAACTGCTTCATCAGGTTACGCCTTCGTCGAAATCATGCCTCGATGGTGTAGTGGAATACTTGAACAGTCGAGACGTGAGCAGTTCCAGTTGGAACAATTCAGGCAACCCCCTCCCAAATTGGGGCCATCTTCGCGTCGCCGGTCCGACACTCGGATAAAAAACAGGACCATGGAACGCCAGATTATTGTCACAAATACATGCGAATTTTGAGACAATATCACAGTCCATTATATATAGAAGTTCCATAAGGACATTGATTTGACATCCACTCCAATAGCGTCGTGCACACAAAATAATTGTTACGCCTCCCTTTCAATTGGGACTATTTTTACTGTAACAATAGATTCAGGGTAATAAAGAGTGTTCATATATGTAACGATATTAGCTTTTCTGACAGACATAAGCAGGAATCGCGATATAATTTTTGGTTATTGTACAAGTATTGGGGAAGGGTACACAGGGCCGGGGGGGGGGGGGGGGAATTCGGGCCCAGGGCTAATTTTGTGACAAGCCCCTTTTTAAAAGTGTCGGAATACTGATGCAGATGCCGAAGGCAGCTGCCGTGAATGCCAAACTCACGCGCGATGATCATAAGGGGAGGGGAAAGGGGAGGCTTCTCAACACACAAAAAAGTTTGAAATCAGTTATTAAATGAAGACTTCTGAGGGCTTTGGGGTTATTTTTGGACGTCAAAATGGCGTTTTTTAGCAGCATGTTTCAAATTTCGAAGTTCATCAGTGAGCATCCAGGGACCAAGAGTTATAACTTTTGACTGCACAATTCTGTTACTTCAAGAATAATGCGGTCCAAAACACAACAGTTGGTCAAGTACAGAGCTCCAGTCATGATAAGCCCCCATTTTAACTATTGGCACAGGAGTCAGAACCTTGGGAGAGAGCCCTAGTACAAACATAGCCTGAAGGCCCGTATTTTAATTTTTTGATTTAGTATGTCCTTTGAAAGGACGTACCAAACCAAAACTATAAAATGGTCTTTCAGGCCATGTTTAGACTCGGGGAGGCCTTACCAAAGAATCCTAGACTCCTGGGCCAAACCCGGGCCCCAGTTTTTTTGGGCCTCGGAGTTACTACAAGCCCGCCCGCCATCCCCTGTCGCTGGGGGGTACATACACCATGTTCCTCTTTGAAGTTTGTTATGTATATGTATTAAAAACTCACTGGACGGAAAGATAGCAGTCCCGCCCACCAAGGTCGGAAAAATAGCTGACCCGCACGTACATGGACGGAAAAGTACCCCCTAGTGTATCAAGTGAGATAATGAAAGCTGGAATTTCTAACTGGACGGAATAGATGGAATCACAGACGCTTTCTATTTATGTAAGAGATAGTTTACATTATGGATGTTGTTTAATGCTATACAGCACAATGGTAGACGCTTTCAGACCTCAAATTTCTGGGTTTTCTTTTATTGATTCAGTAAGAAGCGTCAGTGTTAAATTGATTCTCAACAGCTGAGTGTAACAAAATCAATGAGTACGAAATAAACTATTCCTGTTAAACCCAAGCTATCACCTCGAAGCTATAATTGCTGTGGCAAAATTAGGAAAAAAATCACTTTTTGTCAAATAATTTAGTGTAGCAAATGATAAAGAATTTTTCACTCTAAACCAGTAGTATACCATAGAAATGAATCTTAAGTCTGAGATATGCCGTAACAGTTTTGTTTGTGGATTGATACAAAGGATCAATTAATTCTATCCCAGTGCATTTTTTACAGAATTTCATACTGTGATGGGGAGGTGGGATGCCAGATCGAGTGGTTTCATGGGGCCTGCTTTATTCTAGGTTACATGTTGTGCATCTATACATGCAGGTTGTTACGCCTCCCCTTCAATTGGGACTATTTTGTACTGTGACAATAGATTCATGGTAATAAAGCGTGTTCATATATGCAATGATATTAGTTTTTCAGACAGACATAAGCAGGAATCACCTTACCTAACATGAAAAGCAGACGACAATTGCAAACAAAAGTCGTGAATAACGATTTTTTTTTCATTTTTATCTCAAAAACATAGGTTATGACCCCTCATTGGAACGAGCTCAACGAGATCGTTCCAAAGAGGAGTCGTAACATATGTTTTTGAGACAAAAAATGAAAAAAATAATGAAAATTAATTGGCGATTTTTGTGAATACCGGTGGCCGGTTTTGGCCGTTACGTTGGGTAATATTGTTCAGTGCTAACTGCATGTCTGTGCAAGCTAGTATTTCAAGACAGTGGACTTACCTTTATTAAATAATTCTTCAGCATTCTGTGATGTGCATCAGATATTGCAACAATTTATTTCATTATATCGTTATGTTCTGTTCTCATGAGCCTCCTACAGTTTTATTTTATTAATTAACAATTTTATAACGTAAAATGTTGAAGAGACGTCATTTGTGAAGTCAGTGACTGTAATCTTTCATTTTATGAGTAATCTCCACCTCGAAGAGCACTGGGGTCTATGTCTGTATTTTCACGCATGAAGCCAGTTTAAAGGACGCTTTAAATAACGTATTTTCGTGGTTTAATATTATTCCAAATTCATTTGGATGACAATTATTTCATAAAAATGGCTTGATAAAAAAAGTCTGTTTGCGGAAAAAATCTTATTTTTGAGCAGAGGCGGCCCATCCACCACCCCGCCTACGATTCTCCCGACCCCACCCCTTGCTGACAGGGAAATAAATTTTCTTCCAAAATCGCATGTTAAGTTATCTTCGGAAAATGTCCTGTCTAAAGTTGAGCCCCCAGTGTCCTTCTGGGCTCCCGGTGCTCTTGGTGGTGTCTTCACATTTCAATTAAACCCGACGTGCTTATAGGGCTGAACTAGGCATGAGGTAATTTCTTTCTATAGCTCCCACATATTGTATCAACCATTAGAGAATTTTCCCGTTGACCACTATATTTTTACGGAAGAAATAATTATGTATTAACTTTAATGTTTTCAACACTTTTATGAGAACTGTGCATGTGTAACAGATCGAGAGAGAAGTGCGAGGCAGACTCGAACCCTCGACCTCTTGCACACAAAGCGACAAACTTGCCACACGATTAAGAGATCCTGACTAACCAGGTTGATTGCAAAATGGCCCTTATACCTATATATTTACTTCCCCCTCCCACCCTCACAAAAAGAATCCAGCCCACCTCCTCACATCCCCACAACTGCGAATTATTATCGGTATTATTTTTCTTCCGGACAGTTTTTCCGTTACACGTTCCTTTATGTTTGCTTCTGCTAACGTAACGGCCAAAACCGGCCAGCGCTATTCACAAAAAATCGCCAATTAATTTTCATTATTTTTTTCACTTTTTGTCTCAAAAACATAGGTTCTGACCTCTCTTTGGAACGAGCTCGTCGAGCTCGTTCCAGAGAGAGGTTGTAACCTATGTTTTTGAGACAAAAAATTTAAAAAAAATAGTTATTGAAGAATTTTTTTACAAGTGTCGTCTGCTTTTCGTGTTAGGTAAAGGGTTAAAGACATTTTAGAAAAGTCTCCATGCAGGTTAATAATACTGTGTCAGTGACACAAGAGTGTAAGCTATTATAGAAATCAATTTGTCTTCCGAACTAAGCTGATAATTTATCTGTCAAAAGACCATTTTCTGCAAATGTTCTTGTCGTCCCGATTAGGGGTGATGACACCTGATAGGATTTGATAATTGAGATCAATTAGTTTTTTCTAACACTGATTTATCATCCCATCTAGCTCTCTCTCCACCCCACCCCGATATACTTGCCAAAAAGTCGCTTCTTTGAAAGTCATGAAGACGATCAACGAAGATACAAAGCAATATTTGTGCATGGAGAGAGAGGTGAGTCGGAGAACATGGGCGTAGCCTGGTTAAATATAGTTGAAGGAATGTCAGGGCGAGAGTCCATGCATCAGTTCTTGGGATTAAAAGCACGAAACGTCCCTTGTCTGCAACAAGGCGACATCTGCAATATTTGAACATTGTAGACGGTGCCTCGTTGACCTCAAAGAACGGAATGTATATGAAGTTGACTTTCTTTAGAAAAAGTGTCGGAGAGTGGCTATGCCGTTGTCTGAGAGTTAACACTTTATCTTATGTAACCAGGTGGGGGAATGGGACACTCTCAAAAACCCAAGTTAGGGTCCCTCTTTGGAACAAGCTGTGTTTTGGAAGTAAGATATGAGAAAATATACTCAAAATTGAATGGCGAGAGGGTCTTTTTGCACTGTTGTGCACGACCGGGTACCAGCCCAAACTGCAGACATCTGAGTTCTCGCTTCAGATGTAAATTGGCATCCTGTGAGCATAAAAAATGGTGTTGAATAGATCTATAATGTAACACACACATCTACTTAGGACTTTTTAATTTCGAAGTGACCAGGTTATGAAGTGACTACCATTCTTTTTAATAGTGCTGGCAGGGCATGTCAATTGCGGTAGGCCAAAGGGAAATACCCGCTCTAAGCTCATTTTATTTATTTATTTATTTATTTATTTATTTATTTATTTATTTATTTATTTATTTATTTACTGGGGTTTGTCGAAAGTTTCTACGGGTGCAGGAAGCCGGAGTACCCGGAGAGAACCACCGGGCAGCGGCGAGCAACTGTCAGACTCTCCAAAGTACTTACTCCACACAAACGTGGTTATAAATGGTTGAAGACAAGTGCACCCATAGACGTACAATTCGCCTTAGTACATATCGCCACCGTGCCCCCACATGGGAGTTCATTCAGATTGTTTCAGATGAAAAATTAACACTGACGTAAGTCGGTCATTTTGTTTATTGCAGGGTTGGGAGATTTGCTGTCTAGTATAATGAATGCGGCGGAATGTGGAAGTACGTCATATCACACCTGATGTAACAGTTTCATAATTGCTTCTTAATTAGCTTAATTACTTCTTGTATTACAATATAAAAGAAACTATCTCGCTGCAGATTTCCTCAGCTGATAACCTGCATATCTCTAACTATACTTTTGAAAATGATCGGACCAAAAGTTTTCGCAGCTTTCTTCTGTGTTATTTTGCTGAGTGGGACAGTCTTGTCTTCTACGACTTCCACACTAACCAGCTCTGAACTGTTGTTAACGCTGTTTGCTCTAGAGTCACTGAACAGTCCAAGCGGTAGCATGGGAGGAGATCTGGGAGGATCCAACATCATCGGTTATCTCCTTTTGAGTAATTTGTTGGGCAGTAGCAGCTCTTCATCATCAAGCTCCACCAGTACACTTCTGTTACTCTCCGTGTTCTCATCACTCTTCGGAGGAAACAGTCAGAGTGCGACATCAGGTTTCCCAGGAATGCCCGTTGGAATGCCAGGAGCTGTTGGAATGCCAGGAGCCATTGGAATGCCAGGAGCCGGTGGAATGATGGGTGGTTTTGCACAACAACAACCTTTGATGATCATGCAGTAATGTCATGGAAATGAGGTAAGAGCTTTAATATGCTTTGAAATGGATTCTGCAGTGCAAAAGAAAACGAAAGTAGCAAAATGGGACATCTACGATCAGAGGCTTTCTCACACTGTACTGTTAACTATTTTTCTTCTCTGCTTGCAATTTTGACAAAATGTTACTCCTCTTGTTAGACCTCGCTGTCGCACAGAGACAATAATTGACGACTGTTACGCGACACAATTTCGTTTTTTGTCTCAAATGCACACATTATGTCACTCTCATTGGGACGAGCGTGTAAATAAGTTTTGGATGGCGATTTTTTTTTAACTGAGCTGGCATTTCGTTAGGTAAACTGAACCGTCAAAGGTGAAACTCGCATTCAACTAATGTAACTTTACCGCGACGATTCGCTGTCTCACAGTTATAATCAACAGTATTATTTTCGGCTTTTGGGGGCGCGGTAGCTCAGTAGGTAGAGATGCAGGCTGCAAGCCGAGAGGCCCTCGGTTCGAAACCCACCTGCGGCAACCGCGTTGTGTGTCCTTGGGCAAGACACTTCATCCCCATTGATCACGTGGGAGCACGGTGACGTCGTGTACTAAGGCGTACTGCACGTCAATGGTGCACTTGTCTACAACCAATGCTAACCCTGCATGGGTGGAGTTGGTATGTTGGGGAGCCTGACAGTTGCTCGCCGTTGCTCGGTGGTTCTCTCCGGGTACTCCGGCTTCCTTCACCCGTAAAACTGTCCGACACGAGGTGACCCAGGCTGTCGAAACTAAAGTGTCGTTAATCCCCAATAAATAAAATAGTTTTCCGCTCGTCAATATATGGACGTGATAACCGTTACCTATTCCCAGTTCCTTATTCGATATTCGTTATCAGCCGATGTTATCGGCTGATAACGATTGTCGAATAAGGAATAGGGAATAAGTAACAGTTGTCACGTCCCACATCAATATCTGAATCTGAGTTTGTTTTTGTAGAACAGGCACAAATTATAGTTGTCGCACTGTACAAAAATTGCATATTGATTGTTTCATCGCATCGCTTGCAACGTTCTCTTTGCGCGCCCAGTCTTATTTCAATTTGAATTGCCTTTGGAATAAAGTACGTGAAGAGTGGATTACCACTAAAACATTCGCGGCTTGGAGTTTCCACCCAGACAATAACTCAACTTGTGCCAAATGTCAACATAGCGCTTCATTAGCTGTAATGTTGTGCTCACTTGAATTTGAGACTCACTGTGTAGAAAACCAGCGGTGCTCTTGTGGTGTAAGTTTGACCCCAAGTCACTTCTCTGGTAGCATTTTACACCCTTGTTTGGTTCACCGCTGAACCCATGAAAGATATTAATCTCGGACTACCATATAAACTTTTATTTCACGCCTGTTCTATTAAATCCCCATCTATAGCAAAACTAAACCATGCGGAAAATGAAAATCCGTTCCGCATATCTGTTGCCGAACGGAAATCGTTGACGGGCTATTTTAAATAGAAGCGAAATTTTTCTCGAATTTCCTGCAAATTTTTCTCCCGCAATTACAATTTGAATCGCTAGCGATAGCTAAACATAGTAACACGAGTTTCCCTTTCAAATTTGGTTGGTGGTAAAATGTGTTCTTTTTGTTGATAGTTCGTCCCCTGAGCTCTGATGTGTTCTATGTGCCTGCTGGCATATAGGACACATTGAAATTCAGAGGACGAGTTGTCAAATGAATTGCCGGGTGTCCTTCTAATAAGAATTTATATAGACGTGAAGACGAGTAATAAACATAGGACGACACATGCGTGCGAATGGATTAATCGATATGACACTTGTGCCATTGCGGAAAGTTAAAACTCGAGGCTTGCGGCCTCTCGTTTTATCCTTAGGCGCTGGCACTCGTGCTATATCGATTAACCCATTTACACCCGTGTGTCGTTCGGTGTATGTATTGTGAATCACATGCCACTTATTATGAAACTGAATTTCTTCTTAAAATTGTAATTTCGTACAATTTATTAGACAGTTCTAGAAAATGCGAGAAAACTATTTATATGAACAAAGAATGTATGGGTCTTCAAATGAGTACCAGATTTAGCAATCTTGCGGGACTAACTCGACTATGAAAAAGTGATGTGGGGTTTGTACCCTAACAGAACTTCCACTAAAATAAATAAAAACAACCAACGAGCGGTCCCCATTTGACGATATCGCGTGTTAGTTGTTGATATTCAAGTTGGTGGAAATCCTGTTGGGATGGAAACAGGATGGCTGACGTAGTAAAAATAGAGAGGGAGGAAAAGTGTCACAGTATTTTCTTTCCTGTATGTAACCGCCATCTTGTATTGCGTAACATGTTAGCAGGTTTGCGTCGGTGTAAAATGCTTTATTTCAAAGCCATCCAACAAATGTTAAAGGGACTCAGTAATAATTAATCCTACAGCCCCACAAATCATGGGCGTATCCAGGCTAACTGAAGTTGGGGACAAGTTATTTTTCTGCTGCCATAAAATATTTCTTTCCCCGCCCCACATTTCATTTTACCTCGTTCTGGATAAAGAGGTGCTCCCACGTGGCTGGAGGGTTGGGGAAAAATATAGAATACACACGTGTGCATCAGTTTTGTTTTTATTTGATGTTTAATGCGGATATATTGACAATTCCTTTTTCTTTTTTATCTAACAATCATATAGATTTTGGCCTGAAAACCACGAGAAACGGTATGTATCACATAATGTGTTCCGATTCCGTATCATATAGACGACTCATTCTGATTCCGTATCATATAGACGACTCGTTTCCGGTAGCGCTACGGGCTATCATAACAGGCACATGGATACATTCTATGTGCGTTTCAGTGATCGACCGAACATTATATCCCAAAAATGTTTAAAAATAATTTAACCCTTTACCTAACATGAAAAGCAGCCGACACTTGCAATAATATTTTGGAATAACTAATTTTTTTCAGTTTTTGTCTCAAAAACATAGATTATGACCCCTCGTTGGAACGAGCTCGTCGAGCTCGTTCCAACGAGGGGTCATAATCTATGTTTTTGAGACAAAAAATGAAAAAATAATGAAAATTAATTGGCGATTTTTTGAGAATAGCATTGGCCGGTTTCGACCGTTACGTTAGGTAAAGGGTTAAGATTTAATCTGTTTATGTGACAGAATTGTTAGATAAATGAATTATCATGATAATGTGCATGTCCTGTGAAAGCCGGCTCGTTGAGATCCCATTCTGGACACCACCTCGAATCTGATACAAATCACAGGACATGCACATTATCATGATAATCTGTATTTATCTAACAATCAAATTGATTTTGACCTGAAAAACACGAAAAACGGTATGTATCATATAATGTGTTCCGATTCCGTATCATATAGACGACTCATTCTGATTCCGTATCATATAGACGACTCAATCTGATTCCGTATCATACAGGCGATTCGTTCTTGGTATCGCGACGGGCTATCATATCAGGCACATGAATACATTCAATGTGCGTGTCAGTGATCGACCCAACATTATTATGTCCCAAAACTGTTTTAATAATTTAAGATTTAATCTGTTTATGTAACAGAATATATACAGATTATCATGATAATGTGCATGTCCTATCATTTGCATCAGATTCTCGGTGGTGGCCAAAAATCATATCACGCAAAGCCGGCTCGTTGAGATCCTATTCTGGATACCACCTCGAATCTGATACAAATCACAGGACATGCACATTATCATGATAATCTGTATATATCGAAACACTCTTTTGCTGTACTTGTTCGTGCACACGGAGAAGGGTCGAGAAAGAGTAGGGTATAACTGCCACCTTTCCTACCTTTCTCGTACAGCCCAGGGCGAAACTTTTCTCCAAAATTCGAAGAGCATGTAAAATGCATTGTCGGTTAGAGGGTTTTTTTTGGCCGTCGAGATTTTCCATCCGTTTTTGTTACCATGTACACAAGAGCCGCGGAACATTGTCATTTTTTTTCTTTTGGAGTTCTGAACCTAATGTTATCGCACATTAACTTTCTCACCTCATTCAACCATTCAAGAGATATTTTCAGTGACACTTGTGCGTGTTTGAATACTTCCCTACGGGAGTAAGCGAGCACTGTTCCACTTCTATGTTTCCATTGAAAGGTTTGAAACGATTAAGAATCATTTAACATTTCATACCACGTGCAATTGAACACTCACAAAGATGTATTTCATTACACATTTGACCGAATTCGAGGATAGCTTGATCCCAAACTTGACAAAAGATGCCTAAAAGAATATAAAACACATCGCTTCCAGTGAGGCTCCAAATTAGATAAATAAGGAAGATTTTTTTTTCAAAGGAACATATATTTTGAACCATTCAATAAAGGTATTTTATTGAAACAACTATTCGAAGTGAACGAAATGAAAACAGACGACCAGTTTCGCAAAAGAATTCAACTGTTTAGACATGCCTGGTCCCACGATGTTACTGAACGATCGTGCTCTACTGCTTTCAATGTATGCTTTAATCCTTTTGAACCCTGATGGTATCTTCCACGCCAGTTCAGTGTCATCAATTGGAAGAGTCTATTTTCGTTACCTGGGGGAAGACCAATCAATATTTTCAAAGTGCTACCTTGAGGCTGCACTTTGAAAATCTTGATTGGTCTACCACACAAATTCACCGAGCAAAAATCCACTTAATAAGTTCAGGTTATGCAATGATCCTGGACCGGAAAAGCGGTCTTTCGTTTTTAACGGGTTAATACCCGATAAAAGGGTCAAATCTGTACAATGTTTATGCACAAAAGTTGTATCAGTGTTGAGCTCTTGTTTTTGAGGTCATACTTCGGCGAGTAGAAATATAGCCTTCGAAACTTGATTAATCCTTAACCCTTTACCTAACATGAAAAGCAGACGACACATGCAAACAAAATTCTTGAATAACTAAGTATTTTCATTTTTTGTCTCAAAAGCATAGGTTATGACCCCTTTTTGGAACGAGCTCGACGAGCTCGTTCCAAAGAGGGGTCATAACCTATGTTTTTGAGACAAAAAATGAAAAAAATAATGAAACTTAATTGGCGATTTTTGTGAATAGCACTGGCCGGTTTTGTCGTTACTTTTGGTAAAGGGTTAACATGACAAATCGACCACGTTCGCCCACTTAATTTACAAATTGAGCAGTTGAAAAAACATTATTTTTCCAAAGTATTTCAACAAAACCATATCATATGGGCCCTCATTTGAACAAGCTCGTGCTAATGAGGGGGTCACATGATATGGTACTGTCGATAGTTTGGGGAAAGTTTTACAACAAAATAATTAAAATACTAAATTGTTCTAAATTGATGGATTTTTTTTTAAATAGAAGCGACATTTCACTGGAATTTTCTACAAATCGTGCACCTACCTCATTAAAATCTGAATCGCTAGCGAAAGCTAAAATAGTAGCACAGGTTCTCCTCGCAAATTTGGTGGGCGATAAAATATGTTTTTTTTGTTGCTAGTTCGTCCCTTGAGTTCCAGTGTGTTCTATGTGCCTACTGGAACACAATGGAACTCGAGGGAAGTTGTCAAATGAATTGCTGAGTGTCCTTCTGATAATTGCTTTTGTAGACGTGAGGGCGTGTAATAAACACAGAACATTACACGCGTGCGAATGGATTAATCGATATGGCACTTGTGTCATCGCCGAAGGGTAAAAGTCGAGAACTGATGCCTCTCGTTTTATCCTTCCGAGCTGGCACTCAAGTCATATCGATTAACCCATTCACAAGCGTGTGTCGTTCTGTGTATGTTGTTCTATTTTGAATGTCTTCAGTGATTCAGGCACAAAGCATAAAAGAACTGCGGATCCATAATTTAATAATTATACTTTGGAAATGTGTTTTTTTTTTTCTTCTTTCGTATATAGAAACCCAATGCTCTCTGAAGGGCTATATTATGTTGTAATCATACGAAATACTTTCAATGTGTAATTAGTCCTGCGTCAATAATAATTAACCCTTTGGGCACAGGTGGTATTGTCCATGTCAGTTCAATGACAGCAATTGGAAGAGTCCATATTCATTATTGGGGATAAACCAATTAATATTTCTAACGTGCAGCCTTAAGCGGCCTGTCGGTCGGGTTCAAAGGATTAAACTGTCCATTGGGGATAGAAATACGCGCTAAAGAGATTGGGGCGGTGGGCGGATAAAATCACTTAATTAATAACCCTACAGTTGTGGTCCCTAAAACACAGCTTGTGACCCCCTTATTGAAATAAGTCATCAAGCGAGGGGTCATAAGCTGAGGCTTTGTACCAAAAGAATACATTTTAATTTTTTAACCTCTACGTGTTAGATAAAGTATCAAATTCATTATTAATCTCCCCCCGATAGAGAACTTGTTGAGCTGGAAAATGTTTGATTTTCAGATTCGGTTTTGGTTTGGTTGTAAGAAAAAATCCTCGATTTTGGTTGTCTTTGTGTGAAGAACGTATAGTAAATAACACTGTAGGCTTCTTAACCTTTACCCAACACAGACGATATCAAAATTTAGAATTTTAATTACTATTTTTTAAGAATTTTCCAAAAATTTCAACAAAACCATATCATGTGACCCCTCATTGGAACGAGCTCGATGAGCTCGTTCCAACGAGGGGTCACATGATATGGCTTTCTTGAAATATTTTGAAATATTTAATCTTTCAACTGCTGAATTTGCAAATTACGTGGGCGGATGCGGCCGAATCGTTAGCTACAGGGTTAACTTGGAAAATTCCGCAATATTTTGTTCGACACCACTGACCACAAAAGCCCTGTGTGTAAGTATCTCCATTGGGTTCAGCCTAACTTTCCTCTGATCATTCTCACAGATTCTAGGTGATCAGTTACTATTACTGAACCTATTGGGTTCGCAAAAACGTGTATTTCTGTAACAAATAAAGTTCTTTTAATCAATGCTGTGTTCTCATTGTCACACAGATTTCTTCTTTTTCATTGCAGTGCATTTCATCTGTATTCCATGGACTTCCATCATTGGAATGGATTACAAGAATATTTTAGAAGAAACGCTGTGATGGCTGTAACATCGAGCATTGGGTGCAACCAAAAATGAACTCTGAACTATTTTCCAGAGATTTAGTTTCTTTTATTCTTGGTCATTTGGAATAAACCGTTTTGCATAACTACCTTTTTCTTCATTAGTACTTTCACCCATCTGAACCCTAACATCACAGCCAGAATCCCATTTATCTCATCCCTATTAGTTTTCACAGCTGCCTCCACAACGCGGCGCCACAAGGAACGCTGGTTCTGCGCACAAGCCAACTGTTCATTTTATTCAACCATGCAACTGGATTATATTTCCGAAGTGTAAAAAGGTCTGATCGGCTGAGCTATAAATAAGACTTGGAATTTTTACTGATGTATTTTTCTTGGAACCTGGAATTTATCCCGGGACAGTCCAACAAGGGCGCCTTCTCCTTGCGGCGATTCCACCTATCCCCAGTTGAATATTGTTTATTTCCCATAAAATTATGAGTTTAATAATGGGTGTTTAAGGTCATTATCAGTATCTATGGATATATAATGACCCTCGCACAAACATAAAATCAACTTTACCCAATCGTTCATTCCAGTGCACTGCCCACTTCAGAGGACTACCACATCGGACGTTGATTACTTTGCCCTATTTTACCGGGAAAACAACATGTTTTCCGCTGTAAACAGGCACTGCTCCGCTTGCAGGATTCCTACTAAGATTACCCCGGATGACTGAACCGCATGTTTAATTGTATTTAAAGTTGTTGTGTTTATAATTTCATTCTGTCTGATGAGTGAGGTGACAGCCGTTACTTATTCCCAGTTCCTTATTCGACATTCGCGATCAACCGATTTTATCGGTTGATAACGAATGTCGAATAAGGAACTGGCAAAAAGTAACGGTTGTCACGTTCGCCTTATAATGAGAGAAATTTGATTATAATTATCAGTTAACAGCAGACATTACAATGTCCGTGGGATTTCAAAATGGACATGCGATTATTTATTTATTTATTTATTTATTTATTTATTTATTTATTTATTTATTTATTTATTTATTTATACACATTAACAGCCAAGGTCATATCGTGTCGGTGACAGTTTTACGGTTGGAGGAAGACGGAGTACCCGGAGAGAACCACCGAGCAACGACGAGCAGCTGCCAGCTCCCCAACATCGTAACTCAGCACTGCAGCACAGACAGGGTTAGATTGGTTGAAAACAATCATACCATCGACGAGCAGTACGCCTTAGTACACGGCGTCATCGTGCCCCCATGTGGACAATCGGGATGAAGTGCCTTGCCCAAGGACACAACGTGGGAGTCCGAATCGATCGCTCAGACGGTCACCCATCCAAGGACAAACCGGGCTCGACACTTCGGTGATCTGGCGAGAACCGGTTACGCCGGCTTCCTCCACCCGTAAAAACGTCGCAGTCATTATTAGTCATTGTGCATAAGTATGTGACCTTAAACACCAATAAATAAATAAATAACAGCTCACGAGTTTTGTAATAAAACACCATCCTTTGTAATAGTTTGAGATCACTATTTTATTAAACAAATCGCCATATTTGCAAAATCAGAAATACCACTGGTGTAACATATGCCCCTCCCCAAAAACCTATTTACTGATATCGATTTGTACGTGAACCGCATTTCCTGACGCGGTACTTGCCTTAATGTTACCCACTGTTATGCGCGACAGATCTTCTAACTATCCTTTGGTTGTTTTAAGTGTGGTTGTTTTAGTCGTTTTTGAGTTATGGCTGAGACACGAATATCGGCAGATTAAAGTATGACCTTGAAATATACGTCCGACTATGGCGTGTGACATTTTCCCACATTGTCCATTATGATGGTGTGAAGTTTGATAATTGTACTTTGCTTAGTTTTTGAATTATGACAAAATACTCGAATATCAACCATTTAACCCTTTACCTAACATGAAAAGCAGACGACACTTGCAAAAAAAATTCTTGAATAACTAATTTTTTTCATTTTTTGTCTCAAAAACATAGGTTATGACCCCTCGTTGGAACGAGCTCGACGAGCTCGTTCCAACGAGGGGTCATAACCTATGTTTTTGAGACAAAAAATGAAAATATTTTGAAAATTAATTGACGATTTTTGAGAATAGCGCTGGCCGGTTTTGGCCGTTACGTTGGGTAAAGGGTTAAACGGTACCAGGTGTTAAGCCGAGGTACCGTTTCACCGGCCCAGTAACATGATACATCGTAATTTTATTAAGTAGGGTCACCGCTAAGTGAATGTGTCTGGTAACTAATCAATATTTTCAACGTGCAGCCCCGGGGCTGCACGATGAAAATATTAATTGGTCTTCCCCAAAATAATGAATATAGACCCTTCCAATTGCTGCCATTGAACTGACATGGAAGATACCACTAGGGATTAAAGGGTTAAAGTTAAAGATCCACACATTCAACAACCAGGGTCATATCCTGTTGGACATTTTTACATGTGGAGGAAGCCGAGATACTCGGATAGAGCCATCGAGTTGCTGCTAGCAGGTATCAGACTCTTTGACAAATTAATAACCTGGCACACCTGGTGTTAGCAGTGACTGAAGGCACGTGCTCTGGCGAGTGCAGTGCCCATTGGTACACAGTGCCCACTGCCCCCTACCCCAATTGTATTGTGCTGAAAGTTCTGCTACCGATCGGTAATTAGATCGAAATTTATAATTAGCACCTTCAAATCAATTCAATTTCGAGAAACTCTCGCTTTCACATGAAGAGTTATTAGAGTATAAGGGTGTTTGTGCATAACGAAAATTGTGAATTCGTCAAATCGTCAACTTATTATTTTCATATTAGCGTCTTATTGCTGCTTCAAATTCTTCGTTACATAATGGGAAAATAACGCACATTGATTTTTTTTGTATTGCGTCATCAGTGTGCAGAAGTTTTTATTGATGCCCTTTTCGACCGTTGTACGATTTCTCGCCGATGAAGATTATGTAAGGAATGAGTTTGAACTTTGAAAAATATGTTTGCACACTTTGAACATCTTAATATTACTCGGGACAGTTAAATTTCGGTATTCTCATTTGCCATGGAATGGTGCCTTCAATAATAGGGTAACCAGCCCTGGTAATTAACCCTCAGCAATCAGCAGTGCCGAAGAAAATGCCGAGAAAACAAAAAATAACCACAGCAAAAATACTGTCGAGGATGGCTTCTTCAGAAAGCCTTGTGGTGGCAGAAATTGTACAACTTTCAGGTTACTCAAAGAATCAAATCATGTGGGTGGCACTACGCTGTATTGCTAATCTTACAATTTCCAGTTCAAGTTGCAGCATAGCCACTAGAAACTACGTGTTCTGCTTTTTCTATGTTGATAACTCCAGAATCTGACATCAGATTCTGGAAAGCTCTTACGGAGCTTTCCAGAAACTGATGTCAGATTCTGGTGTTATCAACATAGAAGCAGTGAGATACTTAGTTTGTGGTTATGCTGCATTTTTTTTTTCACTCATAACATACATACTGAGCAAGTCGCCTGCTTGCTCAAGATTTTTGGTTCATGATTGAGTGAAAGAGTCTGCACATTGACTGTGATTATATACACATGTATCTCGAACTACTTTCACGTGTTAAAGTTACTTGAAAGTTTTCTTTTCACTGCACACTATATATACATGTATATGGCAATTCACTGCACACTATATATACATGTACATGGCAATTGAGATGATGCCCTGTCCCCTGATGATTTTTACGCAATCGCACAAGCTTCACAGCAATTGCCGTAGAAGCACCAGTTTTCCACAGCAATTGTTTTGCCGAGGAAACAAGGATGAATTACCAGGACTGGGTACCAAAATGATTTATATTATTTACCAGAGCGATACCACAAGCACAATATACATTAAGGAGTCTGTCTGAGGAAGGGGCGCGGGTATGCCATCAAATGTAACGTTTAAGAAATATATTCTGTGAGCAAACCACGTACATGATAGCGCCACTAGTATTCCGTTACAGGACAACAGATGAATGTACGATATGGTTGTTATTGAATCCAACAAACTATTTGTTACTACAGCACCAAGGCGACACATTGAAAATCCAAGAAGGTGGTCATATCAACAAAATGAACGGGCGGAAACTCACGTGATCTTGACAGCACACTGCTGCGCGTCCGCACTATCAACATGCGTCATCACGATAATAACGTAAAACATTGCGGCTCACTCGCGTTACCATGACAACCTTCTTGATGTCACTACTCAAGTGACAGACGATGCTCATTCCATCAATGGGTTTTCTTTTAACGTGGTCCAATACTGTTACCCTGGTAGGAAAATGTTCCTAATAAGCGCAAGGATGCCCCTTCCAAAAGAAAAAACGACCTGGCATACTGACGTATAACCGTGACAAAACTGATATAACATTTTTTTAAAGCGGTAATCGGAAACAGAATTTGCACTGGCATTCTGGGGCATTTGAACATTGGGTTCCAGCCTAGCTCTCCAACCACAAGTCTAATTCCGGTCGGATTTCTTCATATTGGAATACAGATTGGTGTTGAAGTCAGCCCCGCGCGCCCATTTCCGCCAGATTTACGACCCTTTGTTTGTACGAACTTGGGTTTGTTGCTGGTTTTCGTGCAATAAGATTGGTATAACTTGAAATAGAGTTGCCAAATTTACTTTGTAGCATTAACATATGGAGATACAGATTGATAATAAATTTCAGCTCTGATCACCAATTTTCGCCTTAATTTCGGCCCTTCATTGTACAAAACAGGGACGTCTGTTGGTTCCCGAGCAATAAAGTTAGTATGATTTGGCTTACAGTTTTCAAACATAGTTTGGAGCCTCAGCACATGGGAATAGAGGTGGGTGTCGAATTTCAGTTCCGCTTGCTTATTTCCACCAGAGTTACGCTCTTTACTACTGTTGTCAAACTTGGTTTGTAGGTTTAACTGGTGAGATTAAACTTTGGCCGTCTGTTGGTTTCCGTGCAATACTTTGCTCCAAGTTATGATGATACAAGTCAGCATTCATTCAAACTGCTCACCGGACTTCATTTGCAACGCCTGGCGTATCTCTTGTCGCCATCTGAGCTAAGTTGGGAGTGGGGCGTGGGCATAATGAAACAGTTAATCACTTTTGTAGTAGTAATCACCAGCTTTTATATATAATACAAAAACTCTCAGTCCATAATTGTGAACACAGCTGTCGTGGAAGTGGAGTGGGGCAAGCACTATGGGTTATGTATGTCAATGTGTTTTGTTTGAATTGAGGAAGAGAGCATCAGTTCGTGGGTGCGTGGGTATGCGGTATCTGAAGAAGAGTGTAACGTTGTCAATGAGATGCTGAGGTTTGAATGTAGATTAAGTGGTGGTTTAACATGGTGTGCATAAACAAGGAGTCGTCAGAGGTAATTGCGGAATGACCGAAATTGCATGTTCAAATGAGAGTGAAGATTGGCGGGACTAAGCACGGGGAAAGCTGTGAGGAAAAGGCATTTTGAAGAGATGAAGCTTTCTGGGTTTCAAAACGGCGAGTTGGAAGGTCCAGTGATCCGAAAATAAAATAATTTAAGGGCAGCTGTAAAATAAAATTCAATAACATACCACTTTCTGTTTTCAACGGGCGCATAAAAGAGTGTCTGAGCTAATGACATGAAAAACATACGAGAATGGGTCAAACACCATATTTGGATCCGTGACTTCAAGGTCAACATCAAGATCTCACTTAAAATCCATCGATATTTGTGTCTTAGCCATACTCAGAAATGAATCAAACTACAGTTATTACAAATATAATAGTCAGAACGTGTGTTTCGTCTATAACAGATATTTGCACACAATCTATGTCAAGGTTATACCTGATAGTAGAAGTCATGTTCCAACCATAACTCGACACTATTGATCCAACACACGCCAAACTTGACACACGTATAAATGACGATGGAAGGATGTTCCAAACACCATATCTGGAGTCGTAACTTTAGGATTAACATAACTTCCTGGAGACAATTCTATAAAATCTTTACAATTATATTTTCTAGAATTGTATTTTCTACCTATTAATATAACTGACTAAAATGAAACATTAGCATTTTAAAAGATATGGCAATTTGCCACACTGGCAAATTGCCACATCTTTGAAAATGCTAATGGTTAATTTCAGCTCATTTTATGTCATAACTAGAAAATACAATTATAGAAAATACAATTGTAAAAGTTTACAGTATTGGCCCCAGATCAAGATCAAATTTCAAGGTCACACTTTAAAACTGTCGATATTCGAGTCTTGGTCATAATTCAAGAACGAATCAAACTACAATTATCAAACCTCACACAATTATAACGAACATGCAACAGTCGGGTCCATAATTTCAAGGTCACACGTTAATCTGTTGATATTCGTGTCTCCACCATAACTCAAAAACGAATAAAACAACCAAACTTTAACTGGTAAGAGAGAAGTGTGTCACATATAAAAGTCGGTTGGAGTGATGCCAGTGGTCCACGTAAAAGTCGGTTTCATTTGATGGGTTTTCGGGGAAGGGGCATATGTTTGCTCTATTTTATTTCTTGTTTTTTGTTGTTGCATAAATGGTGACATGTTTAACAAAATGGTGACCTCAAAATATTACAAGAATGGCGTTTTATACAAAACTCGTGAGCTATTACAAAAATGGGCGATTCTTATTACAAAAGTCGTCTTCTCTTACAAACATGGGTGTTATTACAAAGATGGTTGTCAGAAATAGTAACGGATAGGCAAACAGATTGCTGCCCGAGGCCAGACTTATAAGTGACGCTCTACCCCTTCCCCTTCAAGCTTCGTAGGTATGGTGGCTACTTTCAGAGGTCTATTATGGCTTTATTGACCTAACTGGCCACCGCAAGAAGTGCCATCGCTTTGGACCGTCATACTTCTCCCTCTCCTCTTCTCGCCCAACCTACACCATTTTGACTTCACTAATCACAAACACGGAAATCACATAGAACCAAGAATGTGCGGGAGAATTAATATAGGTACTCCGCTTCTAGTGACATGAAAGACATTAAATACAATAAGTGTTGTAGCTCAGTACTAGCTCTAGCACTCGCACTTAACAAGACCTAGCAAACGTGAGACACAAAATCGGACAGTGTCGTTACTGTGTGCCCAGATTGAATTTTACACCTGAGTTGGATGAATACTGTAACAGGGGTGCTACCCATTCTAGTATATCAATGACAGCATATTGCGCCTAGCCCAACAGAGAGTCATTAGTCAGTTTTCAATGCACAACGAAAACGAAAAGGCGGCATGTCTCAGAGAATCTGCAACTATCTATTTATTTGTTCGATTTCAACGACACTTTTATTAGGGTTTCACGTCGTGTCGGATAGTTTTATGTGTGGGGAAGCTGGATCATCGAGAGAGAACCCCCGAGCCGCGGCGCGCAACAGGCAGTTTTCTCAACATACTAACCCGCAAATGCAGGGTCAGCAGTTGTTGAAAGCAAGTGCACAACGCTACCGTGCCCCCATGTAGGCAATCAATCAAGATTAAGCCTTTACCCAACGTAACGGCCAAAACCGGCCAGCGCTATTCTCAAAGATCGCCAATTAATTTTCATTATTCTTTCATATTTTAGCTCAAAAACATTGGTTATGACCCCTCGTTGGAACGAGCTCGTTCCAATGATGGGTCATAACCTATGTTTTTGAGACAGAAATTGAAAAAATTAGTTATTCAAGAATTTTGTTTTGCAAAGTGTCGTCTGATTTTCATGTTGGGTAAAGGGTTAAGTGTTTTGCCCAAGGACACAATGCAGTTACCTGTGGTCAGGATCGAACCTGATACCTCTCGGTTTGAAGTCTGATACTCTGACCAATGTGTCACGTAAACTGTAACGGGTGTTTGAATATCAGTATGGTCTGAAATACAGCGCATATATGCTTCATGAGTTTGTGGCATAAATGCACATATACACCTGTAACTTAATTAAGCACCCCTGTTTTTACACACTGGTGTTAATAGAAACTGACATTACTTTCATGCTACCTAACAGATGGCCAAAGGTGATTGTTTGCGGAAAGAATGGTCTATTAACAAATGAAAGACAACAAAATGATGAAATACATTAATGGCGCTAATTACACATATCTGTCACTAATGTTTTGGATGGAAAAATGTTCTCTCGACACATATGGCGCTGGAACGGTCCAAGATTTAACAATGCCGATAATTACTGACAAAACATGTAACTTGTGATCTCCTGAACACAATAGCAGTGTCTGACGTCAGTAGCGAGTGTATCCACCACGTGCCCGAATGACAGCCTGAACCCTCCTCCTAATGCTAACAGTGAGCCTCCTGATACGGTTCAGATCAGAGGCAACTGCTGCCACTCCTCATGCAATGCAGCTTCCAAATCGGCCAAATTCTGGCGGATTCCCTTCTTGTAAACGACGTCCACGAAAGTCCCAGATGTGTTCTAATGGATTCAAATCGGGGCTCATTGCAGGCCAAGGTAGTGTTGTACTATCATTGTTCGGATGGCATGTTCTCACAGCCTGGGAACAACGTGGCCTTGCATTGTCGTCCATGAAAGTAGGACGAGTAGACAACGGATAATTGTCAAAATGAGGCATGACAACCGGACTGAGAATGTACTGATGAAAACTGAGAATCCCACGTACATTCACCATATAAAGTTTATAATCATGACAGAGGCATCCCCAGATCATTACTTACCCTCTACCATAAGGAACAGTAGGTCTGACGTTCCTGGGTAGGTAAGCAGAATTTCTATGCCTCCACACTCTCATGCGATCATCTGTGGCGTGAAACAAGAACCTACTCTCGTCTGACCAATGAACTCTCCTCCACGTCCTGAGAAGTAGTATGTAATGTGGTTTTCGACCCTCATTTGGATGACCCCGGTGGATGACCCCGGAAGTGACGTCATGTCACGTGACCTAGTGCTGCCATGTTTGGTTGCCATGGTAACCCGCGTGAGCGGCCATGTTGTGACGTCATCTCCATGATGATACGTGTTGTTAGTGCGCAAGCGCAGCGCGTGTTGTTAGGGTGATATGTGTTTCCGTCGTCCATGTTGTATACTGGAGGCCGCCATCTTGACTTCTATGGTAGCACGTGATTGCTATGTTACCCAAAGGCCTACAATAGGACAGGGGTATGTTCGGAGGGTATGTTCCTTTGTAGAACAGTAAATCGAATTACCACAAACAACCCGACAATCCCTCCAAATCACCAAAATCCACCCCAAATCACCGAAATTGACTTTATTTGATACGGATTTCCCATCTTATCGGCTTAGTACGTAGTGCTATAGTACCAAGGGGGACCCCTGGGGTGTGTTTGATTGAACTAGAGTATATCTAATTACCCAAATAGACCCGACCACCCTTACAAACCACTATAATCTCCACCAAACCACCCAAACAGACATGTGTAGCCCTATTTTGGGCATATAAAAATAACACGTTATGCTATAGTACCAAGGGGTACAGGGGGCATGTTCTATTGAATAGGAGTACAGGGCCTGATTTTCCCAGAATCCCATTTTTAATGCCTATTGCATATGTTTCTCTATCACTAACAGTCTGTTCAGTCCAAACTATCTCTGGTTCTCTCGTCCAAGTCTTATAATTACCAGTGCTTGATTTCCCATAATGCAGTTATCTCCCTTGTGTATATCAAAAGCATTCCCAAACCCAATAAGCAATCGAGCAGTTACTGATAAACCATTGCTCGAATGACTCGAATCCCATCGAGCAAATGAGCTTTAGAGTAATTGCTCGATCGAGTGACTCGGCATATTGCTCGAACGAGTCGAATCCCATCGAGCAAATGAGCCAACGAGCAATCGCTCGTTCGAGTGACTCCTCGAACGACTCGACGACTCATTTCAGTATTTGAGGATACCTATGGCCCGGTGTTGTATTATTTGAGGGTACCTATCGAGGATACCTTTTATAGGATACTTATCTGAGGATACTATTACCTGTACCACAAGAATACCTATCCCAAATATCCCTTATAAGCCATCGAGCAGTTACTGAAAAGTCATTGCTCGAATGACTCGAATCCCAGCGATTTATTGTAATGCCTAGTTGTGGATCACAAAATTATTGTGGGGACCTCACTAGTGCCCGAAACAAATTTTTGCGTTAATTGGTCGTTTCAGACCTCAGAGAGTAGTTTTTGTACTTTGATTCTACACAGTAGCAGAGGATATGTATATACGTTTTATACCCGTATCGTAGTCGTTTAACTTTTGTCAATCCCATGAAAGTTGTTTTAATAGAGCCCACACTTAGAGGGTATAAGGATACCCGAAAATGTCCATTATCCAGATCTTTCCGTGTTTATAAACATATACAAAAACCTGGAGCCAATACTACAAACATATACTCCTGTGCCCCCTTATATCTTATTATGACAGAAATGTGATTAGAATTATCAGTAAATATACGGAACCAGGGGCACAGGAGACATGTGTCAATATATATGGATATTCTAATCTAAAAGCTGTATTCCCTCTGGATATTATCGCGCCTGGTGAATTTAATGACAATTGGGTGTAATAAATTAGTGGCTGGCCATGACTTGGAAGGCTTGCGACTGGCGGTAGCGTCTCGTGGTGGCAGCTTCGGGGCATAAGGCACAACTTCACGGAAGAAAAGTTGACAAGGGGAATGGAGCCGTTCAGCGGATCACTTACATTTCCAGCAGAAGCCTTGTATTGCCATCTTATCAGTATGTAACGTGCCTTCTGAAGCCAATACTACAAACCTTTTACAATTGTATTTTCTAGAATTGTGTTTTCTACCTATTAATACAACAGACTAAAATGAATCATCACATGGCAAATTGTAACATCTTTGAAACTGCCAGTGGTTCATTTCATCCCATTTAAAGTCATAACTAGAAAATATTATTCTAGAAATTACCGTTGTAAAAGTGTTATACCATTGGCCCCTGATTTGTTTCTCCTTCGTTATTATCCGAAAGAACTGGACTTGATACGTCATAATTTCACCAAGTAGCATGAGTGCTCAGTAAATGTATGCGGTAACTGACGACTGCGACTTGAAAATATTATTAGTTATTCTTGTGTTTTCCAGGGTGTATGGGAATTTACATCGGTTTGGGAACTCATACACCCTGAGGCGAAGCGTAAATTCCCATACACACTGGAAAACACAAAGATAACGGATTTATTTCCAAAAATTTTGGTGTACTTAATTTTTTACACTACATTGTGGGCAAAAACTGACAGAACAATTGTACTTTGTAAATTTCTTAACAAACCCAGACAAATATGGATGTCATTGGAACTGGCTCAATCCAATGACATCCATATCTGTAATATTTTTTTGCACATAAATATTAAATTTCCTGTATTTTTATTTTTGTTCTTACGTAACTGAACAGAGGGTATGGGAGCGCGGTGGCTCAGTAGGTAGAGATGCAGGCTGCAAGCCGAGAGGTCCTCGGTTCGAATCTCACCTGCGGCAACCGCGTTGTGTCCTTGGGCAAGACACTTCATCTCCATTGCCCGCGTGTATTAAGGCGTACTGCACGTCGATGGTACGCATGTCTTCAACCAATCTAACCCTGCCTGTGTTGCAGTGCGGAGTTACGATGTTGGGGAGCTGGCAGCTGCTCGTCGTTGCTTGGTGGTTCTCTCCGGGTACTCCGGCTTCCTCCACCCGTAAAACTGTCGCGGTCATGATTAGCCATTGTGCATAAATATGTGACCTTAAACACCAATAAATAAATAAATACAGAGGGTATGAATTAATAATTAAAAATTGGTATTTTTTTAAGCCATATAGCCTGCTATTGTATATTCTTGTTTTTACACCGTGCTTAACCACGGTGTAAAAAAGGCCACTGTGGATTGCAAGTTACACCGTACCTCTCAGCCAATCAAAACGCAGCATTTTGTTTCATTTGGGAATAATAAATAGTTATCCGCGGGTAGCGAATATGGTCTCGCCCCATGGTTATCATTGAACTGAGCTCGAAAAACCATCTGTGTTCACGATTTTAAGCTTTAAAACAAGTATTTAATGTAAAGTGAGTGTTAAGTCAGATAATTCACTCGGCCCAGAATATCCGGCTAGATAATGACCTCGAGTTTGGCCCTCGACAGTTATTTGTCCCAATAGCTTTCGCCTCGTGTGTTATCCTTTACGATATATCCGTAATATATAATATAGGAATTATTAACTACAGTATGTATACAAATATGAGACGATTGAAATAAAGAATACGGTGAACGCAACAAAAAAAAAACGCCAAAACATTCCCGAGGTGAAAGGGTTTGAGATTTCTTCACAGGTGTATACAACCCCTAATCAAATGTAACCATTTAGACGCTATATTTGATTTTTGGTTTTTGTTGTTTCATTTTCTGTGCATCCAAAACATAGCTCATGACCTCCGTGGAGCAGGGTTGATAACCTTATCCCACCAGGGTCATCAGCATAGTTGAAATTGAAAAACTGCATTCCATCATTACAAAACTTCGGTGAATTGTTTTTAACCCTTTACTCAACGCAACGGTCAAAACCGGCAGCGCTATTGTCAAAAATAGCCAATTAATTTTCATTATTTTTTCATTTTTTGTCTTCAAAACATAGGTTATAACCCCTCATTGGAACGAGCTCGTCGAACTCGTTCCAATGAGGGGTCATAACCTATGTTTTGGAGACAAAAAATGAAAAAAATTAGTTATTCAAAATTTTTTTTTACAAGTGTCGTCTGCTTTTCATGTTAGATAAAGGGTTAAAACAATATAAAATTGGAATGGAATCTCCGTGCAATAGAGTAGACTGGATGTGCCCGTTACGTTGGTAAAATATTAATTGCCTTTGTCATCCACGTATATTCAGAGGCAGCGGAAGCGCGATAAAAGTGGAGGGACGGCCATGGATCGACCCAGTTGGAGAAAAGTTGCGATCGTATAACAGTAAATGTATCATGAAACACTAAGGTCTCGTTTAGACGATCATGCCGTGCTGTGGTCACTGTCCTGTCAATTTATTCTACATTAATCTCCTTCCAACCCGAAGGCTAGCCTTCGGGCTGGAAGATGGTTGAAGTAGATGAAATGGACCGAAATGATCGAAGATTGGAATCTTTTACCAAAAGTTGTTTGGATTTGCAAAAAATATATTACAGGAATGTCTGAAAATTGACATATTTGTATGTGGCCATTTTAACTCATTGTGAAACCGCGCAGCATGTCTGTGGAAAAAGTGGAGGAGTATGTGTCTCCTGTGCCTCCTGGTTCCGATGCATCTGCTTATATTTACTGATAATTATAATCACATTTGTCTCATAATTTATTTATTTATTTATTTATTTATTTATTTATTTATTTATTTATTTATTTGTGTTTACCGTCACATACTTATGCACAGTGGCTAATCATGACCGTGGGGCGCGGTGGCTCAGTTGGTAGAGGTGCAGGCTGCAAGCCGAGAGGTCCTCGGTTCGAATCCCACCTGCGGCAACCGCGTTGTGTCCTTGGGCAAGACACTTCACCCCGATTGCCTACATGGGGGCACGATGACGCTGTGTACTGAGGCGTACTGCACGTCGATCGTGCGCATGTCTTCAACCAATCTAACCCTGCCTGTGCTGCGGTGCGGAGTTCAGAGTTACGAGAGCTGACAGCTACTCGTCGTTGCTCGGTGGTTCTCTCCGGGTACTCCGGCTTCCTCCACCCGTAAAACTGTCACGGTCACGATTAGCCATTGTGCATAAGTATGTGACCTTAAAACACCAATAAATAAATAAATAAATAAATAAATAATCATGACCGTGACAGTTTCACGGATGGGGGAAGCAGGAGTGCCCGGAGAGGACCACCGAGCAACGACGAGCAGCTGCCAGCTCCCAACATCGTAACTCCGCACTGTAGCACAGGCAGGGTTAGATTGGTTGAAGACATGCGCACCACCGACGTGCAGTACGCCTTAGTACAGGGCGTCATCGTGCCCCCATGTGGACAATCGGGGTTAAGTGCCTTGCCCAAGGACACAATGCGGGAGTCTGAATCGATCGCTCAGACGGTCACCCCATCTGAGGACTAACCGGGCTCGACGTTGCTTAACTTCGGTGATCTCATGAGAAGCGGTTACCGCAACGCCACCGCGCCCCCTTCTCCCATAATATGATAGAATGAAATCATATAAATATGATTCGAAATGCGGTTCAGCCATCTGGGGTAATCTCAGTGGGAACCCTGTAAACGGAGCATGACAGTTTACTGCGATAAACAAGTTCAAATTTACCGGCAAAATAGGACAAAGTGACCAGCGCCCGGTGTGGTTGTCCTCTGAAGTGGGCAGCACATTTGAATGAACGATTGATTAAACTTGACGTTATGCTTGAGTGGAGTTCGTGATATTGTCATAGATGACATTAAACACCCATAAATAAACAAATAGTTTAGGCAAAAGACACACTATTCAAATGATGATAGGTGGAATGTCCGCGAGGAAAAGGAGCCCTTGTGGGAAGTGTTTCCTGTGGTTCCTAGAAAAAAAAAATATCATAATATAATCCAGATTACTGAATGAAATACACAGCGGGTTCGTGGCAGAATTTTCGTATCTAGTGGCGTCGACGGACGGAGGCAGCTTTGAGGTCTAATAGAGATGAGGTAAAGGGGATTCTGGCTGTGATATTAGGGTTGAGATGGGTGAAAGTTTCAATAAAGAAAAGCTAGTTGTGCAAACTGGTTTGAGGTTTTTTATTCCGAGCAACCAAGAACAAAGGAAACTAAATCTCTGTAAAATGGTTCATTGTCACGACGATGTACGACGTGACAGCCATCACTGCTGCACGTTTCTTCCAAAACAGTCTTTTAATCCAGCCCATTGTTGAGAGTACATCGAATACAGATGGAATCACTGTACTGAAATATAAAAAAGAAGAAAACAATGTTGTAACCATAAATTAATTTGGGAGATTGTTGCACTTCATTATTGAACACAAGAGTGCCGGGATCACGCAGAGGCGGGGGGGGGGGGGGGGGGGGGGGGGGGGGGGGGGGGACCAATTAAGAATTGAATGCAATTTTTATAATCTTTATAGGAGTATGAACGTGTGAGAATGGGTACAAATTATGTATGAATCCCGAAGGGATTCATACAATTTGTACCCATTCCCACACGTCAATACTCCAATAAACATTATAACAATTGCATTCAATTCTTATAATTACATTCCGTAACTGTTCAAACTACTGTTTACCAAACAACAAAGCAGAAAGAAGAAATAAAATATGTACGCACGAACGAGGCGAAAAACCACCCTCACACAAAAGACAAAGCGCACAACTCGTGAGTTGAGCGCCGGTTTTCAGCATTGACCCAAATTTGTCAAATTGCCATCTTTCGCAACGAAACTTGAAATGTTCAAAACAATTTATTTAACATATCAGTAAACTATAATCACTGATCACTGCGAGAGGCGCTAAAAGTTATAAACCCGCCCAAACACCGCCCGAGTATGCGCTCTTCCGTAAATGCGAGTCAAAGGTCGACCAAATGTATTCATTGGAAAATGAATTACATTTGGTCATGACGTTTTCATCCAGCTGACCAGTGGGAATTGAGTATTTGGACCCAAAACGTATAACTACATTAACAATGTAATTATTACACATTGTCCCTTGAGAGGATCACGGTGCCACTTGCTATGCCAAAGCATTGCCGGTGGCACTATGTTCTACTCCAGCGATTATATATATACAGTACATGTAGATTATGTTATCACTACATCACCAGCAGACTGGAGATTTCACCCAAGCAATAATCGCTAATGTGTTGCAAAGCATAACAAGCACAAGCAAAGTTCCAGTCAATGGACCTCCAGGTTAACCCTTTACCCAACGTAACGGCCAAAACCGGCCAGCGCTATTCTCAAAAATCGTTAATTAATTTTCAAAATATTTTCATTTTTTGTCTCAAAAACATAGGTTATGACCCCTCGTTGGAACGAGCTCGTCGAGCTCGTTCCAACGAGGGGTCATAATCTATGTTTTTGAGACAAAAAATGAAAAAATTTAGTTATTCAAGAATTTTTTTTGCAAGTGTCGTCTGCTTTTCATGTTAGGTAAAGGGTTAAACCCGGCGGTCCACTGGCGGAATCTTCGCTTGTGTTTTATTCCATATGTACATAATTTGAAAGTGATACTTTGGGTGATAACTCCACTCGTTTTGTTACAATCCACTCTCCACGTACTGTATGAAGCTTTAGAACTTACTCCACCGATCCTATAGCATGTTTGTTTGGTGAGTATCAATATACACACAGTCATTATACACCAATACAAACCAGCATTACTACTCCACTTTCCCTACCCTCTCGACGGCATTGAATCTCCTGGGGAAGGAGCTGCCTTGTTTTTGGCCCAAAACAGTAATGAAAATCCTCAAATTTCACATCTCTGCATCTCCTTGAAAATATGTCAGGAGGGTCATGGTCCTAAAATTTACTATTCATTCAAGTGTCAAAACCCTGAATATTGTAAAATAGGCCTACTGGCAATCAAGTCCCAGTACTGTGAAGGTGAGGGGCGTAGAAAATAATATACCAAATGCATCTTATTTTGAGGTGGAGATGGGTAGGGGATGGGGGTCTCAATCGAGGACAGGTTTATAACGCATTTATCTAACGCGTATAGGTTAAAAAAAATACGGGAGTTCTCCATCTGGGACAGGTTTATAACGCACTTATCTAACGCATACAGGTTAAATCATTTTAAAAAAAATATTTTTCGTTACAAGGCTATGGCCAATGAGACCCCCCACCTCGTTTACTGGCTTTTGTCAATAAGGGGTCAAAGAATAATTATTGAACCACATTACTTTCATGTTTCTGAATCCGAATCATAGGAAGCGTTCACTTGAAACAATACTCCGTTTGCAGTGCAAAGTCTTTTCGGGGTTCTGAACTAACGTATTCATTCAGTTTATCCGGCGGTCGAGAAATTTCAAGGCAGTAGTATACAGTCTCCAGCGAAATGAGTTACAATCTGCCTTTTATGGGTACGAAATTTAATTCAGAGACTAAAAGCCTAGATAACGCTTTGAAACCTGGTGGTATCTTCCAATCCGACTCAATGGCAGCGATTGGAAGAATCTATTTTCATCATCTGAGGCTAGACCAATTGACTGGTAAAGTGCGGAGTTTTTTCTGACAACAAATCAAAGCTCATCATATACTGCTCTATTACATTTAATTGGATAGTGCCTTATAGGCACTATCCAATTAAATGTCAGAGAGCAAGGTATTGTATAAAAAATCTGATTCATATCAGGGACAATAAAGGCTTTCTCAGGCAGAATGTAGCTACAGACAGTTATTGCCTGTCACTTTTAATAAAGCCCAGAATAGGGCTTCCAGCACTCTACCAGTTAATATTTTCATCATGCGACCTTTAGGCTGCACGTTGAAAATATTGATGCACTCACTTATCAGCCACCCTACTTTTTGAAATAATGAAGTATCATGTCCCTGGGTCTCTAAGGTTAATTAAATGCTCGGAACTACGGTTGAGGACTGTAAAATAAATCTATCATCGCCATTATGTTTATGAACAAAATGTATTAGAGTCTTGCTCTTGTTTCCAAGGCTACATCTTGGAATCGATATATCGTCCCCTGAGTTCCAATGTGTTCTATCTGCCTACTGGCACATAGCACACATTGGAACTCAGGGGACGATATGTCCTTAAAACAAGAGCTCGACCCTGATTTAACATTTTGTACATAAACATTAAAGGTGATAACGTTTATCTTACAATAAATATTATTGAGCTTGTTCCAATGAGAGGTCACATAATATGGTATTGTTTCACAAGAGTCCTGCTCTTTTTCTAAGGCTATATCCCCCCTCGACGAGGACTATATGGTATTTTTGTACCAGAGTTCCGCTCTTTTTCTAAGCCTAAATTTCCACTCGCCGAGAACAAGAGTTCGATCCTGATACAACATTTTGTACATAAACATAATGGAGATTAATATACAATAAACGTACAGTGTTTTCAAATAAAAAGATTTATTCTCCGAATACGATTAATAATGAAACAGGCGAGTCGGTTTTATACTTAATTTTTTTAAAATAATTTTTTTACTTGAAAACACTATACGTTTATTTTGTGTATCCTAAAAATCTTTCACAGGGCAGTTGCGGCGAAATCGTGCTGTTACTCGCTTCAAAGCAATTCGATGACAAGCACAACTGCCAAAAATAAAAAAGGCGCAGTGATACATGTCTGTCTAAAAATAATTCCCCCTGAACTTTAAAAATACTTTATTAAATGAACAATGCGTAGTGTTTTCCACTGGCATTGTGTAATACATGTACCTTCAAAAAGGTTTAAAGAAAACAACAATTGAACTGTTAATTATGCTACACGAATGCGGTAGAGGTCAGATGTCAGCAAGTCCGCCTCTACTATATGAATAACTTCTTTCAGTTTTAAACCTGTGGGGAAAATGTATCACCCCACTCGGTGAATAAAGCAAAAATTTATCCAAGGCTTTTATTGTTCGAATAAACAGCCATTTATGGGATAATATATATTTATCTTTCAATAATTATCCTCGAACTTGTTCCAACGAGGGGTCACATGATATGTTTTTGTTGAAATGTTTGGAATTATGTTTTTTCAACTGCCTTGAAAATTACGTGGGCAGATTCCCCGTTCGTTATGTAAAGAGTTGATCAAGTTATTATAGGTCAGAATTATAAGATAAATCTATCATCACCATTATGTTCGTGGACAAAATGTTGTATCAGGGACACGCTCTTGTTTCTATGGCTACTCTGTAAAATCATTTGGGTTAAAAATTATCTCAGATCAACTGGGATGAGTGAATATGAACCCAGTTTGGTTCATATTCACTCAATCCAGTTGATTTGGGTTCATTTTCTTCACACAATTGATTTTATAGTCTATTTCTCGACGTGTCGTGATATGGTCTTACGAACAAGAGCCCGACCCTGATACAACTTTTGGACATAAGCAAAAATGGTGATAATATTTATTTATCTAACAATCAACACGTATTTTGTCTGTATTAACCCCGCAACTGTCGTGTATCCGACCCCCTGATAGAGATGTTTGAATTAGGGGGTATATTGTAAGATAAAATGCTTATTACAATTATGTGGATGTATAAAATATGTATCCGAGTCTCGCTCCGGTTCCAAGGGTAGATCACGACTCGTCTTCGACTCGTCGTGATCTGCCCTTACAACCCGGAGCTCTACTCGGATACATATTTTGTACATTCACATAACGGCAATAATCTCTATTTATCACATGATTTCAGCTTTTTATCTGATACTAAACTCGAACTTCGAAAGCGGTAGAGCACCATCATTCAGTTACTTTTACGCAGTTAAATTCTTACGCTGGAACACTGACCTCAAGAGACAATACCTTAAAACGTTTACAATGGTATTTTCTAGAATCGTATTTTCTACCTATTAATATAACTGACTAAAATGAATCATTAGCATTTTGAAACATATGGAAAGTTTATATCATGAAAACATTTGGGTCACAATCATTAAATGTCACACATTTATAAAGTTTCGCTCTGAACCAACTGGCAACTTGTCAAATCTTTGAAAATGCTAATGATTCATTTCAACCCATTTAAATTTATAACTTCAAAATACCATTCTAGAAAATAAAGCTGTAAAAGCTTTATAATATTGGTCCGTTGTGTGTTTTCACTTCGTGCACTTCGAATCATTGTTTCAATAAAACTTCATTATTGGATGGTTCAAAATATATGTGTCTTTGGGAACTGTTTTTGGTTTTATCAACGTAATTCGGACCCCAATGGAAGCGATGTGTTTTTATATTCTTTTCAGCATTTTGTTTCATCAAGTTTGGGACCAAGTGAAGTGAAATTTACAAAACTCGTCCCACAAACTGGGTCTGGACCGAGCCTTTCAAAAATGTCTTTATGTGTGGAAATCCATCTTTGTGAGTGTTTTATTTGCATTACTCCGGCTGTAAAATGTTAAATGAATCTTAATCGTTTCAAACTTCTCCAGAGAAGATAGAAGTGGAGCAGTGCTCAATTACTGCGGTAGAGAAGCATGGACACATGAACAAGTATCACTGAAAATATCTCTTGAATGGTTGAATGTGGTGTGAAAGTTAATGTGTCGAAACATAAGCTTTAACCCTTTACCCAACGCAGACGATTTCAAAATTTATTATTTTAAATATATTTTTTTTTAATTTTTCAAAAAATTTCAACAAAACGATATCATGTGACCTCTCATTGGAACGAGCTCGATGAGCTCGTTCCAATGAGGGGTCACATGATATGGTTTTGCTGAAATATTTTGAAAATTTTTATTTTTTCAACTGCTCAATTTGCATATTACGCGGGCGGATGCGAGCAATTCGTCAGGTAAAGGGTTAAAACGTAAAAAAGAAAAGAAAATGATAACGTCCCGCTACTCTTGTGCACATGGTAGGTAACAAAATAGGCGGAAATTCCTTTCAGACAGGGTCAGGCGGAATTATTTATTTATTTATTGATGTTTAAAGTCACATATTTATGCACAATGGCTAATCATGACCGTGACAGTTTTACGGGTGGAGGAAGCCGGAGTACCCGGAGAGAACCACCGAGCAACGACGAGCAGCTGCCAGCTCCCCAACATTGTAACTCCGCACTGCAGCACAGGCAGGTTAGATTGGTTGAAGACATGCGTACCATCGACGTGCGGTATGCCTTAGTACACGGCGTCATCGTGCCCCCACGCGGGCAATGGAGATGAAGCGCCTTGCCCAATGACACAACGCGGTTGCCGCAGGTGGGATTCGAACCGAGGACCTCTCAGCTTGCAGCCTGCACCTCTACCTACTGAGCCACAGCGCTCCCTCAGGCGGAATTAGTGATGATTTTGCGAAGGTGAGTTTGCTTTTGGGGGGATTGCAAAAAACTGAAATAAAACACTAAAAAAAAAAAACAACAACAAAAGAAAAAAAACACCCAAAAGAACAAAAAAAAAAACAAAAAAAAACAAAAACAAAAAAACCCCGTATTTTACACACACTGATCACCAGTTTTACACAAAAAAAGTTTCGCTCTGAGCTGTAAGCTCAAGGCAGAAAAGGAGACACCCCAGGCTCATTCTCTTGAGAATGTACGTCTTTCCCAACCTTGCTATAAAGGAAAAAACAAGAGGCCCCACGGGGCCTGAAGCGCTCATCTTGTACAGAACACAATTTAAACAGAGTCCAAGAATGAGTCTACTTTAAGCAAGCCATCTCCATAGGCTACACTGTCAATCCTTGAGTCCCTCAGGAGTGACAAAAATAATCTGGGCATCATGCCTTTTCTTCAGTTGATCATAAGTAAAATGAAGAGCTCCCCTATGAAGCCCCTTGATACAACCTATGTGGATTAATCTTAGTACCTCTAGAGGGTACTGAATACAAATTTTTTAATTCTTCAGCAAAATGGCCAATTCCGGCTCCCATAGAGAGCCCAAATATTAACCCAGGCTCTTGATTTGAACACAGTTAAATCTGACTTCCCTAGAGATGTTGTGTACCGAATATGAAAGCATTCTGACTGTTGGATCTGAAGAAGAGAAATTGTAAAGAAATTTCTTCGAATTGCACTAAGTTCAAATTTGGGCTACCATAGCGAGCCCAAATATTGACCTATGGATCCGATTTGAACAAACTTGAATCTGACCCCCTTAGAGATGTTGTATACCAAATGTGAAAGCATTCTGACAAGTGAATCTGAAGAAGAAGATTTTTGAAGAAATTCCCTCATACTGTACTAAGTTACATTTCATGTTCCCATATGGAGCCCAAATATTAATCTAGGCACTCGAATTGAACAACCTGGAATCTGACCCCCTAGAGATGTTGTATACCAAATATAAAAGCATTCCGACTGGTGGATCTGAAGAAGAAGATTTTTAAAGAAATTTTCTCATATTGCACTAAGTAAAAATTTGGGCTACCATAGTGAGCCCAAATATATACCTAGGAATTTGATTTGAACAAACTTGAATCTGACCCCCATAGAGATGTTGCATACCAAATATCAAAGCATTCTGACTGATGGATCGGAAGAAGAAGATTTTTTTAAATTACCCTCCATATTGAACAAAGATAAAATTTGGGCTTCCGTAGGAAGCCCAAATATTAACCTAGGGACTTGGTTTGAACAATCTAGAATCTGACCCTCATAACAATGATGTATACCAAATATTAAAAGATTCTGACTGGTGGTTCTGAAGAAGAAGATTTTTAAAGAATATTCCCCATATTACCCTATGTTAAAACTTCGGGCTCCTGTAGAGAGCCCAAATATGAACCAATGAGCTTTATTTCTACAAACTTTTATCTGACCCCCCTGTGAATGCTGTATACCAAATATTAAAAGATTCTGATGATTGGTTCTGGAGAAAAGATTTTTTAAAATTTTTGCAAATATGCTGACTCAGCATTTTTTCGATGCCCATTACAGAACACCCTAACATAACCGATGACAATTTTTTTTTACCATTCAGTTCTACTGGTCGTAAGGATACTTCATACCAAATAAAAGCTCTCTGTTCCGTGGGGTTTGGGAAATATGGGCGTTTGAAAATATTTCTATTTTTAGCTCCCAGGGTTCCCATGGGGATGCGGGAATTTTTTTTTTTTTTTTGCATGGGTCAAGTACTTATGACCCAATACTACCACAAACCAAATTTGGTTCATACCGGACCATCGGTTCAGAAAATAGAAATTTTGGGCGGGGCCAAAAATCTTACCCCTCCTATTACAAAGCCAAATATTACTTTACGAACTTCGTTTGAACAAACTTGATTCTACACCTCATATGGAAGCTCCATAGCAAATATCAAGTCATTGTACACACTGGTTCTTGAGAAGAAGATTTTTAAAATATTTTGGAGCATTTTCCCCCACTCCCTCCCTATGGGGCTGGGCATGCTGAGTTGATCAAAAATGAAATGCCCCTTTGGGACCATCACTCACACAAACTTTCACTTGAATTGGCCCAGTGGCTTTGGAGGAGAAGACCAAAACATGGTGACCGACGACGGACGACGGACGACAGACGACGGACGACGGACGGGAAGCGATTAGATTAGCTCAGCTTGGCTTTGTCAAGATGAGCTAAAAATTACCAATATTTCTGCATTATACCCAAAATAAAAACAAAACTGCTGCGCACAGGTGACAACAGCGCACTCGGAGAAGGGGGATTCCCACGCCTCAACTTCGCCTGAAAAATTTTAACCTTATATACATTCGTGCTTGAATACTGTAAAACTAGCTCATATAGTCTCATCTTATTATTTTGCTTTAGATATCCCTTTAGTTTCTGGATACTTGAGCCTCAAATTGGCAAGAAAAATTCTTTTTTCCCCGAGGAAGGTCCTGGACTTTCAGCAATGGGGGAACCATCCCTTTATCCAGTACGATATGAAATGAAGTGTGCGGGAGAAATATTTTATAGCAGCAGAAAAATATCTGAAACCCTCTTTATTTAGCCCCCAACCCCTCCGACCGCGTCCCCCCCCCCCCCCCCCCCCGGATATGCGGGGCTGTGGGATTGAATATTATTACTGACTCCCCTTAACCTACGTTAACATGCCTGGAAATAAAGCGGTTAAATCAACGGTAACTCGTTAACAGGTTTTATTCCATAAATGGCTGTTCATTCGAACAATAAAAGCCTTGGATAAATTTTTGTTCTATTCACCTGGTATTATTAGGGTGATAAATTTTCCCCGTTGGTTTCACACTGAAAGAATTTATTTCTATTGTGGAGACGGACTTGTTGACCTCTGACTTCTACCGCATTCGTGCAGCATAATTAACAGTTCAATTCTTGTTTTCTTTAAACCTTTTTGAAAATATTACGCAATGCCAGTAGACTGTTCATTTAATAAAGTAATTTTGCAAGTTTAGCTCAAGTTTGTAGGGGAATTATTTTTAGACAGAAATGTATCACTGCGCCTTTTTTATTTTTGGCAATTTTGCTTGTCATCGAATTGGACCCTTGTGCTCCCCACTTCTCATTGTGTTATGTAGTGAGTAACAACACGATTTCGCCGCGACAACCCAGTAAAAGACTTATGGGACAAACAAAATAAATGCATAGTATTTTCAAGTAAAAAAAATATTCTACTCGTAGAATTAAAAATGAAACCGACTCGCCAGAGGCTCGTCGGTTTCATTCTTAATCCTACTCGCAAAATATTTTTTTTTATTCGGAAACACTATACGTTTATTCTATTTTTACAAAATAACAGACTGATAATCTAAAGAAAAATATGAATTGTGATGATTTTGCTTCTTCTCTACTTAACCCTTTACCTAACATGAAAAGCAGACGACACTTACAAACAAAATTATTGAATAACTAATTTTTCTTTGTCTCCAAAACATAGGTTATGTCCCCTCATTGGAACGACCTCGCAACAAAGAGGGCCCATAACCTACGTTTTGAGACAAATTTATTTATTTATTTATTTATTGGTGTTTAAGGTCACATACTTATGCACAATGGCTAATCGTGACCGTGACAGTTTTACGGGTGGAGGAAGCCGGAGTACCCGGAGAGAACCACCGAGCAACGACGAGCAGCTGTCAGCTCCCCAACATCGTAACTCTGAACTCTGCACCGCAGCACAGGCAGGGTTAGATTGGTTGAAGACATGCGCACCGTCGATGTGCAGTACGCCTCAGTACACAGCGTCATCGTGCCCCCATGTAGGCAATCGGGGTGAAGTGTCTTGCCCAAGGACACAACGCGGTTGCCGCAGGTGGGATTCGAACCGAGGACCTCTCGGCTTGCAGCCTGCACCTCTACCAACTGAGCCACCGCGCCCCCCGTTTTGAGACAAAAAATGAAAAAATAATAAAAATTAATCGGCCACTTTTGTAAATAGCGAAGGCCGGTTTTGTCCGTTACGTTGGGTAAAGGGTTAACAACACCAGCCCTTCTGTTTACGTCATAATAGAATTTTCGCCAATTTGAAGAACAAAAACTAACGCGCATTCTTGCCAAAAGAAGACCGCTCATTGAGGTTCCGATCCACTATTTTCCAGGCATTTTCCAAAACTGACATGCCATACACTCTCTTCAAATGCGAATATTCTTCAACTTAGTTATCCAACCATAACCTGTATTACATTTTAGAAAATCCACCAAAAATATATAACCGTATCTAAGTAGAAATAAACAATGAATCAATCAGCCATTGACGTGAATTAGCCTGCTGCAGTTAAAAATATTGTAACATATACAAAAAATAAATATATTCAATTATTAAATATTTTAATTTAATGTTTTTAAATTTTATTTTAATATGTTGAAAAACCAGGCACTTCATGTGTTCTGGTTTAATTCTTGATTCTTTTCTGATATTGATAATCACAATGTTTTTACAAAATGCTCTATATATTAAAAATAAGAAAAGTATTAAAACGTATTCATGAATACACCTCAAATTTGACCGTATTCGAATACGAATACTTTAAAATTGCATGAATACTGAATACACCCAAATACTTGAAAAAATTTATTGAATATGACTGAATACGAATACGAATACCCCAACCCTGAAACAATCTGAATGTGGCAAATGCAAGGCTTCAAACTAAAAAATTGTTTGAGAAAATGCCTAACCCAATCATTTTCAGCCACCCAGCAGCCTCAAAAGCTGATGTTTCGGCCACCCCCATTTACCAACACCTGGAGCATATCATCGCCTGCTTCTAAAATGTGAACAAAATTATATGTTTCTGTCTCGTTTTTAGTTTTAGTTACATGCATGGTAACAACTTCGTGTAAAAATTACATTTTAAAAAAGAATTTCGAAGCCACTATTTCCCATTATACCTCTGGTAATTTACTCATGTGCATCAGACTTCAACTCTTCCTAAACTTCAAATTCTCTTGTCTAACAAATAACGAAAGATAATCATATATCTGATACTAAAAATACATTTCCAATTCATATGGCGTCAGTTTCAACATGTGCCCTTAGTTTAGAATTTTACCCCTGAGCAATAGTTCGAAACTGTAGAACGGAACCTTAAATGAAATCATGAGTGATTTCCCCCTGGATTTCACTCAGGTTCTGCTCCATAGTTTTCCAGGCATTTCCAAATATGACATGCCATACTCTCTCTTCAAATGCAAATATTCTGTAGCTTAGTTATCTAACTCATAACATGTATTACATTTCCCAAATCCACAAAAAAACATATAACACTATCTGACTAAGTAGAAATAAACAATCTGAATGTGGGTGGAATAATTTATTGTCAAAGGCCAGACTTCAACCTGAAAAATTGCATGAAAAAATGCCGAAACCAGTCATTTTCAGCCAACTAGCAGCCTCAAAAGCAGAATTTTCCCACCAACCCCACCTACCCATCACCTGTTTCTAAAATGCAAAAAAAAAAATTATATGTTTCCGTCTCATTTTTTAGTTACCTGTCTGGTAACAAACCCGTGTAAAAATTACATTTTAAAAAATAGCCAATTTTTTGAAGCCACTGTTTCCCATAATTCATCTGGTAATTTACCCCTATGTATCAGAATCCAACTTTGGGACCAAAACTTCAAATTCTCTTGTCCAACAAAAAGCCTAATGTAATCATATATCTGATACTAAAAATATATCTCAATTTCACATGGCCTTAGTTTCAACGTATGCCCTATGTTTAGAATTTCACCCCTGTGCAATAGTGCGAAACTGTGGAGCGGAACCTCAGACATTTTAGAGGAAGTTCTGGTAAGGTATTGCAGCAGTAAATATTTAAATTGACGTTACCCGCCTTGATATGTTGCACTCAGAAATGATGCAATCTCTAAAAATAAGCAGCCGTGGGAAAATATATTGTTTCAATAAACATTTGAAAGATTGTAATGGCATCTTACTTTATTGTTGCTTATTCCAGATAAATAGAGAGGGTGATTTGATGACTTTTGGACAAACAAAACACAATTGACGTTTGGTGTGGTTTGTAGGGAATTCCCTGAAAAATATGTGCACGTTATCGGTACTTCTTTCGTGTCAGTTTTTTCTCTTATTTGTTGTATGGCCCCTGTTTTCGAATCAAAAAAAGTTGTCTGAAGGATTATACTTGACAAAGATGTTTGAATGTTAAAATTAAAATGATGCGATCATAATTTTTTTTTGCTTGAACGTTATAATGGTCGCCTATGGGAAAATATTTAGTGCTGTGATACCTTCAGAAGCAAACATCTCGCCATTCTATTCATATGCGAATGCCATGTGCTACACTTGAGCCGAGTTAATCCCCAATAATTGCTAAGTCTGACTGGAAAAAACATGCAGGGTAAAGAATTTAATTCATGTTGTATTATTTTGTCGTAACCTGTATGAAGTTCCTTTGTGTATATTACACTCTAAAATCATTTGGGTTGAAAATCAACCCAAATCAACTGGATTGAGAGAATATGAACCCAACTGGGTTCATATTCACTCAGCCTAGTTGATTTGGGTTATTTTTAACCAACTGCTTTTAGAGTGTACAATTAAAAGACGCACCCCAACCCACCACCACCCCCGATCGTTAGGGGATTATTCCCCCAGCCCTGTGTTGGCCATTATGTTAGGTTTTCATAACGCAAAACATTATGTCAGTAAGACTGAAAAGATTAATAGCCAATGAAAAGAGTACCTAGCCAATTCGGAAAAAATCGTAAGAAATAGCTTCAATTAAATTCTCACTTTTAAACGTTTGCACCTGGTCCCAAAACTCGATCCGGTGCACTTTTATGTGTCATGTCCAAATTTGCTTAAACTCCCCCTCGGCGGAAAGGCTACTCCTTTTATTGCGGAGCAGCAAGGGTTTTTTTCAGAAAATCACTTTCAGCACTGAAGAATTGGATTATACAGTACCCGGCTTATCGGGCTGTATTATCTCATCGAATGGTCTGTTTGTTTGATTGTTTATTGAGGGTTAACGACACTTTCAACAGCCATATAGACGTCGTGTCTTACACTTTTGTAGTTGGATGAAACCGGAGGACCCAGAGAGAACCACCGAGCAACAGCGTGCAACTCTCAGACTCTCCAATGCACTAATCCGGCAAAATAGAGTTAGCAGCGGTTGACTGCAGCAGCCATAGTACCTAGAACCGCCGTGATACCGCGTGGGCAATCGGAATTAAGAGTCTTACCCAAGGATACAGCAGAATGGCGCAGGTCAGGATCGAACCGCCGAACTTTCGGATTAAATGCAAGTGCTCTAACCAATGAGCATCGTGCTCCCCTTTCCGAATGCGCAATGTGAGTTTTTGTATTGTCATCTCTACGCAGATGAAGTAAGACTTGATGGGTCGCACCAACTTCCCCAAAATTAATTCTTTTTACCTCTCCCCACCAGTTTTATTTTCTAAACTTATTTTGAAAGAAAATCGGTTTAATACCGACACCTAAATCTGCATTTTATCCGGACGTGACAGCCGTTCTGACTTATTTCACGTTCATTATTCGACATTCGTTATCAACCGATTTTCGGTTGAAAACGACGAATGTTGAATAAGGAAGTGGGAATAAGTAACGGTTGTCACGTTCCCATTTTTATGCAAACCAAATTATGAGTTTGATTCATCTCCTTGGAACACATTTGACGAAGCATAAATTTGTTGTTCATGCAAATAGTTGTCTCACTTGTTCTTGAACTGTCAAATAAATTGTAAGAAAATAATTTATGAACAAAATTCAATTACAAAATACGGCACTCATAACCCTTGACAGGTTATCACACAATACAGGTTTAAATGAAAAATCAAGATTAGTTCGTTAAATTGGTTCTGTGATGAACCAGATTAAAAAAGGGCGAACAACTCTACGAGAAAAATTACTTCCCGTCAAAATTACATCGCACAGTTGTGCGTGAAGTTCCGATCACCACAAATACTCTCTGAGTTACCACCATGGTAGTGATTCTCAAATTCAATGAAAAGTTCAAGTGAGCACAACTTCAGCCAAAGGATATAATAGCTGAAATTTTGCTTTCACTATGTTGACATTTGACACAAGTTGAGTATTGTCTGGGTGGAAAAGATACTCCGCTGTTGTCTTAGTGATAATGCCTCTCACACGCCTCGTACCTTATTCCAAAGGTAATTCAAATTGAAATAACACTGGGGCAAGTAGAACGTTGCATGCGTTGCGATAAAAAATTAATGTGCAATTTATGTACAGTTCAACACCTGTTATTTGAGCCTCTGTTGGAAAACAAACTCAGATTCAGATATTGACGATGCAACGACCAAAGAGCAAGCCGAAAATAAAATTTCGTCGTGTACAAGTCAGGCCCGTCGGAACCGGGGGGGGGGGGGGGGGGGGGCTGCAGCCCCCCCAATAATTTGCTCATATTTCGTCGTTAGTTTATCCATGATGGGAGCAACCGATGTAATCTGAATAAAACTGGACATTACATTATTTAACTCAGATTAGAACAGTGGCGTAGGAACCAGAGGGTGGGGGGGGGGGGGGTAAGGGACATATCCCCCACCCACCCACCCCCACAAATTTGTCAAAAGTAGGCTTTACTGGGCTGGGTTTGTGGTTTCTCCACACGGGATGCCCACTGGTTACCATATTCCGACATTGCTGTTAATGATTACTGGATTGAGTGGGTTCCATGTGGGCCTTCTTCCACCAATAAAACTGACAGTCATGTTTTCGCCTAATTATGGAAAGGGATGTTAAACCCCAACCAACCACGGGGTAATTCATTGCTTGTTCACTATTCCTGTCATTCTGCTCGGAAATCACGCTGAATTGATCAGAGAGCTGACGTATTTCCTTATTGACGATGTATTTGCTCAGAATCACTCAGAACGCATATTTGTACATCTTAAATTAAAAAAAATTCCCGGACCCCCACCAACGAGACGAAGGGGGTACCCCCTCTCCTGCTCACCCCCACTCGCCTCTTCGCGGTTCGGATGACGCTTTGCGTCATAGGAATATACGATTTATTTGATCAGAATGCATGTTTTTACATCTTAAATTCGAAAATTTTCCCGGGGGAGGCCCCCGGACCCTCCACCAACGAGACGGAGGATACCCCCTCTCGTGTTCACCCCCACTCTCCGCTCGGATGACGCGTTGCGTCATGGGAATATAGGTCCTACCCCCCCCCCCCCCCCCAAATAAAACTAGCTTACTACGCTCCTGGATTAGAATTATGAACGTATCATTGAATGTATAACATGTACCTGCATATGTTGAAGTGCAAACGTTTTGAGCAATTCCATTGGCAGCTTAGAAGACCACGACAACCGTTGGCGTAATGATAAAACTAATGAATCCACCATAAGGCCTGACTGTTTTTTAGCATGACGGAATACGGCCACGGCCTGCAGGTGAGCCCGGTGTGAGAACCGTCCCCAAATGTTGTGGGGTTCTATTGGGATTTTTGAAACATTTTGTTAAAAAAGCAACTTTTGCCGTTTAAAAAAATCAAGAGGTTTTTGCTTCAAAAGCTACCAGAAAGCTTCCTTTGATTGCCCTTTTCAAAAAATTGTCTGGGGGAGTACCCCCCCTCCCTTCCCCCCTCAAAAAGCTTGTGCCTTCAGCACTCGCACCAGATGCCTTCTGCATCTGGGTACCCCATACCCATTTAGTATCACCCAAATTAGAAATATCAGCCCCCACCAATATAAATTTCGTTCCGACGGGCCTGCTAGTCGTCAATTATTGTCTCTGTGCGACAGCGAGGCCCCTTTAGAAGAATAACATTTTGTAAAAATTTTAAATTGAGAAGAAAAATAGTTAACATTACTTATTCGCAACGGTCTCATCGCACCAAGCGTAAGAAAGCCTCTAATCGTTGAGGTCTCATCTGCTACTTAACGTTTTCTTTGTTACTGTAGAATGCATTTCATATCATATAAAAAACCCTTACCTCATTTCCACGACATTACTGCATGATCATCAAGGGTTGTTGTGGTGCAAAACCACCCATCATTCCACCAGCTCCTGGCATTCCAATGGCTCCTGACATTCCAACAGCTCCTGGCATTCCAACGGGCATTCCTGGGAAACCTGATGTCTGACTCTGACTGTTTCCCCCGAGGAGTGATGAGAACACGGAGAGTAACAGAAGTGTACTGGTGGAACTTGATGATGAAGAGCTGCTACTGCCCAACAAATTACTCAAAAGGAGATAACCGATGATGTTGGATCCTCCCAGATCTCCTCCCATGCTACCGCTTGGACTATTCAGTGACTCTAGAGCAAATAAGGTTAACAACAGTTCAGAGCTGGTTAGAGTGGAAGTCGTAGAAGACAAGACTGTCCCACTCAGCAAAATAATACAAAAGAAAGCTGCGAAAACTTTTGGTCCGATCATTTTCAAAAGTAGGGTTGGAAATATGCAGGTTATCAGTTGACGAAGTCCAAAGCGAGATAGCTTCTTTTATACTGTAACAAAAAAATTAATTAACCTAATTAAGAAGCAATTATGAAAGTATTACATCAGGTGTGATATAACGTACTTCCACATTCTGCCCCAATGATTATACAAGACAGCACAGCACATCTCTCAGCCCTGCAATCAACGAAATGACGGATATACATCAGTGTTAATTTTTCATCTGAAACAAATTAAAAAAACTCCGATCGGGTATTGACCCTTGGCCTAACGCATCTGCCATGACCTATCAACACAATTAAAAACGATGCTGTCACTTCACAACCTTTTCACTTCACAAGATGGCCACTTCGGAACATAGTCATTTCGTAACCTGGTCACTTCGTAACTAAATAGACCTAAATATATATGAGTGTATGTTTCAGGTTCATTTAACACCACCTTCATACTCACGAGATGTACACTTAGATTTAAAGATTGAACTCGGATATCTGCAACTTGCACTGGCACCCGGCCATACACAACCGCACAATAAGACCAACTCGCCAATTATTTTTTGTGTATATTTGTTCATTCCTTACCCCCAAAACATAGCTAGAAAGAGCTCAGTCCAATGATAGACCCTAAATTAGGTTTCTGAGGGGTCCAGTGTACATTCGCCTACAGTGCACTTTCGCCTACAAACATTATCAGGTAAAAGTGTAGGCGAAAGTGCACTAACTAAGGTATAGGGAGTAGTAGCTAATTACCTGCGCTACCCACAATAAAATCGACTGACCGTTTGGTGATTGAGAGAGAGAGAGAGAGAGAGAGAGAGAGAGAGAGAGAGAGAGAGAGAGAGGGGGGGGGGGGTCCAATAATATTCATATTCATAGGTGTTATTGACAAATATCGATACAATTTATCCCTCCCTCTTTCTCTCTCTCTCTTTCTCTCTCTTTCTCTCTCTCTAGTCTCAATAAAAACATACCAATATGAGTATTATTGGAACCGGCTCACTGAGCCGGTTCCAATAATATTCATATTTGCAAGGTTTTATTGACAAATAACAAATCCACATTGTATATGATGTTCCAAACTTGTTCTTACAAGAATCCATTAAGGGGACGTCCAACCTAACTTTGGTAAAATTTCATGTAATTTTCCTTCAAGTCTAAAAAAGTCCCAAAATGAATAACCCCAATATATTTATTATTTATTTATTGGTGTTTAAGGTCACATCTTATGCACAATGGCTAATCGTGACCGTGACAGTTTTACGGGTGGAGGAAGCCGGAGTACCCGGAGAGAACCACCGAACAACAAGGAGCAGCTGTCAGCTCTCCAACATCGTAACTCTGAACTCTGCACCGCAGCACAGGCAGGGTTAGATTGGTTGAAGACATGCGCACCATCGACGTGCAGTACGCCTCAGTACACAGCGTCATTGTGCCCCCATGTAGGCAATCGGGGTGAAGTGTCTTGCCCAAGGACACAACGCGGTTGCCGCAGGTGGGATTCGAACCGAGGACCTCTCGACTTGCAGCCTGTACCTCTACCAACTGAGCCACCGCGCCCCCAATAACCCCAATAAATTATATACCAAAATGCTTGGAATGAAACATAGAACATGTGGAAACTGAAATTTGCCATGGAACTGCTGCCATGTGTAAATAGCACCACCTGAAAGTCTGCTGTGGCATAAGTAAGAGAACAAAATTTTTACAATAAAATACCTCAAAATAAAATAACAGCTGTATTCTATAAACATTTAAGTACATACTCGAAGAAATCTTTTCCTAATTCATGAAAGTAATAAACAGTGAGCCCAAATGTTATAAGTGGAGTGCTCACTGACTGAAGGCAGACATTTTCTTTTGTTTATGTTTTGATTTGGGGAGTTCAACAAAGGTCAACTTGAAGGAGTCCAGCAGAAGAAGTATGGAAGGACAAAAGAGTGTCTCCCAATATAGAGATGTATGTGTTACAGTAATGGTTTGGAAAGAAAGTATGATATTCTCCTGTGTAGAATGCACTGCAAAGTCATACATTGTAGTTGAATAAATATATTTACAAACCCCTTGCACTGTAACCCCTTTTATCCCATGCATCAATTTGATAGTGATTAAATTGTTAAATTTGTCTGGTTTATCAATAAGTATAATAGCTTTGTTTAACTCTGGGACACCAATACACTCATCTGTTGGAGAAGAAATAAGGGTAACTGTAACCTGTCACTGCAATAAACCATCTAATGTACTTAAAAGTACATTGTTAATCAAAACACATCAAATCAACCTTACATAACCATTATTGCATGCACTTTCCCCAAGGAGGCTTATTGACATATTGAGATCAGAAGGGCACATCCAGAGGGCCTCACATATTTTTTTCAAGAACGCAGTACAGAAAGCAATCCCAAAAAGTTGACAAGTGAGCTCCATTTGACACAAAACATTTCCTGGGGGGGGGGGGGGGGGGGGGGGGGGGGGGGGGGGGGGGCTCGCTTCCTTGTATGACTCTACCTCCGGCACTCAAGGCATATGCCTTTTTTCTCAAAGTTTAACTCTTTTTTTCTTTTTAAAGATCCTGGCCACACATGTTCCAAACACTATAAGACAGGTAACCCTCCAAATAAGTTTATCTGCAAAAATCATGTTACATTGCAAAACATTCTTTTTAGACTTTTAGTTCTGGACCTTTCATGCTTCTTACTTCCAACTATAACACTTAATTTATCGATTAATGGGTGAATAGAAAAGTCCTGCCATAATCAACATTTTGAGTTCCATAAGCCTTCAAAACAGCTCCGATAAAAGTGTCAAACATCAGATTGGTGGCTTTATACAGAATATTCATTAGGTTGTTGCTTGATAAGTAATAGGAACAAAATCTTCACCAGAAATATTTTGTAGCAATACATTTGAGGTATCAGCAGGCACTTTGCAACAAATTGTAACAAATCAACTAGTTATAAACAAAATTTTCTAACTCAAAAGAGTGAAAAAGTACGGACAACTCTGAAAAAATGTGGGAAGAAACACATGCTACAGCAGCTACACAGGCATTGTTTCCCCATGATGCTCGATCACAACACCAAATATCCTTCAAATTGGAGTAGCAATGGTTGAGATACAAGGGAGAATGTTGGTACATGTAATGGTGAATGGGTAAGGCTAAGAGGACAGAGGTCACCACTGCACGGCCCTACATGTATATGCACCTTTGATTGTCCAACTTCCAGGTCTGGGGCATAATAATCGCAACACACCCACCTGATCAGTTTCATAATTTCAGTAAAATAAAAGAAATCAATTTGAATTAATTAATAGATGATGGAAAATATCTGGCTTCCTTCGCCTTCTCGTACTATTTAATTACCACAAACAATATCAGTTTGATGCCGACAAACGAAACTGAACGCATGTGGTCTGGTTAAAAAGTAACTCGGCATGAATAATGAAGAAATTGCGAATATTTCGTGTATTTCATTTGTTTAAAAGCCAATTGCAGCTAACATTGACCGTGCATTCGATAATTCGTTTCGGTTTTGACCACACGGCCACGCTGACACTCAGTGACAGCGGTTATGTTTATTGTGATATGCAAATTGGGGGATGGTTTCCGGTGAAGGAGATTTGTCACATTTGTCAGTGTAAAACGATCATAAAAGACACTGATCGACGCTTGTATTACTATGGTTGGTTGCAAGAAAAAAACTAAATTCTCAGCATCGTCCAAGCGCACCTTATTTAAAGCACGAATGCATCATTTTCAACCCATCTTCAATCGGTCCTTTGCAGACATCAAACGTACCCGCCTCAAATTCCATGGTTACTGGGAAGTAAATAACTTCGCAGCGACAGGGGAAAATTAACACGCTCAATATAGTTTTAGGTCACTTGGAATATGCTTCCTGAAAAAGTGATTTCCGAAGCATTCTGCTTACTTTGTTATGAATATTGCCTTATTTTATGTGTATTGTCCCGATTTTATACACTCGGTTATTTTTTACAAGTGGTTCATGTTGTCTTTCTAGTGCGCAATAATTCAGATTTTTTGTCAACAAAAAAGTTCAAACGGCCTGTAAACACGAGAGGGAATTTCGAACCATATTTTGCAGTTTTGACATTAACAGCTCAAGTATTTGCTGTCACCTGTTTGCAAATCCGTTCATACATTGTCTCGAACAAATAAAGGGCGTGATCACGTCCTTGCATTCTTACGATTGCCCAAATTGAGTATTTCTGCAAGAACCACATCGTAATCACATGACCGGAAAAACATCATTGAAACATGGCCACATCCGGAACATCCAAAATTTGTGTTGGTGTTATTACATTGAAACGTCAAAACCCACCAGAGTGTGTGTCAAAAAAATGCTTTCCCCGAGTCTGTAGTATGTTATCATTATATTGAGGACAAGGCTTTCGAATTACCGATTATTTTGTGGTTTTACCAGTTCGTTACTTACGCCATTTGCAAATTAATCTTCTTCAAAATCCTAAAATTCACTTTTTTTCCTCAAAAAAATTATATGTACCTTTACTATGCACTTTACTCATTATTTTGATATATAATTTGCCTTTCCTTGCTTCTCTTATCTGTTTCTGAGGCATTGGGAAAAATGTCACAAAATTGACCAAAGTTAGGTTGGACGACCCCTTAAGTTAACATCATAGTATTTGTCTTCATGGCCTCAGCTAAAACAACTACATTGCACATAAGATAAAAAAACAAACACATAACATAAGAAAAAAAAAGAAAAATGCTGGGAATAAATGGTCGGTCAGTCCATTTATTGTGGGTAGAGCAGGTAATTAGCTACTAATACCTATACCTCAATTAGTGCACTGTCGCTGACACTTTTACCTGATAATTTTGTAAGCGAAAGTGCACTGTAGGCGAAAGCTGACGACACCTTCTGAGGCGAAGTTGAAAGGTGTGGATAATCAACAAATTCTTTTGAGTGCTGGAGTGCCAGAAGCGCCGAGGCCGAGGACAAGTGTGTGTGTATGGGGGGGGGGGGGGGGGGGGGGGGGGGGGGCTATAAAAAACGCACTCGACTTCGGGTATGAGGTAAGGCCGGGAGTTCATAACGTATCATAATCGGAATGTAACACTCAATAGAATTGACATTCTGTATCGACCCTTGAGTGGATCGAGGTGCCATCCGGTGGTCCATGTGATGAAAGACTGCAAGTGTTTCCTGTGCTGTTGTGAACAATGATAAATACTTTTCGAATGGAGAATGTGTGGATTCAGTGGTTATGTATTCTCTTCGTTCTGTATGTGCAGTGAAATTTTAATATCTATTTACGTCATTACACGTACATGTATCCCAGTAGAGGTTAGGAATGAATGATGTTAATGATATATATTTACTGGTAGTGAATTGTACAAGTTGGGCACGCTCGTTTTTTACAGGAATTGAGTTACGCTAATGGTGCAGTTTGACAGGGACAAAAGTGCACTTACTCAGCGCGCTGTTACTTGAAAATAGTGCACAGTACAGTGACAGGACCTCTAGTTTCAACGGGGTAAAGCTTTAGAACTCACCCACCCTATTGTTTAGCTTCTTTGTTTGGCGACTTTCGGCCAGTCTCCGTCATTATACCTGCCCACCCCCCCCCCCCCCCCCCACACACACACCCTTTGGCGTTGGCATATGTAAAATACGTGAGAAACGAACACTCGAGAGTTTTTCTCTTACAGTCCTTGGAAAGTAAAACCTTTTTCACTGTGTACCTCTGGCGAAAAGTGCACGCTCTGCCCCCACTGCCCTCTAGTCTCAGATTTGTTTGAGTGTGTCATCCCCTAGTTTCTTAAATAAGGGGTTAAGTCCAAGACAACGAATCGCCGCTCTCTTATATACATCCTGTCCCTTGAGAGCAACAAGGTGCCATCTGTTGTACACAAGGGAAGGTCCATGCCTCAAATCTCTAAAACTGGGGAGCTCGGTGGCTCAGTGGTTACGGCATTGAACATCAAAAAGAGAGGTCCTCGGTTCAGTCCCCTCCAGGGGTAACTGCGTTGTGTCCTTGGGCAAGGCACTTAATCCCGATTGCCCAAGGTGGCACCGTGTACCAAGGCGTAAAGCACGTCGAGGGTGCAGCTGTCTTCAAAGAATGGCAAGCCTGTTTGCGTGGAGTTAGTACTTTGGGGAGTCTGACAGTTGCTCACCGTTGCTCGGTGGTTCTGTCCGGGTACTCCGGCTTCCTCCACCCGTAAACCTGTCCGACACGAGTTGACCCTGGCTGTCTAAAGCTTCGTTAAATTCCGATAGATAAATAAATAAATAAATAAATAAATAAATAAATAAATAAATAAATAAATAAATACATCTCTAAAAGTGGTTCATGGATTCTCCCCCCGATATTTCTTGGGTTATTTTACTATAGTTATTCCTTCACTCGATGGATACTTAAGCCTTCAAAAAGTACTCAAGATGCTCCAATTGTCACGAAAAAGTTTTTGTTTTTCTCCCGGGAAGACCTAGCACCTCACCTATTGGGGATATATCCTACAACTTCACTATTCGTGCCTATGCCCCTGCTCTCCGATTCACCTTTCTCCACACGCACAATTATAAACATTGTTTTGTCTCTTCGTTGATAGCTTTCTAACCTTCGAAAAAAAGTGATTTCTTTTGAAAGTTATTGGAAACGGAGGTGGGGAGGATAGGATAATAAATCAGTGTTGGTAAAACCTAAATTAATCTCACTTAACACTCGAAAGAACAAGAAACGCAGACGACACTTGCAAACAAAATTCTTGAATAACTAAGTATTGTCATCTTTTGTCTCCAGATCATAACCCCTCATTGTAACAAGCTCGTTCCAAGGAGGGGTCAAAACCTATGTTTTTGAGACAAAAAATGAAAAAAATAATGAAAATTTATTGGCGATTTTTTAATAGCGCTGGCTATATCTCGAGGACACAGCTAGAGGGTATTCGGGGATGGGGGGGGGGGGAGGGTCCGTTAGATCTTTAACTGGGCTTGGGGTTCCAGCACGACAGGCCATAAGCATATCCCCAGGGCCTCAGGCCAGTGCCGGAGGAGCGCATCACCCTTTTGATCCCCCTCCGGGAAAAGTGTTTAAGATGGATTCTGAGGCCTCCCTCTGGCTTAAATATAATACTTTTATCCACAAGAAAAACGCATTTCCCCAGGTGGGACCACAAGTTTTCTCTTACTCTGACCAGGCTACGTACGGACTATAGTCTGATAGATATTCTGCCAATACCTATTTCTTCCAACTGAGAATGAGTAGCTAGCTGTTGGCTGAATAGCTGCCAGTCTATTGGCCCTTATGTAGCGTCCTCTATATAAGGGAAACAACGATTAATTCGAAAAACCGAAGCTGTCACAGATTCGAGTCGGAATTTCAAAAAAGTTTGTCAGCTGATTGAAAATGTTGGAGAATTTGACCGAAAACTGTGTGATCACGGGTTGAAAATTCAAATCGACTGGTCTGAAAAGTTGAAAACGTGAAGGAAATTGATTTCTTTGAATTTCCAACTATTGGAATGTATGCCTTCGAATTTCCACCCATTGAAAATTATGATGGTTATGGGGGGGGGGGGGGGGGTCCCCCCCCCCCCCCACCTACATCCCCTGTCGCTACGTGCCTGCATGTCATCGGGAGGATCTCGGCAAACTCGTCCCAGTCGGGGCGACAAGAAAAGATATAGAAAAAATAGGTTCAGTTTGGAAGACAAATTGATTGTTGCAATTTTTTTTCTTTAAAACAATATTGTGAGACTTTAACCCTTTACCTAACGTAACGGTCAAAACCGGCCAGCGATATTCTCAAAAATCGCCAATTAATTTTCATTATTTTTTTCATTTTTTGTCTCAAAAACATAGGTTATGACCCCTCGTTGGAACGTGCTCGTCGAGCTCGTTCCAACGAGGGGTCATAACCTATGTTTTTGAGACAAAAAATGAAAAAATTAGTTATTCAAGAATTATTTTTGCAAGTGTCGTCTGCTTTTCAGGTTAGGTAAAGGGTTAACCCTTTGATATTTGTGTACGTACTATTACGTACGTAATCTTTTGTTTAATTTAACCCGTTGATACTTTTGTACGTGTTATAACGTACCAAACCGAACAGCACTTAGCTTCTTTGTGGTCATTTGTTATTATTTTTTGAATTTTTAAAGTTTTAACCTCAAATTCCTATTTTCTTCCCAACAGTGCTTAGTGATAGCCGTTGAGCCAAATGTTATCGCAGCTTAAAATACTAATATAATCCTGCTGTCAAGATTTCTTAACTGGTTGAGTGCTGGAAGCCACTATCAGCGCTTTCAAAAAATGAGAATACCAGAGCAAAAGTCAACACTCTCCTTGCTTATATTTCTTATTCAGTCAAACACAAATAATATTTTGTTTATATAAATTTGTTTTATTACAAATTATTGGAGAGTGCCTGTAGGGACTCTCCAATAATTTGTAATAAACAAGTTTTGAATAACAAATTCAGACCATCAAAAATAATCTAGCTCTCAACCAGATAATCACTAATGTGAAAAATATCTTGTTATTTGTACTTTTGGACGTTTGATGTCGCATTTTGAAAAACGTTGAAGAAACTGAATTCCCAGTGACGTTTGAACGTCAGGATAATTACAGTCTCAAAGGGTTAAGGAGGCTGTTCCAAGAGATCTTTGAAAGAATCTCAGAAAGCAAAAATGAAGGAAAATCCTGTGAAATCTAAGAAAAACTTTCTCGAAGAAAAAGAATACCGACTTAAATCGCAGTAGTGGCGATATTGAGGAGGGGGCTGGATTGTTTTATGTGAGGGGCGGGGGAGGGGTAGTAAATGCGTTCCAGACATGCCGCGAGATGGACAAAATGTCCTCTTCTTAAGTACCTCTCGTAACATACTCCATATTTTGTTGAGAATTAAAACCCACCAGTACATGCATACGTCTCAAAAAATGTTGGAAACATTAACCCTTTACCTAACCTGAAAAGCAGACGACACTTGCAAAAATAATTCTTGAATAACTAATTTTTTTCATTTTTTGTCTCAAAAACATAGGTTATGACCCCTCGTTGGAACGAGCTCGACCAGCTCGTTCCAACGAGAGGTCATAACCTATGTTTTTGAGACAAAAAATGAAAAAAATAATGAAAATTAATTGGCGATTTTTGAGAATAGCGCTGGCAGGTTTTGGCCGGTTTTGGCCGTTACGTTGGGTAAAGGGTTAAAGTTAATGCACAATTCTTTCTACCCGTAAAAATACAATAGTCCACAGGGAAACGTCAAAATGGGTGATTATTATTTATTTATTGGTGTTATGCTCAATGGCCAATCATGACCGTCACAGTTTTATGGGTGAAGGAAGCCGGAGTACCCGGATGGCGTCATCGTGCCCCCGTGTGGACACTCGGGGTTAAGTGCCTTGCCCAAGGACACAACGCGGGAGTCCGAATCGATCGCTCAGACGGTCACCCATCCGAGGACTAACCGGGCTCGACGTTGCTTAACTTCGGTGATCTGACGAGAACCGGTTACCGCAACGCCACCGCGCCCACAAAATGGGTGATAAAATATTTGAGAGTGATACGAAGAGTTTAACTCATGGCTAGTTCAATCCTATAAGTCCATAATCGGGTTTATTTTGACTGTGTAGGTGCCACCAGGAGCACAGAAGGGCGCTGTATTAGGGGAACTTCTGAGATTCGGGTAGATATCTAATGGCACCGTGTCGTCTGGAAGAAAAATCCCCCTGTCAGCAGGTTGAGTGGTTGGAGGGAGGGGGGGGGGGGGTCAGAAAATCTTTCAACAACATGGACGGTAGAGATAGGTGATCCTTAGCTTCCGCAATTAAACATTTTTGTTCCCTCGAGCCATTTTTGTTAACCCTTGGAAATGATGGTATCTTCCAATCCAAGTGAAAACATCTGGACGGCATACAAATCTGAATTGAGGGTAGCAACCGCACGTGTCATTTCTATGGCAGCAACTGGAAGAGTCCATTATTCGTTATTTAAAGGCTACACTTAGAAAATGTTGATTGGTCTACCCCACGCATTCACTCCGCCGCCATCCTGCTTAATGAAGTTATGGCGTATCATGTTTCTGGGAAAGAAAAGCGTCCTCTCAGATTCAAAGGGTTAATAATTGCCATTAACTGAGTTAGAAATACTATTAACCCTTTACCTAACATGAAAAGCAGACGACACTTGCAAAACAATTCTTGAATAACTCATTTTTTGTCTCGAAAACATAGGTTATGACCCCTCGATGAGCTCGTTCCAATGAGGGGTCATAGCCTATGTTTTTGAGGCAAAAAAATGAAAAAAATAATGAAAATTAATTGGCGATTACGGTGGGCAAAGGGTTAAACCACGAAAATATGATATAGCGTCGTTTAAAATGGATTCTGTCTTGAGAATACAACCATGATCCGTCACGGCCTAAACATGATGATTTTAGAGATATAGACCTCACTTCTGTTCGAGGTGGAGATAAAATTAAATGTGGCAGTATTTGATGCCCATCGCGGAAATCTGCCTGGAAACCTATCTGATATAGATAAGACCAATGATGTGAAATACTATCGTGCACAGACAAAAAGTTAGCACTAAGCATTATTAAATTTATCTACATACATGTATAACAAGTAACCCAGACAAAACCAGGCTCCATGAAACCAATCCGTCTGGTCCATCTTCCCCATCATAGAATGAAACAATGAGTTCGAACATTAAAAATGAATTGATTCTTTGTATTAATCATCAGTCCACACGATCCCCGCCAGGGGTAACTGCGTTGTGTCATTTAGTTAGGCACATAATCTCGATTGCCAGTATGGAGATACGGTGGCGCTGTGAACTGAGGCATTCTGCATGTCTTCAACCCTTGCAACCCTTGCTTGTGTGGTGTTAGAACGTTGGGGAGTCTGACAGTTGCTCGCCGCTGTTCGGTGTTTCTCTTAGGATACTCCGGCTTCCTGCACCCGTAAAACACTCAGACGCGATGAAAACCTGGCTGTCGAAAGTTTCGTTAGATCCCAATAAAAAAATCTGGTCCACACATCACTGTATTGAAGGTTTTGAATGTTATGGATTCTCCTCAGCAATAAGGGCGATTTACATGGCAAAAAATAATCCTGGTTTATATTTATTCGGGGAAGAAATTTTAATTCACGAATAAATTTCGGAAAATAATCAACGTTCATATATCATTGGAGAAATCCGGAGTATTAATATGACGAAAAATAAACATCCGGGATTATATTTTTTTTTATTCCTGGAAATTAAATATTCCAGGAATAAATCTCGTCATGTAAATTAGTAGTAATCCCAGATTATTTCCTCCTGCTGTTTACATGAGCGCGAAACCGCATTTCATTCCTGGGTTATTTAATTTCGAGCACCTCTCGAGGTGGAGTATTTTTGAAAAATATATTCCCCGAATAAATAGATATTCCCCGAATAATTGACGAAAAAATAAATATCCAGGATAATTTTTTTCCCAAGAAATTAAATATTCCAGGAATATATTTCGTCATGTAAATGGGGTATTAGATTCTGTTTGTAAGTCTTAATAATACTGGAATAGTTTGATAAATTCCTTAGGGTTTGCACCACCAAATTATTTTGCAAAAGGTTGTTTTTTCATAATTTGTCAGCAGCAGTTATTGCTTCAAGTCGAAACTTGGAGTTGACGGGAATGGTTTTGTTTTGGGATCCTTCATGTTTGTTACACTCACCTGTTGTGAAAGAACTTTGTTGCTTCTGACTGAACAGACACTGCGAAAACACCAACAATATTTCGTTTGACATCAGTGACGACTGTGGCGTAGCTACAGGGTGAGGAAGACTAAAATTTTTGCTCCCCCACCAAAAAAAAAAAGAAGTCCAATGCAACTTTCACACAACACAGACCTCCCAAAATTGGGTTTCCAAGATACGGGCTACACACGCTACAAATGCCCCAAATTCGCTATTAGAGCACTAAATTTTGCAAAATGTTGTCGTGGATTGGAATTGGGCCAGTCCTAACAAAGACTCTCTGGTCGTTATACCCTCCTCCCGCCTCCTTTCAGGGAAGTGTGAGCAGTTGGCAACGACAAGAGTGTCATAGTTAGGGATGGGGGAGGCCATTGAAACCCTACACAACGGCCTTTCAACTATAATCTCTGCCTCACTCCCACCTCCAAAAAACTGGTTAGGGTACCCCCATTAAACAGCATTCATAAGATATGTAAGGACTACTAAGAATTCCCTGCATCTCCTTGAATATCTCCTGGAAAGTGGTGGGTGGCTGAAAATGTAGCGGAAAAATTGAAATAAAAACATTAGGGGTGGTGAATGCCAAAATGTGCCAAAATAAAAAAAACAAATCGCCAGTGTTCCTAGAATTAATCACCCCACCCCCCTCCCGCTGCCGTCAGTAGGGGTTGTTGGATCAAATTAAGGATTAAGTTTCAACCAGTGATTCAGTTGAGTATTTTGTTGCACAGGGCTTTAGAAAGACAGGAAAGGAATTGTATTGATTGTAAACTTGATATGGTGACTGTACGTAGAAATCTCAATGGTCGTCAGTACAACCGGGACATTTTGACAACCACCCATTGGCTACTCGCCCTGTATTCATGGACGACAATGCGAGAGCATTCCTTCAGAACAACGCTATTGCAACACTACCTAAGCCTGCAATGAGCACTGATTTGAATTCTAGGACGTCGTGTGCAAGCAAGGGATCCGCCTGAACTGGCTGTGGCCGATTTGTAGCTGTATTTTGCGGGGAGTGGCAGCAGTTGTTTCGGGACCGTATCAGAATGCTCACAGGTAGAATTACGAGGAGGGTTCAGGCCGCCATCCGCACTCGTGGTGGATACACTCGCTACTAACATCAGACACTGCTATTGTGTTTAGATCACAAGTTACATTTTTCGTCAGTAATTACCGGCATTGTTTCATCATGGACCGTTCCAGTACTATACTTGTTGTGTAGGAAGATGTTTTGCATCAAAAACATTAGTGACAGATATGTGTAATTAGCGCCATTAAAATACTGCATAGTTGTCGTTCATTAGTCAATAGACCATTCTTTCCGCAAACAATCAATTTTGGCCATCTTAAGGGGTCGTCCAACCTAACTTTGGTCAATTTTTTGACATTTTTCCCAATGCCTGAGAAACAGATAAGAGAAATAAGGAAAGGCAAATTATATATCAAAATAATGAGTAAAGTGCATAGAAAAGGTACATATATTTTTTTTCAGGAAAAAAAGTGAATTTTATGATTTTGAAGAAGATTAATTTGCAAATGGCATAAGTAACGAACCGGTAAAACCACAAAATAATCGGTAATTCGAAAGCCTTCTCCTCAATATAATGATAACATACTACAGACTCGGAGAAAGCATTTTTTTGACACACACTCTGGTGGGTTTTGACGTTTGAATGTAATAACATCAACACAAATTTTTGATGTTCCGGATGTGGCCATGTTTCAACGATGTTTTTCCGGTCATGTGATTACGATGTGGTTCTTGCAGAAATACTCAATTTGGGCAATCGTAAGAATGCAAGGACGTGATCACGCCCTTTATTTGTTCGAGACAATGTATGAGCGTATTTGCAAACAGGTGACAGCAAGTACTTGAGCTGTTAATGTCATAACTGCAAAATATGGTTCGAAATTCCCTCTCGTGTTTACAGGCCGTCTGAACTTTTTTGTTGACAAAAAATCTGAATTATTGCGCACTAGAAAGACAACATGAACCACTTGTAAAAAAAATAACCGAGTGTATAAAATCGGGACGATACACATAAAATAAGGCAATATTCATAACAAAGTAAGCAGAATGCTTCAGAAATCACTTTTTCACGAAGTATATTCCAAGTGACCTGGAACTATATTGAGTGTGTTAATTTCCCCCTGTCGCTGCGAAGTTATTTACGTCCAAGTAACCATGGAATTTGAAGACGGGTATGTTTGATGTCTGCAAAGGACCGATTGAAGATGGGTTGAAAATGATGCATTCGTGCTTTTAAATAAGGTGCGCTTGGACGATGCTGAGAATTTAGTTTTTTCTTCCAACCAACCATAGTAATACAATGTCGATCAGTGGTTTTTTTTATCGTTTTACACTGACAAATGTGACAAATCTCCTTCACCGGAAACCATCCCCCAATTTGCATATCACAATAAACATAACCGCTGTCACGGAGTGTCAGCGTGGCCGTGTGGTCAAAACCGAAACGAATTATCGAATGCACGGTCAATATTAGCTGCAATTGGCTTTTAAATAAATGAAATACACGAAATATTCGCAATTTCTTCATTATTCATGCCGAGTTACTTTTTAATCAAACCACATGCGTTCAGTTTCGTTTGTCGGCATCAAACTGATATTGTTTGTGGTAATTAAATAGTACGAGAAGGCGAAGGAAGCCAAATATTTTTACATCATCTATTATTTAATTCAAATTGATAATTTCTTTTATTTAACTGAAATTATGAACTGATAAGTTGGGTGTGTTGCGATTATTATGCCCCAGACCTGGAACTTAGTGGAAGTTGGAAAATCAAAGGTGCATCTAGGGTCGTGCAGTGGTGATCCCCTGTCCTCTTAATCTTAGTCTTACCCATTCATCATTGCATGTACCAACATTCCCCCTTGTATCTCAACCATTGCTACTCCAATTTGAAGGATATTTGGTTTTGTGATCGAGCATCATGGAGAAACAATGCCTGTGTAGCTGCTGTAGCATGTGTTTCTTCCCACATTTTTTCAGAGTTGTGGTACTTTTTCACTCTTTTGAGTTAGAAAATTTTGTTTATAACTAGTTGATTTGTTACAATTTGTTGCAGAGTGCCTGCTAATACCCTCAATTGTATTGCTGCAGAATTTTCTTGTGAAGATTTTGTTCCTATTACTTATCAAGCAACAACCTAATGAATATTCTGTATAAAGCCACCAATTTGATGTTTGACACTTTTATTGGAGCTGTTTTGAAGGCTTATGGAACTCAAAATGTTGATTATGGCAGGACTTTTCTATTCACCCATGAATCAATACATTAAGTGTTATAGTTGGAAGTAAGAAGCATGAAAGGTCCAGAACTAAAACTCTAAAAAGAATGTTTTGCAATGTAACATGATTTTTGCAGATACACTTATTTGGAGGTTTACCTGTCTGATAGTGTTTGGAACATGTGTGGCCAGGATCTTCAAAAAGAAAAAAGAGTTAAACTTTGAGAAAAAAGGCATATGCCTTGAGTGCCGGAGGTAGAGTCATACAAGGAAGAGAGCCCCACCCCCCCCCCCAAATTTTCTGTGTCAAATGGAGCTCACTTGTCATCTTTTGGGGATTGCTTTGTGTACTGCGTTCTTGAAAAAAATATGTGAGACCCTCTGGATGTGCCCTTCTGATCTCAATATGTCAGTAAGCCTCCTTGGGGAAAGTACATGCAATAATGGTTATGTAAGGTTGATTTGATGTGTTTTGAATAACAATGTACTTTTAAGTACATTAGATGGTTTATTGCAGTGACAGGTTACAGTTACCCTTATTTCTTCTCCAACAGATATCATGAGTGTATTGGTGTCCAAGAGTTAAACAAAGCTAATGTACTTATTGATAAACCAGACAAATTTAACAATTTAATCACTATCAAATTGATGCATGGGATAAAAGGGGTTACAGTGCAAGGGGTTTGTAAATATATTTATTCAACTACAATGTATGACTTTGCAGTGCATTCTACATAGGAGAATATCATATTTTCTTTCCAAACCATTACAGTAACACATACATCTTGATATTGGGAGACACTCTTTTGTCCTTCCATACTTCTTCTGCTGGACTCCTTCAAGTTGACCTTTGTTGAACTCCCCAAATCAAAACATAAACAAAAGAAAATGTCTGCCTTCAATCAGTGAGCACTCCACTTATAACATTTGGTCTCAATCTTCATTACTTTCATGAATTAGGAAAAGATTTCTTCGAGTATGTACTTAAATGTTTATAGAATACAGCTGTTATTTTATTTTGAGGTATTTTATTGTAAAAATTTTGTTCTCTTACTTATGCCATAGCAGACTTTCAGGTGGTGCTATTTACACATGGCAGCAGTTCCATGGCAAATTTCAGTTTCCACATGTTCTATGTTTCATTCCAAGCATTTTGGTATATAATTTATTGGGGTTATTCATTTTGGGCCTTTTTTAGACTTGAAAGAAAATTACATGAAATTTGACCAAAGTTAGGTTGGACGTCCCCTTAAAGATAACATGAAAGTTATGACAGTTAGTTTCTATTAACACCACTGCGAAAAAGCAGGGGTGGGAGGTGGGTGATGCTTAATTAAGTTTCAGGTGTATAGTATAGTCGCTACAAAACTTCTTATTTCATCTACATGTACCGTACCGGGGGGGGGGGGGGGGGGGTCAGAAAATCTTTCAACAACATGGACGGTAGAGATAGGTGATCCTTAGCTTCCGCAATTAAACATTTTTGTTCCCTCGAGCCATTTTTGTTAACCCTTGGAAATGATGGTATCTTCCAATCCAAGTGAAAACATCTGGACGGCATACAAATCTGAATTGAGGGTAGCAACCGCACGTGTCATTTCTATGGCAGCAACTGGAAGAGTCCATTATTCGTTATTTAAAGGCTACACTTAGAAAATGTTGATTGGTCTACCCCACGCATTCACTCCGCCGCCATCCTGCTTAATGAAGTTATGGCGTATCATGTTTCTGGGAAAGAAAAGCGTCCTCTCAGATTCAAAGGGTTAATAATTGCCATTAACTGAGTTAGAAATACTATTAACCCTTTACCTAACATGAAAAGCAGACGACACTTGCAAAACAATTCTTGAATAACTCATTTTTGTCTCGAAAACATAGGTTATGACCCCTCGATGAGCTCGTTCCAATGAGGGGTCATAGCCTATGTTTTTGAGACAAAACAATGAAAAAAATAATGAAAATTAATTGGCGATTACGGTGGGCAAAGGGTTAAACCACGAAAATATGATATAGCGTCGTTTAAAATGGATTCTGTCTTGAGAATACAACCATGATCCGTCACGGCCTAAACGTGATGATTTTAGAGATATAGACCTCACTTCTGTTCGAGGTGGAGATAAAATTAAATGTGGCAGTATTTGATGCCCATCGCGGAAATCTGCCTGGAAACCTATCTGATATAGGTAAGACCAATGATGTGAAATACTATCGTGCACAGACAAAAAGTTAGCACTAAGCATTATTAAATTTATCTACATGCATGTATAACAAGTAACCCAGACAAAACCAGGCTCCATGAAACCAATCAGTCTGGTCCATCTTCCCCATCATAGAATGAAACAATGAGTTCGAACATTAAAAATGAATTGATTCTTTGTTTTAATCATCAGTCCACACGATCCCCGCCAGGGGTAACTGCGTTGTGTCATTTAGTTAGGCACATAATCTCGATTGCCAGTATGGAGATACGGTGGCGCTGTGAACTGAGGCATTCTGCATGTCTTCAACCCTTGCAACCCTTGCTTGTGTGGTGTTAGAACGTTGGGGAGTCTGACAGTTGCTCGCCGCTGTTCGGTGTTTCTCTTAGGATACTCCGGCTTCCTGCACCCGTAAAACACTCAGACGCGAGGAAAACCTGGCTGTCGAAAGTTTCGTTAGATCCCAATAAAAAAATCTGGTCCACACATCACTGTATTGAAGGTTTTGAATGTTATGGATTCTCCTCAGCAATAAGGGCGATTTACATGGCAAAAAATAATCCTGGTTTATATTTATTCGGGGAAGAAATTTTAATTCACGAATAAATTTCGGAAAATAATCAACGTTCATATATCATTGGAGAAATCCGGAGTATTAATATGACGAAAAATAAACATCCGGGATTGTATTTTTTTTTATTCCTGGAAATTAAATATTCCAGGAATAAATCTCGTCATGTAAATTAGTAGTAATCCCAGATTATTTCCTCCTGCTGTTTACATGAGCGCGAAACCGCATTTCATTCCTGGGTTATTTAATTTCGAGCACCTCTCGAGGTGGAGTATTTTTGAAAAATATATTCCCCGAATAAATAGATATTCCCCGAATAATTGACGAAAAAATAAATATCCAGGATAATTTTTTTCCCAAGAAATTAAATATTCCAGGAATATATTTCGTCGTGTAAATGGGGTATTAGATTCTGTTTGTAAGTCTTAATAATACTGGAATAGTTTGATAAATTCCTTAGGTTTTGCACCACCAAATTATTTTGCAAAAGGTTGTTTTTTCATAATTTGTCAGCAGCAGTTATTGCTTCAAGTCGAAACTTGGAGTTGACGGGAATGGTTTTGTTTTGGGCTCCTTCATGTTTGTTACACTCACCTGTTGTGAAAGAACTTTGTTGCTTCTGACTGAACAGACACTGCGAAAACACCAACAATATTTCGTTTGACATCAGTGACGACTGTGGCGTAGCTACAGGGTGAGGAAGACTAAAATGTTTGCTCCCCCACCAAAAAAAAAAAAAAAGAAGTCCAATGCAACTTTCACACAACACAGACCTCCCAAAATTGGGTTTCCAAGATACGGGCTACACACGCTACAAATGCCCCAAATTCGCTATTTGAGCACTAAATTTTGCAAAATGTTGTCGTGGATTGGAATTGGGCCAGTCCTAACAAAGACTCTCTGGTCGTTATACCCTCCTCCCGCCTCCTTTCAGGGAAGTGTGAGCAGTTGGCAACGACAAGAGTGTCATAGTTAGGGATGGGGGAGGCCATTGAAACCCTACACAACGGCCTTTCAACTATAATCTCTGCCTCACTCCCACCTCCAAAAAACTGGTTAGGGTACCCCCATTAAACAGCATTCATAAGATATGTAAGGACTACTAAGAATTCCCTGCATCTCTTTGAATATCTCCTGGAAAGTGGAGGGTGGCTGAAAATGTAGCGGAAAAATTGAAATAAAAACATTAGGGGTGGTGAATGCCAAAATGTGCCAAAATAAAAAAAACAAATCGCCAGTGTTCCTAGAATTAATCACCCCACCCCCTCCCGCTGCCGTCAGTAGGGGTTGTTGGATCACATTAAGGATTAAGTTTCAACCAGTGATTCAGTTGAGTATTTTGTTGCACAGGGCTTTAGAAAGACAGGAAAGGAATTGTATTGATTGTAAACTTGATATGGTGACTGTACGTAGAAATCTCAATGGTCGTCAGTACAACCTGGACATTTTGACAACCACCCATTGGCTACTCGCCCTGTATTCATGGACGACAATGCGAGAGCATTCCTTCAGAACAACGCTATTGCAACACTACCTAAGCCTGCAATGAGCACTGATTTGAATTCTAGGACGTCGTGTGCAAGCAAGGGATCCGCCTGAACTGGCTGTGGCCGATTTGGTAGCTGTATTTCACGGGGAGTGGCAGCAGTTGTTTCGGGACCGTATCAGAATGCTCACAGGAGAATTACGAGGAGGGTTCAGGCCGCCATCCGGACTCGTGGTGGATACACTCGCTACTAACATCAGACACTGCTATTGTGTTTAGATCACAAGTTACATTTTTCGTCAGTAATTACCGGCATTGTTTCATCATGGACCGTTCCAGTACTATACTTGTTGTGTAGGAAGATGTTTTGCATCAAAAACATTAGTGACAGATATGTGTAATTAGCGCCATTAAAATACTGCATAGTTGTCGTTCATTAGTCAATAGACCATTCTTTCCGCAAACAATCAATTTTGGCCATCTTAAAGATAACATGAAAGTTATGACAGTTAGTTTCTATTAACACCACTGCGAAAAAGCAGGGGTGGGAGGGGGGTGATGCTTAATTAAGTTTCAGGTGTATAGTATAGTCGCTACAAAACTTCTTATTTCATCTACATGTACCGTACCGGTACTCCAAATTGGTCATCTCGGTCATCCAACAGCCCGAATTAGATACTACAGTCCACCACTTATGTGACCTTCTGTGTGTGTAATATAAGTCCAACCATCAGATGAAGTCTCCTAAGAAACTACATGATAACTAGCAACAGCGATATCTTAGACTGCAATCCAGACGAAAATGTCTTGGCACCCTACCTCCTGCCACCTAGCAACGTGGTTATTTTTCAGCTAGAACCAAAGGGCATTTTCTTAATCTTGTCACTCTCTAATATATTTTAACGTTTTTTTTATATTTTAACAAAACAATCATTGATGAATAATTTCTGACGACCAAAAATAATTACCAGTTAAAAACGTTTGTAGAATTTGAGAGTGAGCGTCTGGGTGGAACCTCGAACCCGCCGATATTAGAGTGTTGTTACCTTCCAACCTGCGCTTCCTGGTCTTTTATGTCTGGGCAGCAAGATGAGCCACTTTTATTAATTTGTCTATTACTCTTCCCTAATTACAACCTCCTTTAAAGCGCGGATTTATTTATTTATTTATTTATTTATTTATTTATTTATTTATTTATTTATTTATTTATTTATTTATTTATTTATTGGGTTTAATAACACTCTCGACAACCAAGGTCACCTCGTGTGGGACATTTTCACGGGTGGAGGAAGCCGGTATACCCGGAGACAACAACCGAGCAGCGGCGAGCAACTGTCAGACTCCCCAACGTACTAACTCCACACAAGCAAGATTAGCATCGATTGAAGACAAGTGCACCATCGACGTGCCTTGGGACAGAGCACCACAGAGCCCCATGCGGGTAACCCGGATTAAGTGCCTTGCTCAAGGGCACAATTCAGCGGCTACTGGCGGTGATCGAACCGTGGGCCTTTCGGTTCAAAGTCCAATGCCGTAACCACCTAGCCACAGCGCTTCCGAAAGAGTGGCGTTAAATACCAGACTTGTGAACTTGATATTTCTTTATGAATTAAGCAAATGATATAAACGAAAGAGCTTTCTTCTAAAAAATAGAACTTAACTTTAAAAACACCAATCAATAAGAAACAACAGATAAATACAGATTATCATGATAATATGCATGTTCTGTGATTTGTACCAGATTCGAGGTTGTGTCTAGAATGGGATCTCAACGCGCCGGCTTTACCGAGAATCTGAGCTGTGATCCTATTTTTGGACACCACCGAGAATCTGATACAAATCACAGGACATACACATTACATACACATTATCATGAAAATTCATTTATCTAACAATTCTGTCACATAACAGATTAAATCTTAACCCTTTACCCACCGTAACGGCCAAAACCGGTCAATGCTATTCTCAAAATATCGCAAATTAATTTCTATTATTTTTTCATTTTTTGTCTCAAAAACATAGGTTATGACCCCTCCTTGGAACGAGCTCGTCAACGCACATATAATGTATCCATGTGCCTGTTATGATAGTCCGTAGCGCTACCGGAAATGAGTCGTTTATATGATAGGGAATCAGAATGAGTCGTCTATACGATACGGAATCGGAACACACTATGTGATACGTACCGTTTCTCGTGGTTTTCAGGCCAAAATCTATATGATTGTTAGATAATATATTGTAACCCTCTATACATGCACCAACAGGACACAGATCGTGCGGCTCAGATCTACTCCAATTCGGAGTATCGGCTTAGGGAGCAAAACTTATATTTCAAACATCGTGGGAAGAGAGGGTATGAAAGGGTATGTCCACATCCACATTTGTGTTCTGTTGTTTTCTAACTGAAATGCTCACCATTGCACGCGATAATGTGATAAATTCAATAACCACAACGTTTTCTTCATGTTAAAGTGCACTGCACCACCCCCACACCCAAGGGGTAGCAGAGACAACCAGCACCTGACCATTGTAACTCCGTGTTCAAAATTCCCATGGAGTACCACATTTGAATTGCACATCTCGAAAATGTACTATTATGTTTGGTATAATCCCCTCTACACTTTATGTACGCCATGTTCTGCAGAAGATAAACGCCCTCGTATAGCGAGTCCCTCAGTCATAATTAGAGAACGATATAGGTGAAGGGGGATTCTTCTTATAAAATAGATCTTTTGGGGTAAATCCATGTTTCATCATAATGCTAAGTCAGAATTCCTAAAGCGCACTGAACGTCGATTGTCTACTTGCCTCAGCCCATTGAACCCATTGCTTTTGGATGGTTTGAAATTTGAGAGTCCAACAGTCGCCGTTGCTCGGTGGTTCTCTCCGGGTACTCCGGCTTCCTCCAGCTGTAAAACTGCCCGACACAATGTGGTCCTGGTTGTTGAAAACGCTGTTAAACACAAACAAGCAAACAAACATTAGTTTTCATTTATTCGACTTTCTTGAACAATAAACATCTTTATTACCCCAAGAAACCACAGAGTGTTCTTAATTTCACCGTCGCACTGCTCTTCTTGACTCATAGACGGACGGGGGGTTTATGAAGACTCCAACTTTCTGAAATATCTCCTCTTTCAGCTCACAAGCATTATGGGAGTCATCTGGTATTTTAATAGTATGCTCATTATCTTTACCGTCTACCCCACGCTTCGCGACACTGATTACGATGTTGCCGAGTTGGCACTAACTTTGAACCACAGTAGGTAGTATGTTTCCTTCGTGAGGCACACTCATTTTGTCCACCCCACATGCTTCAAGACGGGTTCTTCATACCCTTGGATTTCAATCTTTTTCAGGGACACGTGTCCTTCTACTAGAGTACATTCGTGGTCGAATTTGAATATGAGCTGGCCTTCCACGGGATAGTCGAGTTATCCAGATCACGGGCGACACTACTGTCAACTACACCGTCGATTATATCAGCTTATAGTTCGAGAAGGTTACTCTGTCAAACCTGGCCTGAATGATTCGCAACCAAAACGAGGGATAATGCTGATGTCTTATCGAATCTCCCATTGAATAACAACAGTGGTATTTCTGAACATATTTTCTTGCTGGAAGCTGCTGAAGTCAATAAGCTTCAGATTAATAGTCTACCAGTATCATATTGCGAGAGCAACTCATGTTGAAAAACGGTTATCACGCATTAAGTATTTTGCGCAATGTGGCTGGCCTGACAAATCTAACCTTTTATTGCAGGCCTAATCCATGGCAAAGAATGCACGTAGACTTTGCGGGGTTATTCTAAAAGGAAATGGTTTCCTCAGTGATTGACACAAATTTTGAATGAGTTTAGAGTAATTAGGAAATCCTCAACATCTACAGACAGTCCAGTTTATGGCCTTAAGTTATTCCTGAAACTGAATAGAATCAAACATGTTAAATCGTCTCCATATCCCCCAATATATAATAGAGAGGGCGAGCGCACAGTTATTACAAGTTGAAGATATAATGGAAACTGTTTTGAAAATGAACCTGGTACTTCAAATGAAAAACAAAACTCGAATCTTTTAGGCCTTCCCACCATGACAATGAATTTTCTTATACTTTCGGGTCCACTTTTAAGGCAATTTCTTTATCACTGATTGACGCAAATTCTAAATGTCTTGAAGTAATGAACATATCCTCAACATCGACTGGCAGTACTATTAATGCTCTGAGATACTTATTTTCTTCTTATGTCATTCCAGAGGAAATTGTATCAGAAAAGGGCCCAAAGTTTATGGCTAAGGAGCTTTTCCTAAAATTGAATGGAATCCAACACGTTAAATCGGCTTTATATCACCCAGCTCCAACAGAGAGGTTGGGCGCTCAGTTAGAACATATAAAGATGGAATGAAAACTATTGAAAATGCACCTAGTATTTTAAATAAAAAAAACTGGAATCTTTTTCTACTTTCATATAAGTAGGTAATAAATGCCGATTCCAACTCAGATGTACATGTACATGTACACGTACATCGATGTACACCTCCATAGGGTTTAGTGTTAAAATCGTGTACAGGTATACGATTTGTCGTTTTTTATGGTGATTTGGAATCGGCTTTGCCGATTCCACATCACTGGATTCTATATACACATCGCTCAAGAGTGAAAAAAATGTATGAAATTTTAAGGAAAAAGAGGTGTATCGTCTGATTTGGAATCGGCAAATGGGTTTCCCCCATAGGATTCAGTGTTAAAATTGCGAGCAAAAAACGTGTTGCCGTTTCTAAATCATCATCAAAAAGTGGTTTGCTGATTCTAAATCATCCGTGTCTGTACACGATTTTAACACTGAATCCCTACGGAGGCGTACACGGAAATCCATTTGCGGATTTTACGTCAGAAATCGAATCGTGTACGGTACACGGAAAAGAGGTGATTTCGAACCGGCAAACCCACTGCCACGTTTCCTGAGGAAACAAAAAAAGTGATTGATATATATAGGAGAGAAAAAAAAATATATAAATAAATAGTTATTTAAAAAATAAATATATCAAATCGAATAGATAATAAAAAAATAAGTAAATCATGTGCGCTTCCCAGTCTATTAGAGCAAGGTTTCTTTTAAAAATGCTGATGAGAGCCTACGCATTCTGTGTGAACGAACAACTAGGTCGCCTCTTGTTAGAACGATGCGTCGGATGTCGGGATCACCTAGACTTCGATCACGAAAATCATTCGTGTCTGTCGATGGAAAGGGAAGATATGGTCGTCAAGTATTTCGAACCGGCGTTCGAACGCATTCAAATCGACGAAGTGATCGCGTTTTGGAAGAGATTACTCTTCTGTAAGGATCAAAGCAAGCCCACAGTTTCAGAAGAACTGAAATTGGCACGTAAAAGTCTGACTTTAGAAGACAGGGGATGCGTCATGAAATTATTGTTCAATGAAGCATACGTCTAAGTTTTCTTGTTGATATAAAATAAGGGAGAATAGAAAATAAAAAAAATACACACATAAATTTTTTATCTAATATTAGAAAGAAAAAAAAACACAAAAATGAGAACCAGAAATAAATTGTATCCGACGTTAGTGAACGACGAGGATGAGAATTCGATCAGCGTTTTGCCAATGGCACCATCGCTAGAAGAAAAAGAAAGAGGGGAGAGGTATCGCATTGATCAAATCAGTAGAATCCAAGAGTATCTAACTCGAGAGAGAGATTCTCGTCATTCTCTCAAGAAGAAGTATTCGCGTTTCGTGAAATTCGTCAACGCGATCGACACGACACTCATCACGATTTCCATGGGTTTACACGCAGCCGGCATAGGATTGTTGTCGACCGCGGTCGGTATTCCGATCGTGTTAACCATAGAAGGAGTGGCTCTCGCCGCCGGATTGTTTAGCACGCTCGGAAACTTTTTGAGTAGGAAATTATATCTGAAGGTGAGGAAACACGACAAGATTCACGTCTTGGCCGACTCCAAGATCGACACGATATCCGAAATGATCTTGATGGCGTTGAAAGACGGTAGGATATCGGACGGAGAATACTTTGTGATATTGAGCGAGAAAACGAAATACGATGCCATGAAAGAAGCCGTGAGAATCAAGACTCGTCAGATCATCAAAGAAGAGATGAAGGATTCTCTCGTGGAAAAGGGGAGGAAAGAGGCCATGGAGGAATTCTGTAAGATGATAGTACTCAAGAGCAGCGATTGAAAAAAAAAATATATATATAATAAGAACAGAATTAATTAATTATTAAATTTATATATAAAATAAAAACGAAATTAATTTAAATAACTCTTAAAAATGTATTGCGTAAAGTGTAAGAGAGTTACCGAGATGAGTAATTCTTGAGAAGTACGAACTAAAAATGAGAGACAGATGCTTCGCGGAATTTGCGATGTGTGTGGTTCTATCAAGACTCGATTCGTCAAAAAAAAAGAAAGCGAGCAAAGTTAAAGACATCGTGAATAAAATGATCAATAATCTACCTTTCGAAATGCATCTGCCTGGTCACAGTTTCACGGGACCCGGAAGGAAATTGAACAAGAGACTCAACGCCGATCTGACTCCTAAATCTTGGAGCAAACCTGTGAATAGGGTGGATGCAGCTGCATATGATCACGATCTGTGCTACGCCGGACATCCCGACACCAAGACTCGCAACGACATCTGCGATAAAAACATGTTGGGGAAATTGAGAGGCATATCAAATCCGAGCAGGAGAGAGAAGATAGAACGTTCGCTGGTCGGCAATCTGATCGGTGCGAAACATCGATTCGGATGGGGCGTTCAAAAAAAAAAAGCACATCGGAAAGAAGAAGAAACGATTATTGACGAGCAAATTGGCCGAGGAGTTACACAAACCCATCATGCGTAAATTTCGAAAGAGAAGAGTGTTCATGAAGGGTTTGGATGATATTTGGTCTACCGACTTGGTCGACATGAGATCGTTTTCGAGGTGGAACGAGGGTGTCAAATATCTATTGATGGTCATCGACATGTTTTCCAAATATGGTTGGATCAGAGCTTTGAAGAATAAATCGGGACCTTGCGTCACCGAGGCTCTGAAGAGCGTGTTCGACTCGTCCTCTCGAAAACCGAGTAAATTGTGGGTGGATAAGGGAAAGGAATTCTACAACAAGCACGTTCATCGATTGGTCGACCTCTACTCGATTGAAAACGAAGAGAAAGCCAGCGTGGTGGAACGTTGGAATCGAACGATGAAGGAAAAGATGCACAGATACTTCACGGCGAATTCGACCAAGAAATACATATACGCTCTGAACGGTCTGGTCAAAGATTATAACAACACGCGACACAGATCGATCAAGATGACTCCTGTGGAAGCTAGCGATCCTCGAAATGAAAAACAGGTCTACGCGAATCTCTATCCTGAAAGATCTAAGATTAGGAAGAAGTCTAGAACGCCGAAATTTGCGGTCGGTGATCGAGTGAGAATCTACGCTTATAAGAACTTAGAAAAGGGTTATACTCCTCGATGGACCTTGGAAATCTTCGTGATAATCAAAATATTTCACACCGATCCGGTGACTTATGAAATCGAAGCTTTGGATGGAGAAGAGATCATCGGAAAGTTTTACGAACAACAATTACAAAAGACAAAGTTTTGATAAGAAAACAAATTTCTTTTATTTACTCTCTTTAACATTTTCTTGTTTACACACATATATATATAAGAGAGAAAAATAATAATAAAAAATAATTAAAAACATTTTTAGATAAAAAAAAGCAAGCTAATTAATAAACAAAAAAACAAAAATCCTTTAAAATGACGAATATACTAGATATAGCACAAAGCATAGTGAAAGATGAAAGTATTCAAGAATATGAGGTTCACGAATACGAACCGGTAACCGGAACGAGTTTGAACAATGCGGGAGAGATAAGAATCAACGTCGAAACTCAAGATCTATTCATATATCCTAGCGAGAGTTACATAGTGGTGCAGGGACGTCTCACCAAGGAAGATGGGAGCGACTACGCCGACGACGACACGGTTACTCTAGCCAATAATGGCATCATGCATCTATTCAGTAATATAAAATACATGCTATCCAGACAAGAGATAGAATCTGTGTTTCATCCCGGTCAGGCCACCACGATGTTCGGACTCTTGATGTATCCTGATGATTTTTCAAAATCCAGAGGACTTAATCAATTGTGGGTGAAAGACACCGCCGGCCCTGCCAGCGCCGGCGCTGCCTTGATATTCGACTACGTCATCAAGACGTCCAGACCTAAAGGAACGTTTTCGTTCAGGATACCTTTGAAACACATCTTCGGATTTGCAGATGATTACAACAAGATCATGTACGGATTCAAACACAATCTGACGTTGATTCAAAAAGGAGACGACGACGCAATAGTGAGACTCACTGTGACCAATGTGGGTAAGATAACTCTACACAAGATATCGTGGTTCGTTCCGCACATGGAGCCTTCGATCGTGGAAAAAGCGCATCTCTACAAGATCATAGAATCCAAGAGTAAATTACCCATGGGATTTAGAATGAGACAGTGCGACACGGCTAGCATTCCTCTCTCCATGAATCACTTCGATTGGAGATTGATGGTGAAATCCGCTTCCGAGAGACCACGTTTCATCGTGGTTGCATTTCAGACTGATAGGGACGGGTCTCAGGAAAAGAATGCGTCGCTGTTTGATCACTGCCATTTGAGAAACATGCAAGTGTTTCTGAACGCCACAAGATATCCAGCAATCGATTACAACACGTCATTCGACAAGAACGATTTCTGCAGACTGTACGGCGACGCCGCTGATTTTAGAAAGAAGTATCACGGTCTAGACGAATTGATGAGCAACCCTAACATATCTCCCGGCGAATACAAGTCGATGTATCCCATGTTCGTATTCGACATCAGTAAACAGAGTGAACGACTCAAGAGTAGCGTCTTAGACTTTCAGATCAAGATGCAATTCGATAGGAATGTGCCAAGAAAAACCAAAGCCTTTGCCCTGGTCCTGTCGGACAGAGAATTACAATTTGAATCGGATGGAAATAAGATGTTGATCATTCGATGAGAGACGTGTGTGAAAAAAATAAAAAAACAAAACAAAATAAAAAAAGTAATGTGTAATTATTAAAAACAAAAAAAACAAAAAAAAATAAAGTAATGTGATCTAGAGAGATTAAACAACTTTCTAAATTTCATTACTTTTTTTTTGTTTTTAATAAATCACATATTATTTTTTTTTTTTTTTAATTCATTATTTTCCATGCATTCACTGTTTGTTCAAAGGAACTAGTTCGATCAGTAGACTCACCACGGAAGTGGCGGCTTCGGGATTATTGGTTTTCGTAACGAAATTAATCCTGTCTCCAGCGTTCACTTTGAGAGGCGTGCCAAACGTGCTAACATTCGCATGTTGATTTTCAGTCTTTTCGACGCTGTATCTCTTATCACTCTCTACTCCATTCACCATAAGATTGACGACCGCTCTGTTATTCAAATCCGAGGAAGCCAGACTCATTCGAAGGATTTCACCTCCCAGCAGCATGGGATATCCCACCGGACCATGTTTCGATCCGCTACCTCCATTTCCGAAAGACCACTCAGCTTTTCCCTCATCTAAGGTGCCGGCCTCCTCGGCCCACACGGTGATCAATTGTCTAGCACATTTGACTTTCTCCACCACCAAAATCAGGGTGCAGGCATCCGTCATGTTCACGGGATCCGGTAGATTCGTGAGCGCATGTCCACCCATGTCTAGTTTACCTTCCATGATGTCACCCTTTCTCCAGACAGAGTTGTTGTCCACATACTTTCTGCTTACTGTGCGAATCGAATTCAAGATCGTGACTGAGTCCGAATAAATTCTCACCATTCATGTCGATACCACCCTCCATGGTTCCGCCAGATTGTTTGTTCAGGTAGAGATCATCCACTTGCGATTCTAGATATTCTTGTGATCGTATCATGGCAGAATCTACGTAGCCTTTGTTGACCACGGTTGAGTCCGCATCCGTGTCGTCGACCTTCAACAGATTCAATATCTTGTTGAATCCCGCATTCAGATCCGATTTCATTTCTCGTATGTCAGACTTTCTCTGTTCCAGAGCTACGTAGTGTTTGGTCGCCACGTCCTTCGGATTCGTGGGAGTGGCCACATCCGTTATCTTGTTAGAATTGGCATTCAATTCCGAGTGCATCGTTTTTTGAACGTATCTATTTCTCAGGTGTTCGCTGAATCTCGCGTGAGAATCGTCCCTGTATTTCTTGGTCGCGGCATCCATGGGATCTATGGGATTTGCGACGTTCACCAAATGTTTGGATTTCAGATCGAGATCGTCGGTCATGGTTTTATCCACGTAATTATCTAGCATGATTCGTTCGAAATCGGCGTTCCCCCTGTCGATGTATTTTTTAGTCGCAGCATCTGCGAGATCTATTGGCTCGGGAAGATTGTAGAGCTTCTTATCGTTCATGTTCAAAGGTTCCTCTCGAGGTTCGTATCTTTGAACGTAACGTTCGTCCAAGTTGGCAACGTTGTAACCATCATCGACTTCGAACGTCTTCCTCTTCTTTCTTAGGTTGACTTTTTCGTCGTCACTTCTACCAAATTTTATCGACTGGTATGTTGTTTTTGAGATTTTTTTTGTTTTTTTAAAAAAATATATTTCAAACACAGTTTATTAAAAATGAATTATTTTATTTATTTTTCGTTTTTATTCAATTAAAAATTTTTAAAATATTTTTTTTATCTTTATATATACTATAAAAAAAAATCTCTCTCTAATGTAAATCATTGAGAATGTCTTGAAACCGATCTCCTTCAGACCATCTCTTGAGAACGTAGAGACATAGGTGACCGCAAAACACTTGATCTGGTGTTTGCACTCGTTCTGTGTTGTAACGAACCATCGATTTGTTGAAATAGTTCTTTATTTCTTTCAGCGGTGAGATTCCGTAGCTGTCGAAATAATAATTCTTCTTCCCATTCTTGAACCACGCCACCCAGTGAGTGCCTTCACCTGATAAATTGTCTAGATTTAAAATTCCGCATTCCGATTGTCAAGGTCTTCTCTTCGGCAAGGCATCTCTGGAAAACACACCTAGAAAATCTTTGATTTTCAAATCCTTCGCCGCATTCGACAGATCGATGTTGGATAGGGGTTCGTTAGGTAAGACGACACCTTCTACAGATATCTCTATTTTCTTATTCATAAATGTGTATATATATATTTTTTTTTATTTATTTATTTATTTTATTATAATTCACTAAAATGACGTTATTTTTTAAAAAAATTTTCTTTTTCTTTTTAAACTAACTCTCTCGATGTCTCTATCGATTTCTATAATTTCAAATCCATCTAATTCCTCTTGATTTTCTGGAATCCCATCATCTACAATCATATCTGGAATCCAATCATCCACATTCATATCGTCTAAAATTAGATCCAAAGTCCAATGTCCATGTGCCAAAGTGCTAATTTTATCATCTAACATGAATCTCTTATCGTCGTCGGCCATCAGCGAAATCTTGTTGACTATTTTGGTATACAAGTCATGATTTTCGCTTCGAATCGATTTCATAGTCTTATACACCGGACCACTTCCTAACAGACAATCTTTATACTCTTGGAAAGAGATGTTTTTCTTCACCACCCACGCTTTAACCCCTTTGCACTTCTTGATCTCTTCATCATCTAGACGATAAGCATACAGTTTGGGTCTCAAGCCTACGAATTCGACGATTTGTTTACCACCACTCTCGTCCTTAAATTTACCCAACACCTTCTTGTTGTCGTTCGATTGAATGTTGGACGGGTGATCGAGGGGATAATTGCTCATGTCGAACCACGCGGCCACGTCCTGAGATATATCTCGGTAGACGTCTTTCGTCTCTATCTCGTAAACTAAACTGTCCGTGTCGGTGAACAGTAGTTTGGCTTTATCACCAAATTTTCGTTTGATGTAATCGTAGTGAAACTCGTACATCAATCACTTGCTGATATCTAAGATGATCGGTCCGAGATAATATGGTTTGTCGAACTTCAGGTGCGTCTTTTGCATGTGAACGGCCACTAGATTTTTGTCGAATATGGTTCGGTGTTTGTAATTGGGTTTCGCCACTAATTTTTTAGCTCTTTTCTCAGACATGATGAGTCGAACGTCGGTTCTCTTCCTAATGTTTTCCATCGATTTACCGTACACGCAGTTGTTCATGAGTTTGAAGAAGTCTTTTTCGAAATCATTCTCGGCTCAAATTCTGAGATTCGTGTTGAGATCGATGTATTTTTTCATCCAAGACTCTTCATCGAATCGAATGATGCGATGTATGTTGACTAATTTCATCCCGTAATCGACGTAATGTTTCAAATTCTCTCTGTAGACGACGTAGTTACGTTTGTTAAATAAATTGGGAATGAGTTTTTCCTCGTCTCCTTCATTCGGTTCCATTCGTTCGGGAGCCAGCGGATAATCGTTGTGTAGATCATGTAATTCTTCCGGATAGTTCAAATCAACTTCTAAAATGCAAGGATAGTCTCTCCATTTTTGCATCTCTTCCGGTTCCGTCACCCATTCAAAATTTCCGATCGGTAAAGGATGACTCATAGCCCAACCGTACAGATTATTAGCATCCCAATACTGTATGTATTTATTTGATCATTTCGAATCGAAACCTTCTTTCATGTAGGGATTGTTAGCTTCAGAATATCTGTGGGAGATCATCGAGATGCCACCTCTCGCAGCCCTTTCGAACATGAGCAACATGTTCACATCAGATAATAATTCCAATTGAACTTCGGTGGTTTTCAACAGAGCGTCCCACGCCAGACCGGGTGCGGTGAAATACCAAGCGGGATCTAGATCGTAATTTCGACGACAGATGTCTCGAAAATTTTCGAACACGTCTGCCAAGAGCAGAACGTCGGTCTTCAGATAGAGATCGTGATAATCTCTCATGGTTCTCATTTCGAATGATTTCCATGCGTTTTTGGCATGTTCGTAATTCTCGTCAGAAATGTCGGATCCATATAATTTCGAATAAAAATCTTCTTTCGAAGGTAGTGCGGTGTCTTCAAATCTCTTTAGATCATTTGTGTAATCGTAAGGATAGACTCCTTTCGTCAACATGATGTCTACTCGTTCTCCGAAATGTTCACTCGTGATTTTAAATTTATCCTTACTCATGTTATCGTGACATTCGGTGGCTCTGTTATTTTCATCCTGCTGCTCTCGCGTGATGATCATTTTCGCCAGAGTTTTGAATTTGTCGTATAACATTTGAATTTTCGATTCTAACTCTTCCACGAACCTTTGAGCCATGTCGTCGTCTTCATACTGTTTCGTGTAGGTGAAGGGACCCATGTCGTGTTGCGAGTCGAAAGCGCATTTCACGTAAATGCAATACCCCAAAGGTATGTGTTTTTGATATCTTTCGACGTAACTTTGAAGAGCGTTGGGTTGACAGGAACTCATTTTCGCAGTGAAACATTCGAAATCGGCGTACACGACGAATGGTACTTTTAACCTTCTATTGTGATTTTCAAACTTCACGATGGTGTTGGGTTTGGGCATTTCGATGGCGACAACTTGATTTTCGTTGCAATATTTCTGATGTTTCGCTAACGATTTTTTGCTGTGAAACGCATTCATGCAGTTGCAACATAAACATACCTTATGTTCATGTTTATTATTTTGTCTCGACAGTAATCGGCTCGGATGTTTAACCCAACAATAATGACGATTGTCACCATTCAAAATCAATAATAAAATAATCGTCTTTTCTCTTTCGAGATACGAAGTCTGTCTGAGAGGATAGATCATTCGTTTTTCATCGTCGTGTCCCAAGACGTTCACCGCTACGGTGGGATTTTGAGCCTCGAAACGTTCGATGTGTTTTAACTCTGTTGGAAAAGTCACTCCGGTCCAATCGAGATTTTTAGAAGTCTCCTCGTAACGAGAAACTCTATCGGGGTTCATTTTGACAGGGTATAAAGCGGAGGTGACTGCCCATTTAAAACACTGATCATCTTTATTTCTCACGTTGATCACAGCATTTTTTTTAGCTAAGAAATATGGTAATTTCACGTAGGAAGACCCCTTCAATGAATCGTTTTCCATTATGTGAATTTCGAGTTTCAACACCTCATCGAACATCCAATTACTACCTTCATGTTGATAATTTGCGAGAGACGTCAACATCTTGTCTTTCATCTTTTCGAAAATGTCCGATAAATCTGAACCTCGAAATACGGGTTTGACGTTAGATCTGAAATATGCATTTTTCACGATGCTCTCGCCGGACTTCACGTCGATTTTATTCATCATGCAATGGAGTATCATCTTAATTTTTAGTCCCACGTTCATGTATTTGCGAAACAAATCCAATACTTTTTTCTTCACCCGTTCCATGAACAATTTCGGATTGATTTTCTTCAACGAGGGAACCACGTCGAAAGTTTTAAAAATGCCTTTGATCGCACTCTCCCATTCTACGGGCTTCGATTGAAATAGTTCCGTGGCGAGTCATGCTAGATATTCTTCTCCTTTCCCTTCGTTCATTGCTCGTCGAATTTCATTCGGTATATCTCGTTTGTCTAGAATCTGAAGTGCATCACTCGTTTTCATTTTTCTTTTCTTTTGAAACTTGAAGTTCTTCAACGGCTTTTCGTTTAGTCGTCTTCTTATTTTTCACAATCGAAACGTTTTTGGTTTTACTATCTTTTTCTTCTTCTGTATGACTTCAATTTTTTTTGATTTAGTTCAATGATTTCTGAAATATGAAATTTTTAATAGTTTACAAATCTCGTTTAACTGAGGTACAGTTTTCTCATTTAAATTTTCCATTTTTTTATCTGTTTGCTCCATTTGTAAGAATATTTTTTTTCGAATTTTGTATTAAATAATTTGTTAAAAAGTTTTGTTTTTTTATTCTTTATATAAAAAAAAGTTTTTTAATTTCAATTTTTTTTTTCTTTGATGTTTTTTTTATTCAAAACAATTTATGATCGCTTTTATTTCTTGTTCGCAAAATGAACACGTTTTCTCATCTCTAGAATAACATTCCTTACAATAACACAAATGTGCACACGGTAGAAACAAAACGTTTGCGGATTTGTTTTCACAAAGCAGACACGTGTTCATATTACCTGACTCCTTCTCAACAGATGATAACTCGTCTGCTTCTTTCATGAATCGAATCAAATCTTCTAAAGTCAAGAATTGAGATAACGTCTTGTTTGCGTAATTCAATGTATTGTACAATTGTTCCTTCTTATATCCGGATTGTAAAATACCCCTTAATAAACTCTCATTTTTATTTCTTTCCCATTCTTCGTTTTCAATTTTAATCAATCCCAATGACTGGATCTTCTTCAAATAATCGCAACGACCATTGGTATTATTTATGTGTTCTACCAAAGGTCTGTCGCGAGGTTCCCAATTCATTAAATGTATGTTGCAACAAAAACATTTAACTCTATCACTTTTACCCACATAAATGAAACCCGCAGCAGCTAAATCTTCGGATTTTTGAGCAAGACGCGAAGGCCAATTTTTAAACGTTTGAAGTCTTGCACGTTCTAAACTATAATTCGGATGTTCGGACTTGATCATTGTTTTTACTTCAAAATTGAGTTTGTAAGAATATTTTATTTTTTTTTCGAATTTTGTATTTAATGATAATTTGTTAAAAAGTTTTAAAAATTGTTTATAATATGTTTTAATTCCTTCAAAAAGAATTAATCAATTTTATGTTCTTAACGTGAAACAAAAATTTGAGTTAATACGAGAAAAAAAGGATGTTAAAATTTAACTTTTTATTTATATATATAAAGAGAAAAACAAACTTTTTTTAACAAATTATTATTTAAATACAAAATTTAAAATATACATTATTTGCAAGAATTCATAAAACAAAAAAAACCCAAATAATCGATCATGACAACAACACCTAAAAGATGTGAATTGGAATTGAAACAAGTCAAAGTGTGTAAGCTATTAGGTTTTAATATCTATACATTAGAACAACACGATCCCATCGAATTGAACAAGGTTGAGAGCACTACTACAACAAATGTCAGATGTGTTTGAAATTGGATGAAGCCATGCTCGATTTGTTTTACGAGTACCAAAGTGATCTGGTGAATAATATCATCGTCGCCGAAGACAGAAAATTCGACAAGGACGATTTGACGTTCTATGGAAAAAACATATATCCAATAATCTCACTCGAACTCATGGACAAATCGGGTGGTGAGGGCGCATTCACCGATGTAAAAAAACTCAAAAGAGTAAAGATAAACATTCAAGACATTTTCGTAAATGGAAAAAAGACGAATGTCAACATGCTAATAACGGACTTGGAAATATAAACAATAGAGAGATTTAGCGAAGAAGAAGGAAAAAAAGTAATGAGATCTAAAGATGATCTCATTACTTTTTTTTGATAATTTGTTAAAAAGTTTTAAAATTGTTTATATATGTTTTAATTCCTTCAAAAAAACTTAAACAATTTTATGTTCTTAACGTGAAAAAAATTGAATTAATACGAGAAAAAAAAGGATGTTAAATTTAATTTTTTATTTATATATAAAGAGAAAAAAAATTTTTTACAAAAAAATATTCACATTAAAGAAAATTAAAAATTAAAAACTTTTTTATATATATATAAAGAGTAAAAAAAAACAAAAACAAAACTTTTTAAACAAATTATTAAAATACAAAATTTAAAATATACATTATTGCAAGAATTCATAAAACAAAAAAAAAACCCAAATAATCGATCATGACAGCAACACCTAAAAGATGCGAATTGAAATTGAAAAGAGTCAAAACGAATAAGAAATTAGGTTTTAAAATCTATAGATTACAACAACACGATCCCATTGAATTGAACGAGGTCGAGATGAAGGACTTAGAGTATAAATACGATAGATATAAGATGTCTTTGAAATTGGATGAAGCCATGCTCGATTTGTTTTACGAGTACCAAAGCGATCTGCAGAAAATCGTTATCGCTAAAGATAAAGAATTCGACAAGGACGATCTGACGTTGTTCTATGGAAGTTACATATATCCAAAAATCACACTCGAAGTCGTGGACAAATCGGGTGGTGAGAGCGCGTTCACCGATGTAAAAAAACTCAAAAGAGTAAAGATAAACATTCAACACATTTTCGAAAAAGGAGAAAACACGAGTGTCAACATGCTAATAACGGACTTGGAAATATAAACAATAGAGAGATTGATTTTTTTAGCGAAGAAGAAGGAAAAAAAAAGTAATGAGATCATCTTTAGATCTCATTACTTTTTTTTCCCCTTCTTTTCTATTACCCATATAATATAATAACGTTTCCTTTTTTCTTAAATTTCAGCGTCAATTCTTCTTTTCTTTTTTTTGTGTGATATGCTACGTTTTTTATAACAACACATTTGTTTATCCGAATCATAATTATGAATGAATGGTGTGCATCTCTTGGTAACACTCGCATCATTACCATTCTCTTCAGAAGATAGTGGTGATGGTGGAAAACGTCTCATTCTTCTAAATTTCATCCGCATATCCCAATCTTTATTTAACTCTTTTATTATTCCTTTCCTAAGATATCCATCATTAGCATCTAATCGTTTTTCCACATCTTTTTCACACTCTATCTCGCGATATTCATCATTATCGTCTAATTGTTTCTCCACCTTTTTATTCATTTTATATATTATTTTATACTTTCTATGATTTATATTTTATATAATTATATAATTTTATATTATAATAACATATTCAAAATCAGTATATTCTTAAATGGTGAATTCTCACCAAACAACAAACCCTTGCCGAGTCGCTCAACGTTCCGTCCACTCTTCAGATAGAGACCGTTTCCACTCAAAGAGTTGTCACCTCTAACGGGTTGTAGATACAATCCTTTACCGCTGTTGTCTATGTTAACGCGGCACAAAAACAATCCGCTGCCACCCATTAATTTCTCAACTGCCGAACTCACGAGTCCCGTGAGAGCTCCCATGCCGAGTCTTTCCAAGAAAGGGTAGTGCCTTTGCGGCGAAGGGTAATGCTTTTGCGGCGATTCCTGCCAATAGCGGTATGAAACCACCTTTCATTCTCAAATTGTATCTCAACTGAGCGGGACTCAATCTCACCGTCAACCCTCTTCCATCACGAATCGCTTTCTCCATCCTTTTGATTTGACTTTTGGTCCAGGCGATCGAATCCTGACCGCCTCTCATCAGATCTTCGAGAGTGAATTTGAATTTCACCGCCTCGCTTCGAGTTCTTAATGCTCTCTCAAGTTTCTTCCTCTGTCCTGCGGATATGTTCACGTTTTTTTTCACGTATTCTGTCATAATTCTTTTTTTAAAATATATTGTCTTCAATTGTTTTCTTGTTTAATGATAATTATTTATATTAAATAATTTTTGTAAAATTAATATTGTGTTTATTTATATATATTGTTATTTATATATATTATACACAATATTTTTTTTTTTTGCTTTTATATTTCTCTTATGTGAAATCGTATTGTCACCCTCTCTCCGCGAAGATCTAACAGTTCACCATTTTGATCCGTCAACGTGGTTTTGAGACTATACAATGTGTCTAAAATCACTGGTAGATAAACTAAATTTCGAGGTCGCTCCACGATCTTATAAACCGGCGACACATTTGGAAAGAAGGAATAGATCGTCGGTTGAGCGCTACCATTCACGTAGCTTCCAGCAATCACATCCACGTTCACCAGAATGCTATTGACTGCGAGAATGTCGACCGTATTTTCAGATGCCGCATGGCCTCGATACATCTTTCGATCAAATCCCAGCATCTTACCTATAGAATCATCCATGTTGAAATCCACTCGAAAATTATCTTACAAATCCAGCATCATCTGTAAGGTATTAGGATTGGGAGCGAGTCTGATCTTGTTGCTTCCCTTTCCATCCATCTTAATTCACGTCTGAATGTAATTGTTCAAATCGTCTATGTCATAACTTCCTTTGGGAATTCGAATCTCCAACCAATCCACTCCGTCGGAATACTTGAACGAGTTATTCTTTTCGGTGATGTTGGGAAAGGAATAATAAGTCTCCAGATTCACCAACGCCATCTTGTATCTTTTCTCTCTATTCAATTCGATGGAAGGTTCGAATTTTGTGGCGAATCGAGTCGAATTGCCACTCACCACGATTTGAATGGATTGTTTTGCAGCCGTATTCTCGGCTATCCGTTCTAACAATTTTCCTTGTTCGAACATTATATTTTAATTTTATTTTTTATTTTTTCAAAACTAATTATTTGAAGATTATTATTTTCTAAATTTTTTTTATTTTCATGCTCTATCTTATTATCATCAGAAACATAAAACTTGTCGAATCCACACCGATATTTTCCGTGATTAAATTCACTATTCAAATCGATCACGACGAAATTGTAAAGTCCTCCATCCCAAACCCTCTTGCAGAATCTCCTGAATTCCGCCACGCTCATGTCGTTTGTGGCGTGATCGCCGTAGATGTGATTGAGATTCTTGATATCTTGGCGAAAGAGACATAGAAAATTAGCGTTCTCCCTTATCGTCTGTCTGGGCAATCGAAAATAATTCTGCGACAGGTAGAAACAGTCCACGTTGCTGTGTCGACCCCTAACGTAATACGATTCGCATCGGTTCTGTCTCTCCAAAAGCAGATCGTCGAAAATCATGAGATTCTTATCTTCCGATTTCAATTCTCTAGGATCCGAAACGTCGCTAGCATTCTCATAAAATTGACACTCGACGTTCAGAGATGCATTTGTCTTCATCAGTTCCATCGCCGCACCATCCAAAATGATCGAAAGAGGAGCTTCACTTTTGTCGAATTCCTCCCTACTGTCAAAGATTCTGGGTATGACGTCCTTGAGCAATCTACGATCCATGCACTCTCGAAGCAATCTGTATTCGGGTTGAAACAAGCTCTTGCCAAACACAAACAATCTGTCGTAATCCAACCAGTCGGGTCGGGACAACAGATTCATCAACGGATTAGTCTTTCCACAATTCGATTTTCCCACTATCAAGCCTCTTATGCTTTTGGGAAAGAACTCATTATTCGACCTCTTAGTCACGGCATTGTTCCAAGACATATGTTTAATGTTCATCTTTGTTTTATTTTTTTTGTTTGTTATTTTAGATTTTTTCAAACACAATTTTTTATGTTTTTCAAACTCAGTTTTTAACTTGTCGATCAACGCATCGGCTGCCCTCTTGCCAGCCACAGAAGCTATCCTACCACTGGCTTCGGAAGCGGCTTTCTTACCAGCATCCAAAGCCATTTTCTTACCGACCTCAAACACAGTCGATGCGAGTTTTCTACCCGCATCGCTTGTGAACGCTCGCATTATAGAATCAACGATGCCAGAACTGCATTCAACGTAAGTTCTGACGTATCCCCTGTTCTTTATCACCAACATATTTTTATTTTTATAATATATTTTGTTTTTTCACTGGTAAATCGTTCTGTTGTTTAAATACTTTTATTATTCTAGTGTAAAAATTTACTGTTTTTTATTTTATATATTTTTGTTTGTTTGTTTGTTTCTCTCTACTTATTATATATACATCAATCCTTCAATTCGTTCATCAGACTTTTATAATGGTTTTTATTCAAAACCTTCTGTCTTAACAATTCGTCAGATATAGTAACTATTTCATTATCTAACCCTGTGTTACCATCCCGTCTACTAGCCATCAACAATCTCAATCTCTGAGACAGAGCATCAGAATCGCTCGGAAGAAAAGTGGTTTTCACCCCTTTGCCAGTCACCGATTCGACGAACTTCTTATTCATATCCCATATGGGTTTCACTATTTTCGTCCACTTGTAACCTCTGTTGGCTTTGGGTCTCGTCTCTCTGGCATCGTTATTTCTCTTCATGGCGTGGGTCTGAATCAGAATGTCGCCGTAATTGTCGAAATCATGTTCCGTGTAATCACTAGGCTTGTCGTAAAGGAGCAATTTGCGCAGTCCGGAAGTTAATTCGTACCTTTTCGAGCCTACGGTTAATTCATCATCACCTATTTCGACTTCTGTATCGCCGACAAAAGTTCTACCGTCCGAATCCTTATAAAATCCATACAACAGATCTCTCTTACCACCATCCTCGGATAACGCGACGCTATCAGTGGTGATAATTGAAGTTGCATCGTCGCTCACGTCTGTTTGAATTCCCGTGGGAACGTAATCCGGTGTAGATTGAAAGGAATATCGGTTTCCAAAACTACCGGGCAACGAACCCATTCTCAAAGAACTCTCTTTTATAGGTCTCAATTCTTCGACTATCTCCTTCTTGCTTCGCTCTTGACTCTCCATCACAGGTTTAAATATTTTTGTAGTCTCGCGTCTGAGATCCATCTCTCTGAGATGTCTGCTTCTGTCAGCCGATTGAATGCCCTTCTTAGCATGTTCATACTCGTCTAAAATTTGACCTCGGCGTCTAGAATCCATCTGTAAAAACATTTTTCGTTTTTAATTGTTAATGTTCCTTTAAGTACGCTAATGTGAGTTATTTTATTATTTTCAAAATTAAATGTATAATTATTTTTTTATGTTTTAAGTTAAGAAAAATCTTCTGTCTTTAATATAATAACTAAAAAAAAATCATATCTCAACTCAGTATTGATTGAATTGGGAAAACTTGAAAAGTTTAAAAACGTTTAAGCACATGACAAACCAGTTTCTGATTTAACGCATTTGAGAGTAATTTACGTTTGTTAAAAGGAATTTCCATTCATATATCAAAAAAACATTCACTCAATGTCGAATTAAGAGAGAACCTTTGAAGACAGTTAAAAAAAATTTAGCACATAAAAGAAACCGGTTTTCTAATTTAACGTTAAAAGGATTCATTCAAATCTCTGATCATTATCATGAATATATTAAAAATTTACCACTCAAACCTAATTGAGTGGAAAATGCGTTTTATTATACATTATTAAAACGTTCCATTAAAACGAAAACCTTCATTCACACCACAACAAAAACATGAGCGTCAATTTCATCAAACATTCCATAAAGTGTTTATTAAGATTACTTCACAAAATTAACAGTGACAAAATGCGAACAAACGATTTTTACCTCTGATTTTTTCTAATTGTTTCTAAACTCAATTTCTTTTCGTTACATTGAAACAAAACATGAATGTCTATTTTTACAGATCATATTTTATAGTCGACTCTTTTGAATGAATGCCTTTCATTCACGCAACTCTTTTAAAACTGACACTCATATTTATAGTCGACTCTTTTGAATGAAAACCTTCATTCAATCACAACAAAAACATGAGCGACAATTTCATCAAACATTCCATAAAGTGTTTATTAAGATTACTTCATAAAATCAACAGTGACAAAACGCGAACAAACGATTTTTACCTCTGATTTTTTCTAATTGTTTCTAAACTCAATTTCTTTTCATTACATTGAAACAAAACATGAATGTCTATTTTTACAGATCATATTTTATAGTCGACTCTTTTGAACGAATGCCTTTCATTCACACAACTCTTTTAAAACTGACACTCATATTTATAGTCGACTCTTTTGAACGAAAACCTTCATTCAATCACAACAAAAACATGTGTTAGTTTTACTATCATCGTGACAGTGGGTTTGCCGGTTCAAAATCACCTCTTTTCTGTGTACCGTACACGATTCGATTTCTGACGTAAAATCCGCAAATGGATTTCCGTGTACGCCTCCGTAGGGATTCAGTGTTAAAATCGTGTGTACAGACACGTATGATTTAGAATTAGCAAGATGATCATTTAGAAACGGCAACACGTTTTTTGCTCACAATTTTAACACTGAATCCTATAGGGGAAACCCATTTGCCGATTCCAAATCAGACGATACACCTCTTTTTCCTTAAAATTTCATACATTTTTTTCACTCTTGAGCGATGTGTATATAGAATCCAGTGATGTGGAATCGGCAAAGCTGATTCCAAATCACCATAAAAAAACGACAAATCGTGTACCTGTACACGATTTTAACACTAAACCCTATGGAGGTGTACATCGATGTACGTGTACATGTACATGTACATCTGAGTTGGAATCGGCGTTTATTACCTACTCATATAGATCAGGTCCACATTGTACTACAAAGATTTCTCCAGCAAGGCCAATTTAAAACTCGTATTGACTTGTACCCAGAGGGCAAGTTGGAAAAATTATCTGGAAAAGACACTTTGATTAGCAATTTCCTCTTGCGATGTTGTGGAACAAAGTACCCCTTCTCCGCGTTACGAACCTCGGGTATCGACGACGAGCGGATGCGCCAAAATACGGCCATAAACAACTCCATGCCGCCTAGGCCCAATGGTCTATAAAATGGTCAGAACGACGACACATTCCGACATCGAAATTTAACGTCTCTGTGCCAAACGAGGTCCACCAAACTGACCTCATGTATTATATGCCCCATGGACAGGATGGGCATAAGCGTGAGTTTACCCGGGATGAACTACTTGTCGTTTCTAGTGGCACAATGCTGTCACATACATTAGAGTTCATGAAGAAGCCCTTCTAGTTCTTCTTTGTCTAGCACGTTGCAAGGCACCGCTTCTGCTTTTTCGTGGGCGTAGCCAACATTTCAACTGCATTTTTCGCGATCCTCCGTTGGAGTCGAAAGAGGAAGTGGTACTTTACTTACCCGCATGTTGTAGATCTGGCACCGCTCATTTTTGGCATGTTCATGCCATGCCTGCACGTTTTCAGCTTGAATAGAGTATCTTTGTACGGTTCGTGGCAAAGATGTTTTACACAACACACATCTTCATAGCCTTTATGCGCAGAAGTGTTTCTAAAAATTGATTTTCCACGTCGCACCGCTTGGAGCCTAAGGGGTAAGGCACACTTTACTTACTCGCATGTCGTAGGTCTGGTGCCGCTCACTTTTCAGCATGTTCATTCCATGCCTGCGCGTTTTCGAATTGCATAGAGTATCCTTATACTATTCATGGGGAAGGTGTTTTTATACAACACACTTGTTTACACCCCGCATGAACATGTGTAGTAGTGTGCTGGGTCAATGCCGTACTATCACATGCAGTGCTTCCGAAAGGTGTCGGATACATCCACCAAGAGGAGCACATCAGTACCGAGGTAAAGGTTGTGATAGTCACCCAGATCGCCACACCCAAAGGTTTGACACAAATATCGGACAAGCTCGTGATCGCTCTCCGAGATCCTCAACTTGGTCATCTTGCTGTAAAAGGCTACGACGGGCTGTAGATCGTTCCTAAACCGAGCCCATATACCATTTACTCATAGAGGTAGACGTCCTTTCGGAATAGCAGGTTGTGCTTCTGCTCACCCGGTTCAACCTGGCTGTGAGGTGGCTTATAGGCTGTAGTCAATTTATCCGGCGAGGCGAGAATGAACTGTACACTGTCGATCAAGCGAAGCCGGCCAAGGGTGTAGGAGATATACAGCTCACACGGCCCTCGACCTTGGGATATGGTCTACATCAAGAGTTGAAGGTCGTAACCCCACAGACAAGGGGAACCACTGGGGTGGTTGTTGTTTTGGGGCTGTCACTTTGTATTTTACAGTGATATGACAGTGATCAAGGACAATATTCCCATGGAGGGGGGGGGGGGGGTTGTTGCATACGTGGCAGTTAATTACAGCACTATGGGTTCCCCAGTCCCCTTGCCTCATCCACACAGGTTGGGAGGTTGTATAGAACACTCTTGGTCTTGTTGTCTTCCTTCTGAAGAGTCTCCCTCTCAACCGTATTAGCCCTCTATAGATAACCGGAGGCTCTGCATAGCCATCACACCCACTACCGTGTTTCTTTAGCCACAAACTTCATATAGCTGAGCCCTTTGGGTATATATTTTGCTGGATTCAAGGCCCTGTGGTGTTTGCGGCGAGGACTTCGAAGTCGGCATAGATTACGTAAGGGACCAGTTGCTGATTGTACCTGTTCTGGAACGACAGCTTGCTTTTACCCTCTTCTGGCATCCCAACACTGATCGCTGTCTGATTCCTTTGAACCATCGCTTGTGAGCCCCGAGCAGGTTTTAGCCATGGAGACACCTATCGCAAAAGTGCTTACGACAGTTGGTGTCATTCGAGTACTGTAGAAGTCTGTCAAAGCATTTAATCCAGGTGTAGTGAAACCTTCCAGCCTTCTCGATCAACAGGAAGTTGGTCCGAAGTATGTCCTCATTCCGGTTGGTGAACATGTGTACAACAAGCCTTTGTCCCAGCCAATTACATTCAGAGCAGGCTCGTCCGGCCCTTTCAACCTTCTCGATCTGAGAGATGGGTATGGGGGCGTCGATTCCTGCGAAGTGTGGTATTTGGTAGGCCTTTGTGTGGCTTTAGGGTGTGGAAACAATGCAGAAAGTAGTATGATGACCCATCGGAAATAGCGGTCATCCTTGTTATGTACGTCGCTGATTGCAGAACTAGTTTTAGGGCGGTTGGCATTGTGATGTAGGTCCACCCTGTTGTGGCCGATAGCGATCAATGTTTCTACTCTACCAACCACCCATCCAGATCCTCTTTGCGTCCACCTTTCAAGGTGAATACGCGGAGAAGCCTCGCTTAGTGCACCGTCTATTTTCTGTGCCGTTTATTTGTGGCGAAAGACCGGATCAGAAACGCGCCTCGCTGCAATCAGGGTTGTCCACCCGGAGCTGCACCTTGAGAGAGAGTTGAAACTATACGCCACTAGTTTTTTTAGGATTTTGTGACACACATATGCAGAAAAGACTTTGGGATCTTCCTAGGCTTTATCTCGCACCCCCTGGAACATCCATCTGCTACCCTCGCAGAAAGTTCAAGAAGAAGAAGTTCCTTCTGGTAATCCAGAGCTGTTCTGATCCTTGGGGAGGTGTGGGATCAAACTCCCCCAGCATGGCATTCGACTTCCTCTTCCAAGGTTGGGCAGAAGGTCGGAATGATTTTGAAAGCAGTGGTTTCTGCAGCCGCCCTCTTGCTGTTCTAGACAACGCCCAGGAGCGGCTCAGATATGTGCATTTCACTGAGAAGATGCTCGATATGCATCAATAGTAGTCATGTTTGGGGTATATAACCAGTATGATGCATCTGTCTAAACATTTCAGACATCTATCGCCACACGACGAATAAATCCTTTTCAAAAGGCGCTGTCCATTTGGAGGATAATTTTCTTAAACGGCGCAGGGTATACGCATTTCTGGCAATGAGCCCGACGATTTGTCTACTGAATTTAGAACATGGGACATCCTATGCCCCTCCCGCGAGTGAATCGAACCTTTCTACCCGAAATTCCTCTTGGCATAGCACTGTAGAGCCGAGAACAACCAAGCGGCGTGTGCTTAGGACTCTCATTTTTATGCTAAATATATCTTAACGTAAAAAAGGTGTGTGCTATTTCAAAGACCATATCTATCATGACGCATCTTTGTAAATAGGAGTTTTCAGGCCTCCCCGGGCTCTTTTTCTGATTGAGATTTAGCTGAACATGGATTGGGTTGGTCGGCCCATGGGATATACAGATCAGACCTTTTTGCATGATGTTTTTTGCATGAGATTTGGCTGAACCGTAGGCTGTTGGGGTGATGGGGTGTGGGCTCCCCCTCGTGGGTGTATATACTTGCTACTTGCGCTAAAAGTTGCTCTGGATGTTGAGCTGAAAGCGTTATAGGGGTTGAGGCTGGTCTGGTGGTACACTGTCCAGATCCTGAGCTGAGAGCAGCCTTCTATACACTATTTTGGAGGTTTCATCATCATTATAAAGAAGTTAATTTTTCTGGACGCGCCAACAAAATGGTAGAACAAGTAAAGATTTTTGATATTGTCGAAAGCCAAGTAATTAAGGCGAACAAAGCATGATCGCCCACTAATTTGCCTCTGCTATTTCTGAGGAAGGGACACAATGGGGTGGACTGTCGGAAGGTTCGTCTTTCCATTGTTTTTTTAGAGCTTGTGGAACGAAATATGCACATTGGTCAATGACCGACTCCTGATTACATTCTATATCACGCCGAGGGAAAGTTTTCATGCATGGGTTCGTTTAGATGCCCAGTTAAACGTTTGAAACCTGATGCTAACTTTCATTCCAGTGCATTGCAATCAGTTGGACGCACCTGTCTTCGTTATTTGGGATAGATTATTTAATATTTTAAACTTGCAGCTCCAAGGCTTCGCGTTGAAGATATATGTTTAATGAATTCGGGTAACATTACGATCCTGGACCGGTAGAGGGGTATTTCGGGTTCACAGAATTAGTTTTCAAAACGTCCCATTTCAAAAGTTGAGCCTCGGTCCTTATATGCTCCTAATTTTGTCTCCAACAAAATTTAACGTATAAACATATCACTGTGTAGTGCCCTATTCGATCCGTAGTGGGCTTTCCGGTGAGAGCGCGTACTATTTATTTATTATTATTTATTGGTGTTTTAGGTCATATACTTATGCACAATGGCTAATCATGACCGTGACAGTTTTATGGGTAGAGGAAACCGGAGTACCCGGAAAGAACCACCGCGCAACGACGAGCAGCTGCCAGCTCCCCAACGTCGTTACTCCGCACTGCAGCACAGGGATGGTTAGATTGGTTGAAGACACGCGTACCGTCGACGTACAGTACGCCTTAGTACACGGCGTCATCGTGCCCCCATGTGGACAATCGAGGTGAAGTGCCTTGCCCAATGACACAATGCGGGAGTCCGAATTGATCGCTCAGACGGTCACCCATCCAATGATTAACCGGGCCCGACGTTGCTTAACTTCGGTGATCTGACGAGAATCGGTTACCGCAACGCCACCGCGCACCCGAGAGCGCGTACAATACAGTCGCCGTGGAGTGGTCGTAATCCATGCGAGGGTGGTGATGTAGTGTTAACAAGGTAATAAAAATCAGAAAAAAAATAATTTATGAAGCACCGGGTTGTACCCGGTGCTTCATTAATTAAGTTTTCGATGATTATTCCTACAATTAGTTTTTGGAATTTAACCCTTTACCTAACATGAAAAGCAGACGACACTTGCAAAAAAAATTCTTGAATAACTAATTTTTTTCATTTTTTGTCTCAAAAACATAGGTTATGACCCCTCTTTGGAACGAGCTCGACGAGCTCGTTCCAAAGAGGGGTCATAACCTATGTTTTTGAGACAAAAAATGAAAAAAATAATGAAAATTAATTGGCGATTTTTGTGAATAGCGCTGGCCGGTTTTGGCCGTTACGTTGGGTAAAGGGTTAATATTGCGTCCGTGGAAATATTGCCCACTCGGCGTGGAAACAGTGGCGTAGATAGCTTTTCGCTGGCGGAGGGGCAAGCCCAAAATTTTCCGACAGACCGAAAATTTTCCGACAGTGTAACAACAACAAAAACCCAAACAAACAGAAAGAATCTGCTGTTTACTGCAAATGTACTGAAAATTGGTCTTTTTTACCCAAACTTTACCCAAAATGGCATGTTTTATCCCCAAAGCCAGCATTTTAATGTTATTAGGCATAAATTCGCCTAAAAATGGTCCCAAAAAATTTCCGACAAAACTTCTGGTGGGGGTGCCTCCGCCCCCCCCTCCCCCCCCCCCCCTTTATCTACCCCCCCCCCCTTTATCTACGCCACTACGTGGGAAGTTACCAGTCCACGGCGGCCGTACTGTAAACTATATTTGTAAAGAAACAATATTTTGAAATTTTGATGGCAATAAATTTTACACCTATTGGCGAAAAAGAGTTAACATTTTAGTTTAGTAATTAACGGAAGTAATTTTGTCAATATGTTACATACGATTTGATAACAAAAATGAATATCCTTACTCTAACAGATGACATACTGCTTCCGTGTCTGACCGTTACCCTTATATAATGTTTGTGAGTATAAAATAAAGATCCTGATTCTCCTCTTCCTCGGTTGAATACCTGCGTCTTCTGTTAAGGATTTGTCCCAACTGTGATTGCTCGAGACCCGACAAACTAAGTCATTGATTTATGCAACGTATACAAATAACATAAATTTATACATACCACACAATAGCTCAAAATGTACAAATGTATACCGACATCGCCAGATTGAATGTCTACCTGTCGTATCCTAGAAAGTTATATCTCACAACATTGGAATCAGACTGCCAAATATCCGTTAATCTGCCTTGTTGCTGGTGGCTCAGTGCAACTATCCTTATTAACTGCCTCCACTTGCAGCACAGGAAATTGACTGAAATTGATGGCAAATGCAATATTTGTTTATTGTTCACCCACCCCCCCCCCCCCCCCCCCCTCACTAATATCCCAACTACACAATCGTCGAACGCATGTCTTGATGATGTAGTTGGAATATTAGGATTACAGAAAGAACACTTAAGGCTTCTTGGAAATTTACCAGTCCTCGTGCCGCAATTTGTTTTTGATTAACATGTGTCGTATCGGTACTCTAACTCTAAATTGGTCGTGTTGGGTCTCCAACAGGTAAACTCGGGTACTACAGACAAGGGGGCCGGAAGAACTTCAGGGCGGGGGGTGGGGGCATGTCCCTGGAAGAGTGCATCTACCCGCACTAGCAGCCCCGCCATGACATGCCGAGCATGCAAGTCTCGAAGGCCCGAGATGGGGGAGAACTTCAGGGCGGGGGGGGGGGGGGGTGGGGGCATGTCCCTGGAAGATTGCATCTACCCGCACTAGCAGCCCCGCCATGACATGCCGAGCATGCAAGTCTCGAAGGCTCGTGAGGGGGGCACCTGCCCCCAAAACTCTTTCGGCACCCCCATTGGAGTTTGAAAGTTCCCTGGGCGGATTTGGGGTGTATTTTAGCTTTACTTACAGAATATATCATTGAAAAAATGAGTGACGAACCTGGAAAGGGCGTTGTCTGCTCCCTCTGTCCACCGTGGTCCGAAGGTAAAGAGGGCAGTTGCCCCCTCTGCCCCCATGCTTCCGGCGTCCCTGACTACAGCTCTCCATTCGTATGATTGTCTGTATATATTCAGGGAGTTTAACGGCTCTTTCGGTAGTCAGGTTCATATTGTATCCGACAATTTAGGGGTGGTGAAAGCCAGAGCACTACCGTAAAACGGCGAGTAACTGTCTCGGACCCTAAGGCTTTCTAAGCCAGTACAAGTTTGGATAGAATTGCCCACCGGGGGCAATAATAATTACGTGTTTTGCCCAAAGATACCAAGTGGATTAACTGGCTGAGGGCTGCATTATTTTTGTTGGTCTGAATTAGTGCATCAAAACTTGCTTTATAAAAAGTTATTGAAGAATGTCCACAGGCACCACGCCCACAGGCACCATGCCCACAGGCACTCTTCAATAATTTGTGATTACAAATTTATATAAACAAAACATTACTTGCGTTTGATTGAATATGAAACATGAGCGAGGAAAATGTTGGCTTTTTACTTATTTCTTGAAAGCCCTAATAGTGGCTGTTAGCACTTAACCATTTAAGCGGTGCAATGTCAAATCGTCGACATTTAAGTCTGAAGTTCAATGTGCTAACCAATGCATCACCGCGTTCCCGTCTCCCGTAGATAAAACAAATCAGTCTGTCTGATAGTGACTTCTGTATGCAAGCAAGACGTGGTGAGTAGAGAATACAGCATCAAATACCTAAAGAAAGAGTATTTAAGTGGTTAAGTGCTGAAAGCCACTATCAGAGCTTTGAAAAAAGAATGAGGGTACCATGCAAAAGTCCACATTTTCTTTGCCCATGTTTCATATTCAGTCAAAATCAAGTTGTATTTCGTTTATTAGGTATTTGCCTTATTACAAATTATTGGAAACTGCTTAGCGCTACTCTCCAATAATTTGTAATAAAGCAAGTTTGCTGCATAAATTTTGATCACCATTAATAATCTAACCCTCAACCAATTATCCCTTTACCGAACGCAGACGATATCAAAATTTATTATTTTAAATATTTTTAAAAAATTTTTCCAATAATTTCAACAAAATCATATCATGTGACAAAGGCTCGCGGTTAACACCACTTCATCACGAGTGGTGAACATTTGGTACACCAAGTTATTATGGGTATATTCTGTATATGACCGGGACGACCAGCGTTGTGTCCTTGGGCAAGGCACTTTATCCCGTATTCTGTATTCTGCACAAACGTTTTCTTTTCTCGAAACCCGGAGAGACAGTGGGGTCCGGTGACTCAACGGTTAAACCGGAAGATCTATGGTACGATCCTGAACGGAAGTAACTGTGTTGTGTCCTTGGGAAAGACACTTAATCCGGATTTCCCGTGCGGAGGTACGGTCGTACTGTGTACTACGACGTTCGACACGACGATGATGCAATAGCCTTCAATCGTTGCGTTGTGAGTTTGGAGAGACTGGCGGTTGCTCGCCGCTGTTCGGCGCTTCTCTCCTGGTCCTGACAAACAATATTTAACCCTTTGTCTAACGAATCAGCCGCACCTTCAACGCGTAATTTGCAAATTAAGCAGTTGAAATTTTTTTTAAATTCTGACAAAACCATATCATGTGCTCCCTCACTGGAACGTGCCCGGCAAGCTCGTTCTAATGACGGGCGCGGGGGGGGGGGGGGGGGGGGGGGGACATGATATTGTTTTGTTGAAATTGTTTGGAAATATTTGAAAAAATAAAACTTAAATTTATAAATTTTGATATCGTCTGGTTGGGTAATGTGTTACTATTGTTTATAATGCATTATACACAGATCAAACATCGAGACTCGAACACTCATGACTCAGCTGATGGGTGCATCATGAGGTATCCACATATTGTGTATGGATTTCAAATAGTGGCCAAATTTTGCAAGGTTTGCTGTGGGCTGGAAAGGTTGGGTGGGGGCGATAAAGATTCATGGAAAAGATATGCTTCGATGGGGTTGGTGTCCGAAATTCCATGGGAAAACATGTCTCGATAGAGGAGAGGTTTATTCAAAGTGCACCCCCCCCCCCCACTCCTCCAAAAAAGTCGTATAAAGCTCTGTAAAATATTTCTGCCCCACCCCATTCGTAGTTATATTTCCAACTAATCGACTGCGTAAGTCGATGTTTGTAAGTTGGGTTTCTAGCGTACATTAAGTGTCCGTGGAATGTCCTGTCTTTTCTTTTCTCTTCTTTATTGAGGGGGGGGGGGGGGGGTTGGGGGTGTCCAAACATTACGGAGAACTTACACCAGACTGAATCGTCCCAACGCTGAAACGTCACAGAGACGAAATGCCCCGTAGTCGAACCATACAACTCCTTTATGTATCAAAGAAAGTAGGAATCTTTCATTTATTTTCACACCTATTTGGTTGGGGACCTAGTTAAATTACTACTAAAATGTATACTATCTTAATACCCCAACAAATGCTGCGTGAGTACATTTCATGTTGAGCACATGTGTACTTTTCTTCCTGTTCCATGTTTACAAATCCGTACGGAACAAGTGTTCCACACGGATTTACACTAAGGGACTATTTTCCCACCTCGCGTCATGGATCCATAAAAAAAACTCCGCCCATTTTGCGAAATCGGCCAATCGAAACATCGCATTCTGACCTAGATGAATTCGGAAGCTGCTGTGACAGCCGATAAATTGTTTGTCAACTGAAAAATATTTGTGTTCAACTCCACCAAAATTAACGAAATTAAACTTATTATAGAAATGGGGAGTGATTTTATAACACCCAAGTTCTGACTTTGAAACGAATATCTCTCTGATAGCGGAAGTTAATTTTTTAATAATACATTTAATAATCTATTTGGACACAATTTTCATCCATATTTTTTGTTTACCTGTCGATCTGTCACACGTATTTGGCAATCACGCCTGAGGTTTGCTTTTATTTTTTATTTCAAGCAGACATCAGAACTATCATATTCTACTGTAAGACCTAATTTTTTAAATTGCTGAATTATGTGTCACGGGAGCGTGTAATAAACACAGAACGTCAGGATGGGTGAATACGTTCGTCAATACGGCACTCATGCCAGCTCGAAAAGAGAGAACGAGAGGTTGCGCCTCTCGTTCTATCCTTCCGCACTGGCCTCGTGCCGCATTGACGAAAGCATTCTCTCATCATGACGTTCTGTTTTTATTGCACGGCTTGGTGTTGACTATGCAAAACAAAAATAGTAGTATTGAAGGAAGAATAGCCCACTTGCAGGATGTGAGTGTTCTCTTCTTCGGGATCAACTATGTTGGCGTAGTCAACGAAATAACGTTGTCAAGGACGTTCCAAAGACGGGCATTTTCATTCTTAAACTTCGAAATAACAAAACAGGATTTCGAAAAAATCTGTCAAAAGGGTGTGTTTGTGTTTCGTTAATTGTCCGTCTGAGACTATTTCACGATTGCCATTAGAAAATGCACAGTGCACCCTTATTTTTAGAGCTCACAATAGATAAAACTGTCGGTCTAGAATATCTCAACAAATCAAAGGAAGGGAAAGTAACGTGAAATAAAATGTAAACTGATAACAACCTTTGCTGAATTTTGCGCCTGTCTTTTGACTCTAGATAGCTTGTGATTTTCATTTTATCACCTAACGGTTCTCTTCATTTAATAGAGAACGCAGTGAGCTCTATAGGTAACACACGTGCATATGCAGAAGAAACGCAATTGCCAATGAAACAGCACCTCTAACAAACTGTTATCTACCAAACTGGCCTCATTTCGGTATTTGGAGATACCTATGGCCTGGTATTGTATTATTTGAGGATACCTATCGAGGATACCTTTTGGAGAATCCCTTTTTTGTCGTATGAGGCCATGAGGGCCATGAGAAATCCCTCAATGAGGTCTAATGTAGTCTTACCAACGAATTCCATCTGAACTCCAAAGTTCCTATGCCACTACTTGTCAATGGTCTGTCTGTCCTATCATTAGCTCCTACAGCAGTCTTGTTCCATCGCGGCCTTGTACCAGTACTATTGACTAAACTATCATCCATTAATATTGACTGGTAACACTACTTCCTAGCTATACCTATCTCAGTCTCGACTATAACATCTACCAAGGGTGAATCTGATTACTTCATTTCCCCTCTATACATATAAACGGGCTATATAAGGCATTCCGTAATTGAGATTCTTATCCGAGTCCGTAAAATTTGGATTCCATGATTTGACATCAACACTCGAGGGTCATCCCCTTCCCTATTGGAATTATTAAGTTTAATGGGTTGTAGTTCAAAAATGTCATTCAGACCACCTTCGATATATTTTCATTAAGGCTGTGGTTCAAAAGTTTGTTATGGAGCCCAGTCTTTGCTCAGTCCTTGGTATGTTCTGTTCACTTCGATCTTGGTTGAGTTGGATCTTCGTTTTGTTCGGTTCAAGGGTGTTAATATTTATTTATACCTTCATTAAGGTTATAGTTCCAACATAGAGTGCATTCAAACAATTCAAAGGGTTCACAACGTTGTTATATTTACATTAGGGCTATAGTTAAAAAATAGAGTTTATTCAAATAGTTCAAAGGGGGGGTTAATTATATTTACATTCATTAGGGTTAGAGTTCAAAGCAACTTTGTTGGGTTCAATCACTTAAAACTTTTGTTCAGTTCAAGAGGGTTAACATTGTATTGAATTTATTGGGTGTTAAGTTCGTTAGGTTTGTTATATTCACTTCGATCTTGGTAGTGTAGGATCTTCGTTCACTTTTTGTTCACTGTTGTAACTTTGTTGTTTAGTGGTGGTTGGTTGTCAGTTGTATCTGTTCGGGTTCTTGCAATAATAATTAGGGGGTTATCAGTCCCTTTGCATACCCTCGAGTGTAGATGTCAAATCACGGAATCCACATTTTACGGAGTCGGATAAGAATCTCAATTACGGAATGCCTTATATAGCCCGTTTATATGTATAAAGGGGAAATGAAGCAATCGGATTCAACCCTGGTCGATGTTACACTCGAGACTGAGGTAGGTATATCCAAAAAGTAGTGTTACAAGTCAATATTAATGGACGATCGTTTAGTCAATAGTACTGGTACAAGGCCGCGATGGAACAAGACTGCTGTAGGAACTAATGATAGGACAGATAGACCATAGACAAGTAGTGGCCTTGGAACTTTGGAGTTAAGATGGAAGCCGTTGGTAAGACTACATTAGACCTCATTGAGGATTTCTCATGGCCTCATACGACAAAAAAGGGATTCTCCAAAAGGTATCCTCGATAGGTATCCTTAAATAATACAATACCAGGCTATAGCTATCCTCAAATACCGAAATGAGGCTAAGAGGGATAGTAACTGAGGCCTCATTGAGGGATTGTTTCATGACCCTCATGCCCTCAAAAGAAAATGAGGCTAAGTGGGGTAGTAAACGAGGCCTCATTGAGGGCTTTCTCATGGCTAAGAGAAGCTAAGAGGGATAGTACATGAGGCCTCATTGGATTTCTCATGCCCCTAATGGCCTCATACGACAAAAAAGGGATTCTCAGAGAAAGTATCCTGGATAGGTATCTTCAAATAATACAATACCATGCCATAGGTATCCTCAAATACCGAAATGAGGCTAAGAGGGATAGTAAATGAGGCCTTATTGAGGGAAGTTTTCATGGTCCTCATGACCTCAAAAGAAAATGAGGCTAAGTGGGGTAGTAAATGAGGCCTCAATGAGGGCTTTCTCATGGCCCTCATAGCCTCATACGACAAAAAAGGGATTCCATAGCCACAGACGTTTACCAAAAAATGGGATTCCATGGGATATGGTTCTTAAATACCCAGATGAGGCTAAGAGGGAAAGTAAATTATACCTCATTGAGGAATTTTTTCATGGCCCTCAGGTCTTCAATCGAAATGAGGTTAAGAGGGATAGTAAATTAGACCTCATTGAGGGATTGTTTCATGACCCTCATGGCCTCAAAGGAAAATGAAGCTAAGAGGGATAGTAAATGAGGCCTCATTGAGGGTTTTCTCATGGCACTCATGGCCTCATACGACACAAAGGGATTCCATAGCCACAGGCGTTTTCCCAAAAATGGGATTCCATAGGATATGGCTGTTAAATACCGAGATGAAGTTAAGAGGGATAGTAAATTATATCTCTCTGAGGGATTTTTTCATGGCCCTCGTGCCCTCAAAAGAAATGAGGCTAAGAGGGATAGTAAATGGTGCTTCATTGAGGGCTTTCGAACGGTCCTCGTGTCCTCATACGACTAAAAAGGGATTCCACAACCAGAGACGTTTCACAAAAAGGGATTCAGTGGGATATGGCTATTAAATACCGAGATGAAGTTAAGAGGGATAGTAAATTAAAACTCATTGAGGGATTGTTTTATGGCCCTCATGGCCAGGATGGCCTCAAAGGAAAATGGGGTTAAGAGGGATAGTAAATGGGGCCTCATTGAGGGTTTTCTCATGGCACTCATGGCCTCATACGACACAAAGGGATTCCATAGCCACAGGCGTTTTCCCAACAAGAGGGATGTTACATCCCAAAGCTCACCTACATTCGCGCTTGATAATGTCGTTCAAATGTAACATGCCTAATATTTAGTTAATATAAATCATTAACTAGGCATCAAATGATTAATGTAGTTTATGTGATGGCTTTGGAAAGTCTATATTTCTGCATTTTTTTCTTTTAGAAATGTTTATGAATAAGAATATGAATCGTGAGGCGAGATATTAAATCATAAATAAGAATTAGGAAAGGCTTTCATAAATCACTGAAATTGTAATTGAAGTACATTCATTGGTTAAAGAGGAGTTGCGGAAAAACATTCGTTCAAAAAAGTGACTATAAGTCCCAACAAAAATACATCACATCAACAACTAAAATAAGCCTTAATGTTACTAGTAACAAGTATGAGAAAGTATTAAATAAAAAAAAAAGTTAACAAATGTTTTTTTTAAAGAAAGTGAATATAAGTCCCAAAAATCCCCCTCAAATTCCTCAAATATGCATGTAATAAGGGCGCAACGTTACCGCAATGTAGTTCAGTAACCCATGCGTACAATATCAATTGCCTGGAAAGACACATAGAAACAGAACTCAGCTTAACACCTCACCTTAACACAAACTTTTAGAACTTAAAATTGAGTAAGTCAGACAAAAACGTGAACATTGTGACTGAAAAAAGAAAAGAAATCAGTTAAATTTCTGCATACAGTAGGGTTAATACTTACAGTTGTTATTGAAATGAGAAAATAAACAGTAATGAGAGGTGAAGGCACCACAATCTGCACAAAAGCTGACTTTAACGCAAATTCTTACAACACCTAAACGCTAATTCTTACAAGTTTTGGCAGAAAATCAGCCTCAAATTCCTCAAATATGCATGTAATGAGGGTTAAATATTACTGCAATGGAGTTCAGTAACCCAAGTGTAGAATATTAATCGCCTGGAAAGACACATAGAAACACAACTCACTTAAACACAAACTCAAAACTCAAATTCCTCAAATATGCATGTAATGAGGGTTAAATATTACTGCAATGGAGTTCAGTAACCCAAGTGTAGAATATTAATCGCCTGGAAAGACACATAGAAACACAACTCACTTAAACACAATGAGAAAAACATGAAAATTTTGAGAGAAAAAAAAGAAAATTTCTGCATACAGTGGGGTTAATACCTACAGTTGTTATTGAAATATGAAAATCAACAGTAATGAGAAGTTAAAGCAGCACAATCTGCACAAAAGCTGACTTTAACGCAAATTCTTACAACACCTAAACGCAAATTCTTACAACTTTTGGCAGAAAATTTTAGGTGAAATTTGGAAAAAAGTCGTAGTATCAGGGTTAAATACTGTTCTGATAGTTCCCTACAACCTACATATGCAATATCAAAGGCCTGAGCCCACTGATCTTTGAGAACTCACCTTAACACCTCACCTTAACACAAACTTTTACAACTTAAAATTTACTAAGTCCGAGAAAAACATGAAAATTTTGACTGAAAAAAAGAAAATTTCCGTTAAATTTCTCATACAGTCGGGTTAATACCTACAGATGTCATTGAAATATGAAAATCAAGAGTAATGAGAAGTTAAAGCACCACAATCTGCACAAAAGCTGACTTTAACGCAAATTCTTACAACACCTAAACGCTAATTCTTACAACAAGTTTTGGCAGAAAATCAGCCTCAAATTCCTCAAATATGCATGTAATGAGGGTTAAAAATTACTGCAATGGAGTTCAGTAACCCAAGTGTAGAATATTAATCGCTTGGAAAGACACATAGAAACACAACTCACCTAAACACAAAGTTTACAAAGTTTTACAACTTAAAATTTACTAAGTCCGAGAAAAACATGAATATTTTGAGTGAAAAAAAAGAAAATTTCCGTTAAATTTCTGTATACAGTAGGGTTAATACCTACAGTTGTTATTGAAATATGAAAATCAACAGTAATGAGAAGTTAAAGCAGCACAATCTGCACAAAAGCTGACTTTAACACAAATTCTTACAACACCTAAACGCAAATTCTTACAACTTTTGGCAGAAAATTTTAGGTGAAATTTGGAAAAAAGTCGTAGTATCAGGGTTAAATACTGTTCTGATAGTCCCCTACAACCTACATATGCAATATCAAAGGCCTGAGCCCACTGATGTTTGAGAAATTAACCTTAACATTAAATCTTACAATATTGGACACGCCGGACGCCGACGCTGACGCCCGAGGTTATCACAATAGCTCACCACATCTTACAGATGTAGGCGAGCTAAAAATGGGATTCCATGGGATATGGCTGTTAAATACCGAGATGAAGTTAAGAGGGATAGTAAATTATATCTCTTTGAGGGATTTTTTCATGGCCCTCATGCCCTCAAAAGAAATGAGGCTAAGAGGGGTAGTAAATGGTGCTTCATTGAGGGCTTTCGAACGGTCCTCATGGCCTCATACGACTAAAAAGGGATTCCACAAGCAGGGACGTCTCACAAAAAGGTATTCAATGGGAAATGGCTATTAAATACCGAGATGAAGTTAAGAGGGATAGTAAATTAAAACTCATTGAGGGATTTTTTCATGGCCCTCATGTCCTCAAAAGAAATGAGGCTAAGAGGGGTAGTAAATGAGGCCTCATTGAGGGCTTTCTCATGGCACTCATGGCCTCACACTACAAAAAGGGATTCCATAGCCACAGGCGTTTTCCAAAAATGAGATTCCATGGGATATGGTTGTTAAATACCGAGATGAGGCTAAGAGGGAAATTAAATTATACCTCATTGAGGGATTTTTTCATGGCCTCAAACGAAATGAGGTAAAGAGGGATAGTAAATTAGACCTCACTGAGGGATTTTTTCATGGCCCTCATGGCCTCAAAGGAAAGTGGGGTTAAGAGGGATAGTAAATGGGGCCTCGTTGAGGGCTTTCTCATGGCCCTCATGGCTTCATACGACAAAAAAGGGATTCCACAGGCGTTTTCCAAAAATGGGATTCCATGGGATATGGCTGTTAAATACCGAGATGAGGTTAAGACGGACAGTATTATATACCTCATTGGGGGATTTTTCATGGACCTCATGCCCTCAAAAGAAATTAGGCTAAGAGGGATAGTAAATGAGGCCTCATTGAGGGCTTTCTCATAGTCCTCATGGTCTTATACGACTAAAAAGGGATTCCATAACCAGAGACGTTTCACAAAAAGGGATTCCATGGGACGTGGCCATTGGATAGAGAGGTGATGCGAATCGGATTAGACTTCGTTGTAATAAAGGGATATAACTCTGCATGAAAATTACGGGGGTGGGGTGGGGGTGAAGCAATCTAATTGGTTAGCTAGCACCAGGAAAGTGAAGTGATTGGGTGATCTAGATAAATGAAACAACAAGAGTACTCGGAATAGGGTCAGAACTAACAAGAACAGACCAGAAATTGTTAAATATAGTAATAATAAGCAAAGCTGTTCCAGCTGATAGGCTCTTCTACTCTACCGGAGTATACTCCAGGACAACGGAACGTACCCACGGGGGGTCACTCGTACTATAGCACAACGTGCTGAGCCGATAAAATGGGGACTCCGTAGTAAATAAAGTCGTTTTTGGTGATTTGGAGGGATTGTCGGGTTTTTGTGGTAATTCTTGATACTCTGATTCATTCGAATATACCCCCCGAACATACCCCTGTCTTGTTATAGGCCTTTGGGTAACATAGCAACTACGTGCTGCCATAGAAACCAAGATGGCGGCCTCCAGTATGCAAAATGGACGACGGAAACACGAATCACCCTAACAACACGCGCTGCGCACTAGGACCACGTATCACTATGGAGATGATGCCATAAGATGGCCGCTCACGCGGGCTACCATGACAACTAAACATGGCGCCACCATGTCACGTGACTATGACGTCACTTCCCTCTCCGGCTCTCCCTCCGACTGAATAGGTCCGATCCATACATGACATGCTACTGACGATACAATAGAGTCATTTGCGACTGCGTTCTCTACTAGGTCATATTATCTTCTATATGGTTCCGTGGTAATAAAGATTTCATTACCCATCAGGGATACCTACTTGGTGATGAATTCAAAACAAACGTACAGACTGGAAAATAGGGAGATAACTGGCGGTTGTATGCAGCCTCTTCTATGAAGTAAAACACAACCGAACAAAGAGCCCACTGGCAATGTATTCATGAATAACTTTTTTATGTCATGCTCACCTAGGTTACTACCTATGAAAAGCCTGCATGTTGAATTTTAGCTTTTAACCCCACTTGATGTGTAAAGCTTCTACTGCGGTTAAAAAAAATTACACCTAGAGTCGGAAGTTCATCTAACTTGATCTTTGACATGACGGAATCTGCCAATTTCGATATATTCACACTTCGCTTATTAAGTTTAAAAAACCTACAATTAAATATTTAAAATAAAATTTAAGAATTGTTAATAATAATTTGAATGAAAAAGCAAGGTATATTCAATCAACTTTTACGATGTGTCTAGCTGTCAATCAAGCAATCACGTGCAGCCGGTAGTACTGCCCACCCGCGCAGATGTAAACAAAACAAACACGCGTGTTTGCGATAGAAAGTGTCGTTTTTTTCTCCATTTTAAGTGACAAAGTCGATTATTTGTTAAGAGCATGGTATAAATAATACAAATAGGTACTAGTGTCGGTAATCAGATTTGAACCACTCGTAGAATAAGGGTTTTAACCACTCGGCAAGCCCTTATCCTACTCGTGGTTTAAAACTGATTACCGGCCCGACTACCTAATTAGGCTTTTCCCTCTGGAAAAGGCTATTGTTTTTCTACGGATTATTATTTTTTTTTTGGGGGGGGGGGGAGGGGGAGGGGGAGGGGGGGGGGGGTTCCACACATTTTTGTCCGTACGATTCAGAAGCCATTTTCGAACCGATTTGCACAAAATTTGGCACACGTATAGAGGGGCACAAAATCTAAAAATGTACCAAAGCGGAATTTTCGATTTAACCCTTATTTCGCCAGAATTGTCAAAAAACTGCCAAAATTGGGGTTTATCGGCACTTTCTCGAAACACGTCTTATAGATTTTTTGTAAACATTCATCATTGCTAGACCTGCCCATGACACGACGTTTGATACACACGACATATTAGGCGATGCATATGGTAACCCTCCACAGGCTGCCAAACATCGAAATTTTGATGAAATGGGCCGGTTTCAGACCCCCACAGCACCCAAACGATACCCGAGAGGTAAACATAACTTCCTTTATTGGGAGTGGAATTCACCGAGGATCATTTTTGTCAGGAATAAGGGTGTTCAAAAAACCAAGCGTTAACCCGTTTTTGGGCTGGTTAAACAGCAATACCCCCATAAAGCTCAAATATTCATGTTTTTCGTGGATTTCTCTAAACGAGTCTTGCAGATTTTCAAGAAAAATTTGTCATTCCCAGGCCTTGGGGTGACAATAGAAGTTGCATGGACAAAATACTGCGGTGAGCATTTGTTAACCCTCCACGTGCTGCTAAAAGTAAAAATTGTGATAAAATGGGCTGTTTTTGGACGCCAACAGCACCCAATGGGTACACCACAAAGAAAAGTGTCTTCTTTTATCGAGCGCACAATCTATATGGAAACATTTTTGTAAGTAGTAAGGGTATTCAAAAGTCGAAGTCTTAACCCATTTTGGCCAGGCTAACGAGAGAGACCCTTTAAAATCTTAAAATTCCCATTTTCTGTGGATTTCTCTAATTATATCCTGCAGGTTTTCAAGAAAAATTGACTACTCGCAGGTCTTTGTGTGACATTACAAGCTGCATGGACAAAATATTCCGTTGAGCATTTATTAACCCTCTACAGGCTGCCAAGCATCGTAATTTTGTTGAAAATGGGCTGTTTTCAGACACGTACAGCACCCAACGTGTACCTGAGAAATAAACATAATCTCCTTTGTTGGAAGCGGAATTCACCGAGAACCGTTTTTGTAAGTAATAAGGGTATTCAAAAAACCAAGCGTTAACCCGTTTTGTGGTTGTTAATAGTGATACCCATCAAAAGCTTAAAAATTATGTTTTCCCTGGATTTCTTTACAAACATCTGGTACGGTTTTCAAGAGAAAAAGGCCATTGATAGATCTTGGTGTCACATTACCAGTTGATTGGATAAATTATACCGGTAAGCATTTGTTAACCCTCCATGGGCTGCTAAATGTCAAAATTTTGAAAAAATAGTCTGTTTTTGAACACCAACAACATCAAATGGGAACGCAACAGAGAAAGGTAACTTCTTTTACGGGACGCAAAACTGACAGGGAAACATTTTTGTATGTAGTAAGTGTATTCAAAAATCGAGGTCTTAACCCATTTTTGACTAGTTAAGGAGATATACCCCTTAAAAGCTTAAAATTCCAGTTTTCTGTGGATTTCTCAAAAAAAAATTTCAAGAGCAATTGACCATTCGCAGGTCTTGAGGTACGGAAGCGTAATGATGCCACGCTAAAAAAAAAAATTGAAGTTTCGTAAGTACGAAAACTTTTTCGTAACTACGAAAACTTTTTCGTAACTACGAAAACACTTTCGTAAGTACGAAAACACTTTCGTAAGTACGAAAACTTTTTCGTAAGTACGAAACCACTTTCGTAAGTACGAAAACTTTTTCGTAAGTACGAAACCACTTTCGTAAGTACGAAACCACTTTCGTAAGTACGAAAACTTTTTCGTAAGTACGAAACCACTTTCGTAAGTACGAAACCACTTTCGTAAGTACGAAAACTTTTTCGTAACTACGAAAACTCTTTCGTAAGTACGAAACCACTTTCGTAAGTACGAAAACTTTTTCGTAAGTACGAAACCACTTTCGTAAGTACGAAAACTTTTTCGTAACTACGAAAACACTTTCGTAAGTACGAAACCACTTTCGTAAGTACGAAAACTTTTTCGTAACTACGAAAACTTTTTCGTAACTACGAAAACACTTTCGTAAGTACGAAAACTTTTTCGTAAGTACGAAAACACTTTCGTAAGTACGAAAACTGTTTCGTATATACGAAAACTCTAGTTTTCACTGTCTAAAAGCATCAATCTTGGGGAACATGAAGTGGAGCCGGGGATGGAAGTTACATTCCCGGTCCTTACATCCATAAATTGTTTATAATGTGAAAACTGGATGATGCTTCTCCAATTTGTCTATTTCCATCTCTAAATCTTTAAATCGACAAAATTTTCTCAATATTGTATATAAAAAACCAACAATTGATCATATTTATTAACTGATTTCTCAAATTCTTGTGAGAACCACTGCTTTCCTGTTTTCCCATCCATGATGGAATCTTCGCCGCGATTCAATGGTTAACACGTTGGGCGTCAGAGCAAATTAAAACAGTCGTGACGCAACTGGAACATTTGCCCTTAGGAAACACACGTTTTGCGCACCCATCATATCCCCCCCCCCCTCCCCGCACATTATTCGGTGGTTGTATTAACATTCCCCCTTTACTTGATGGTCACAACTGACCGGCGCTTCGCTATTAAGACAAATCGCGTTTCCAACATAATATATTATTTTTTCCATTCTTTGTTTCAATTTTTTGCCAGCAAAACAAATGAAGCGAATGATCTCTGTGACAAAAATGAAAATTTGTAGTTATTCACGAAGTTACGAAGTTGTATTGTAAGTGTCATTTTGGGTAAATTGTTAAAGTTGAATTTTAACTAGCCCCTTCTCGACACTCCCTCCCCCCCCCCCCCCCCCAAGAACAATGGACAAACTGGCCCTCACATGTCCTTCCCTAAACCGAAAAGAAGCAATTTTAACTAAGCGCCCCTTCCCCGCTGCAATGGAGAAACTGGCCATCACCTGTCCTCCCGTAAACCGATAAACCGAAAAGAAGCAATTTTAATTGACCGCTACCACCCTCCCCGCGCACTGCAATGGATAAACTGGCCCTCACCTGCCCTCCCCTAAACCGAAAAGAAGCAATTTTAACTAACCGCTCCACCCCCGCTGCAGTGGAGAAACTAGCCCTCACCTGTCCTCCCACAAACCGAACACCCCGCTACAAAGGAGAAACTAGCCCTCACCTGTCCTCCCGTAAGCCGAAAAGAAGTAATTTAAACCCTATACCTAACCTCAAAAGCTGTCGACACTTGCCAAAAAGTTATTGAATAACTAATTTTCTGCATTTTTTGTCTCCAAAACATAAATTGTGAGCCCTCTTTGGAACGGGCTCGACGAGCTCGTTCCAATGAGGGGTCTAACCTATGTTTTGGAGACAAAAAAATGAAAAAATAATGAAAATTAATTGGCGATTTTTGAGAGTAGCGTTGGTCGGTTTTGACCGTTACGTTGGGTAAAGGGTTAACAAACCGTCCCCCTCCCCTGCTACAATGGAGAAACTTGCCCTTACCTGTACTGCTATAGGGCGAAAACAATACTAGGCCCTATGGCCTCCAGTATTTTTTTTCTATTTTGTCATCGGCCCGTGATTTAATCCCAACTGCAGGCGGTGGCGCAGTATTCGAAGACTCACATCAAGTTTATGGTACACGTGCCCACAATGAATGTCTGAACTGTTTGTGCGCGTAGTAGATGGTTACTGCGATTAATCTTCACCAATTGACATCTCTCGGACGGCAAAATATATTAATGTCAATAAAGCCATGAAAAGCAGATGCCCATATGAAACTAACATTCAAACAATGGGATAGGGCGGCACCAATAAGGTTGACTCCGTAGGGACAGTTAACGCTTGCCCGACACTGTTTTTGACCTGTTGAAAAAGTATCATTACACTCGAAAATTACAAATAGATAAACATCTTAATTGATACTCCACGTAGCAACGGTAATCATTTATGAATCAAAAGTAGCTCGGAGAAAGACCTGACATGTAGGGTAGGCTGGTCCCGCTCCTGCCACTGAGTAAAAATTCATCATTCCTTGAAAGTAGCATAGCACACGTGTACGAATCGTACTTTATTACCTGGATACCTGGACCATTGGTGGGGCCTTGTCAGACTTTTGGTGGACGATGTGAGACCTGTTTTTTGGTATACGTACTTCACATATAATATGCTATTATGTGTCTGTGTATGGATATGCAGTAGAGGATTGTGGGGGAAGGAGAGTTTTCTTGAAAGTGTTCTCCATGGAACGGTTGGCGTTGCTAATGACTTGGTGACGCCATAGTGCGCACGCGGGGTCATAGAAACGTTGACCTTGTAGATTTCCACTGGACAATCCGATATTACGTTGTTCGGGACACAGTGTATCGGGCTTCTCGATCTGGACCGGTATGGCAGTGTTGTATTGGGGGTATATAGTACTATGTATGACTGATAGTCTACAGTTAGAAGAACATTTGCTACTTTTAATCTATCAAAATGCTTTATTCCAGCATATGGGTACTAATGGTAGGTCATTTGGTGCATTGCTTGGTGGGCCGTCATGGTAGCATAGAATGAACGGTCTGTACTCCTCTCCTGTTGGTCCATTATCACTCATTTGCTCTACTAACCCGTCGAATGTGTTATATCATCGGATTGTTGCTATTGGCGGTACGAAATATGGACTAGCGTGGACTTTTGGAGACTGATATGACAATGGTGGTTAGGGGACTGATGGGCACTGAAGACAGGGCTGGGCTGGGCTGGGGACGTTTGAGGGCTAAGTATAATTATGGTTTGGTGACGACTGTTGAGAACTGAATATACTGGCAATTTGGGGACTGTTGGGGACTGAAAACAGTTGTGAGTTGGGAATTGAATATAATGGTGGTTTGAGGATAGATGAAGACTGTGCTGGTGTGGTGTAGTTGAAGACTATTGGAGACCAAAGACAGTGATGATTTAAGGACTGTTGTGGACTGAAAACATTGGTGATTTGGGGACTGAAGACCGTATTACTTTGCGGGCTGAAGGCAGTGGTGTTTTGTGGACTGCTGGGACTGAATATAGTGGTTATTCGGAGACTGTTGGCCAGTCTGTTGTAGGTTGTTGTAGTTGTCAGTGTTGTAGTTGGTTTAGTGATTGTATTGGTGGGTGTTGTAGTGTGCTTGGTATAGTAATGGTTCCTGCAGTAGTTGTAATGGTCAATCTTGTAGTTGTTAGTCTTGTTATTGTAGCTTGCTTCGTCACTGTGGCGTTGAAGTGGTTCGTATAATAGTGGTCGACGTATTAGTTGTAGTGGTCGTTGTTGTGTTTTTTGTGTTATAGTTGGTTTAGTCATTGTAGTGGTTTTGTTATTCTGATTGGGATAGCAGGGGACGAGGAAGTGGTATCCGAGGTGGCTTTTGTAGTTGTTCGTGCTGTAGTCGTTTAGTCGCGTAGTGGGTGGTGTTGTAGTGGTTGGTGTAGTAGTGGCTGGTGTAGTATTATTGTAGTTGGTGTAGTAGAGGTTGGGGTAGTGATTGTGGTGGTGGTTGACGTAATGGTTAACAAAGTTGTTAGTGGCTGCGGTGGTTGATGTTGAAGTTGGTTTAGATATTACGGTGGTTGTTGTATTTGGTTATTTTTGTACTCACTTGCGTAATACTTGTGTTGGAGTAGTAGTTGTCGTGATTGTGTCGTAGTGGTTGGTCGTGTTTGTTTAGTTGTTTTTGTTGTGAACTTTGTTGTTGTAGAAGTTGGTGTATTAGTTATTGGTACAGTGGTAGTTGTAGTGCTTGGTGCTGTAGTGGTTGATGGTTTAGTAAAGGTCAGTGCACTAGTTTTGGAGTTGAAGTAGTTGATGTGGTGGTGATTGATATAGTCCTTGTTTGTGTTGTAGCAAAATAGCCAGTGTGAGTGCAGTAGTGAATGATGGTGCCCACATAACCACGTGCTAACAAAGAAACCAAGGTGTCAGGCCCACATGACCACGTGCTAACACAGAAATCAAGGTGTCGGCACCCACTATACAAAACGGACGACGGAAACACATATCCCTGTAACAAAACGCACTGCGCATGTGCACAAACACCGCCCAAGTATCACTATGGGAATGACGTTATAACATGGCCGATCAAGCGGGCAACCATGACAACCAAACAAGACGTAACTGGGTCACGCGATATGACGTCATCTCTGGGGTCCGGGCAGGGACGTGTCGACAGGGTGTGTGTGTGGGGGGGGGGGGGGGGGGGGGTATTACCCCCCCCCCCCCCCCCCCCAATCCTGGCCAATAAATTCCTGTAGTTGGAAATTCGGAGATAAGTCATGAGTAGTGGGAAGTTGCATCTTTCTGGATTTTAGAGCTTCTTTGGTGATGCTGATGTCTCCTTTTCTTCCCAAAATTCCAACTCGGGTTCAAATCGGCAAAAATTCCAACTGGTACTATTTACAACTACAGTGTCCGCAATATCGAGCTTCATAAGTATGCATGAATCGGATACAGTTGTAAGTTTTTTTGTCGCATCTCCATTCTGTCAGCAATTGGAAATATGAATAGCTTTTGTCATTTAAATTTAGTTTTTATTCAGCCTCAACTGATTTGGTAATTCGTGATTATAGTGCGATAACATTGCCATTATTTGTGAAGCTATAACAAGGGTGTTCAATAAGTTCAACTTAACAAAGTCGAAGTAAGTTATCATATTGCCATTTCACGAGTGAATGTCTGTGAGGCTTAGTCTGTCATTTTTAGCTTAACTTGACAAAGTCAAGATAAGCTATTGCCATCACGCGTGCGGAAGTCTGCGAGTCTGTCAGTCTGTTCTCATTTACTTTAGCACAGGTTACACCCCGAAAGCGTTTAGCACAGTCTATAGATCGTATTTATGAAGGGATTTTATTGTAACCGTGACGGCCGCAGGGGCGCGTAACCTAGATTCCTTTAGTACAGTTGCATTTATAAGGGATTTCATTGCAAATTTGTAGGATCACTCAGTATAATGCCTAGATGAGAACATGCTGTTTTGGTTGTGATCGGTCAACCCTGACGGCCAAACAGGCCTGTGATCTAGACTTGTTTAGCACAGTCTACAGTTCATATTTATGAAACCATTTCATTGTAACTTGGAAGGGTAACTCAGTATGGTGTATAGATGAGATTGTCCTATTTTGGGCACGGTCGGTCAGCCGTTACCACCACCTGGTCACGTGACCTAGATTCCTTTAGCACTGTGTACGGGTTGTTTTTATGGAGGGATTTCATTGTAACTTAGTAGGACAACTTGGTATGCTATCTAGATGAGTCCCTTCTCTTTTGGTCATGATCTGTCAACCGTGACTGCCCCGAGCCGTCATGTGACCTGGATTCCTTTAACAGAGCCTACACGTTATATTTATGAAGAGATTTCATCGTAACTTGGTGGGATGACTCGTTTTGGAATAATTTTACTGTAACTTGGTAACTTTGGTTGATATAAACTGTGAGGGCCACATTAACCCAGGTCTCAATTCTTTAGTACATTCTACACCTCAAATTATTTTTATTGAAAACCCAGCGTACAGGGAACCGAAATTAACGTATTCTCAGTTATCGCAATTCTTGTCGTATTTCATAATTCTGGTAGATTAGAAGTACCAAGGACTAACTGTAGACAAACAGGCGTATATACCTTCAATACTACAGCGCTATATCGGCCCAACACTAGAAGCCCGATATACACTGACCCGACCAACGTAATATCGGATTGTACAGTGGACAACACCAGCGGTCAATGTTTCTTTGAAGCCGCGTGCGCATCTTGACGCCACCATGTCACTATCAACGCCAACCGCTCCATGGAGAAAACTTTTAAGAAAACTCGCAAAACCCCCATTCCTCTACTACATATACATACAAACACACATCATTATACATATCATGACGTATTATATATGAAGTATGTATACCACTTGCGGAACGCAGTTCCAAATGGAGCAAAAACATGTCTCACGTCGGCTCCACCAAAAGTGCGACAAGTCCCCATCAATGGCTCAGGTATTAAGACCCGATCCATACATGGCTCAGGTATTAAGACCCGATCCATACATGTGTGCTATACTACTTTCAAGGAATGGTGGAATGGTGGAATGGTGGATTTTTACTCATTGGTTGTAGCGGGGTCAGCCCACCCATATCGCCTCTCATAGAAACTTATCGGGTCTTTCTCCAAGCTATTTTTCACTCCTACACGATTACCGTCGCTACTGTGCAGTATCAGTAGTGTGTAATGAGGTTTTCGTTCCTCATCACCCCGGCCCGGAACCAGAGACGTGGCTAGAGGTTTTCGATTGGGGACGGGGGTGTGTAGGGTAGTGAATTTGAATTTCGAACTGGGGGGGGGGTAGACGGGAGAAAAATGCAGCCATGAAAGGGGGCCTAAAATTGATTCTAGTAACTGAAATGCCAACACATTTTTGATAGAATTATCAGGTTATTATTATTTGGTATTATTCTAGGAACTGAATATTGGCTAAACAAATGCTCAAGCTGAGAACTTTGAGAAATTCACATAGTGGCACTATCAGGTAGTGTTGGAATAATATTGCATAACAATTACTTGTTTGAACTAATTTAGAGTAGTTCAGTCATTGAAGAATACACATGCATTTGTGTAACTGTTACCTGTACTGAGCCTGTACTAGTTAACAGATTGGTCAACTGATTTATATAGGATTTGAGGTTCTGAGAAAATTGGAGCATTAAACTTGATTGCTACTATGTGTATCACACAAAAATAGAACCAAGAAGATAAAACACAACTCAAAATTTAGATGTTTCAACTAGCTAACTGTTCACTGAGCTGCTTATGGCATTCAAATTGAGCAAAATGTGTGGAATACATCTACGATCATGTGCGTTGATTGAATTCATTTGCCACTGCTTGAACATAGTCAGATTTTGCTTGATTTGCTTGTAGAATGTACTATACTACCACTAGTTACACTACTACCATGAAATAAATCAACATGAAACTGTCTGGAGAATAAGACTCGAACCTCGCAGCCTTCATGGTCAACCGATCTTGGCCAAAGAAGAATGTTTAACATCTGAACATAGCAAGTCATTTTACTAAGCTGCAATGGATATCCTTCATGTATATACTGGATTGAACAATTTTGGGATTAGAACTCCTGCACCCAAAAACAACTGACCATAGCAACAAAGGAGTTTCTCATTTAGATATGACCCTGAACTTACAAGTTTTGTGGTGACCAGAATTAAAGGTTATAGACAATGTTGAATAAATGAAAGTGTCAGTGATACTGTAACTTAACTTGACTGTGTGTAGTGTTTGGTGAAAAGGATAATGTTCAATGTTTATGAAAGAATTTTGAGATACGACAAGCACTGTGATAATTGAGGATATGTTAATTTCTGTTCCCTGTACACTGTGTTTTCAATAAGAATAATTTGAGATGTAGACTGTACTAAAGAATTGAGGCCTGGGTTAATGTGGCCCTCACTGTTTAATGTTTGTCAACCAAAGTAACCAAGTTACAGTAAAATTATTCTGAGAGTATGCTCGATTGAATAGGAGTAAAAAAAAAACAACCCCAAACCACCAAAAGGGACTTGGATTTCCCCATTTTGGTTTTATAAGAATAGTGCTATTAGACGTGTATCTTTGTTTAAGAGCACTGGTTCGGATTCCTGTAGAAACATCGGATAGTATTATATAAATAGACCCGACGTGTTTCGTTCAGAATCCTCTGCTTCTATCTATGCTATAGTTTCTGCCCATCCCGATCTGTTCGACTATTACTGGTAGAAGACTGCAGTATTGGGTGACAACAATCGAGGTAAATCATAGAAAAGATAGTTGAAGAAAAGATGGAAGCCAACGGTAAAACTACCAGGAGCAATATAGGAGCTTGGAATCCCACTTAGGAATCTAACTTATAGAATCCCTTTTATGGACCCCCCCCCTTTGGGACTGTTTTTGTGGTTAATGTTGGTATAGTAGCTGTATTGATTGTTGAAGTGGTCGATAAAGTAGTGGATGGTATTGTAGTTGTTGGCGTTGTAAATATTGTTATGACAAAACTCTTGTCGGTGTCGTAGTTGTTTGTTTTGTCAAGGTTAGTGTGGTAGTAGATGATGTGGTAGGTGTTGTAGTTGTTAGTTTTGTCAAGGTTAGTGTGGTAGTGGATGATGTAGTGGGTGTTGTAGTTGTTAGTTTTGTCAAGGTTAGTGTGGTAGTAGATGATGTAGTAGGTGTTGTAGCTGTTGGTTATATCAAGGTTAGTGTGGTAGTAGATGATGTAGTAGGTGTTGTAGTTGTTGGTTATATCAAGGTTAGTGTGGTAGTGGATGATGTAGTAGGTGTTGTAGTTGTTAGTTTTGTCAAGGTTAGTGTGGTAGTAGATGATGTAGTAGGTGTTGTAGTTGTTGGTTATATCAAGGTTAGTGTGGTAGTAGATGATGTAGTAGGTGTCGTAGTTGTTGGTTATATCAAGGTTAGTGTGGTAGTAGATGGTGTAGTAGGTGTTGTAGTTGTTAGTTTTGTCAAGGTTAGTGTGGTAGTGGATGATGTAGTAGGTGTTGTAGTTGTTAGTTTTGTCAAGGTTAGTGTGGTAGTAGATGATGTAGTAGGTGTTGTAGTTGTTGGTTATATCAAGGTTAATGTGGTAGTAGATGATGTAGTAGGCGTTGTAGTTGTTAGTTTTGTCATGGTTAGTGTGGTAGTAGATGATGTGCGTTGTAGTTGTTAGTTATATCAAGGTTAGTGTGGTAGTAGATAATGTAGAAGGCGTTGTAGTTGTTAGTTATATCAAGGTTAGTGTGGTAGTAGATGATGTAGTAGGTGTTGTAGTTGTTGGTTATATCAAGGTTAGTGTGGTAGTAGATGATGTAGTAGGCGTTGTAGTTGTTAGTTTTGTCATGGTTAGTGTGGTAGTAGATGATGTGCGTTGTAGTTGTTAGTTATATCAAGGTTAGTGTGGTAGTAGATAATGTAGAAGGCGTTGTAGTTGTTAGTTATATCAAGGTTAGTGTGGTAGTAGATGATGTAGTAGGTGTTGTAGTTGTTAGTTATGTCAAGGTTAGTGTGGTAGTAGATGATGTAGTAGGTGTTGTAGTTGTTAGTTTTGTCATGGTTAGTGTGGTAGTAGATGATGTGCGTTGTAGTTGTTAGTTATATCAAGGTTAGTGTGGTAGTAGATAATGTAGAAGGCGTTGTAGTTGTTAGTTATATCAAGGTTAGTGTGGTAGTAGATGATGTAGTAGGTGTTGTAGTTGTTGGTTATATCAAGGTTAGTGTGGTAGTAGATGATGTAGTAGGCGTTGTAGTTGTTAGTTTTGTCATGGTTAGTGTGGTAGTAGATGATGTAGTAGGTGTTGTAGTTGTTAGTTTTGTCAAGGTCAGTGTGGTAGTAGATGATGTAGTAGGTGTTGTAGTTGTTGGTTATATCAAGGTTAGTGTGGTAGTAGATGATGTAGTAGGTGTTGTCGTTGTTAGTTATGTCAAGGTTAGTGTGGTAGTAGATGATGTAGTAGGTGTTGTAGTTGTTAGTTTTGTCATGGTTAGTGTGGTAGTAGATGATGTGCGTTGTAGTTGTTAGTTATATCAAGGTTAGTGTGGTAGTAGATAATGTAGAAGGCGTTGTAGTTGTTAGTTATATCAAGGTTAGTGTGGTAGTAGATGATGTAGTAGGTGTTGTAGTTGTTGGTTATATCAAGTTAGTGTGGTAGTAGATGATGTAGTAGGTGTTGTAGTTGTTAGTTTTGTCATGGTTAGTGTGGTAGTAGATGATGTAGTAGGCGTTGTAGTTGTTAGTTATATCAAGGTTAGTGTGGTAGTAGATGATGTAGTAGGTGTTGTAGTTGTTGGTTTTATCAATGTTAGTGTGGTAGTAGATGATGTAGTAGGTGTTGTAGTTGCTTTAGATGCTGTGGTAGTTGAAATTGAAGTTGTGGGTGTAGTAGTGGTTGTGCTTGTAGTTTACTTTGATGATATTGTCAAGGGTGGTGTTGTAGTGGACTCTCCAGTAGTTGTAGTGGTTGGTGTAGTGGTGGTTGTTGTGGACGTTGAGGTTATTGGTGGTGTTCTCGTTGTGGTAGTAGATGATGTATTAGGTGTTGTAGTTGTTGCTTTTGTCAAGGTTAGTGTGGTAGTAGATGATGTAGTAGGTGTTGTAGTTGTTAGTTTTGTCAAGGTTAGTGTGGTAGTAGATGATGTAGTAGGTGTTGTAGTTGTTGGTTATATCAAGGTTAGTGTGGTAGTAGATGATGTAGTGGGCGTTGTAGTTGTTAGTTATATCAAGGTTAGTGTGGTAGTAGATGATGTAGTAGGTGTTGTAGTTGTTGGTTTTATCAATGTTAGTGTGGTAGTAGATGATGTAGTAGGTGTTGTAGTTGCTTTAGATGCTGTGGTAGTTGAAATTGAAGTTGTGGGTGTAGTAGTGGTTGTGCTTGTAGTTTAGTTTGATGATATTGTCAGGGGTGGTGTTGTAGTGGACACTTCAGTAGTTGTAGTTGTTGGTGTAGTGGTGGTTGTTGTGGACGTTGAGGTTGTTGGTGGTGTTCTCGTTGTGGCTGGTACAGTGGTAGTTATCATTGAGGAAGCCGAAAAACCGCTTGCAATACGTAATTACATATGCAGTTCTTCAGGTCCACCGCTACTACACCAATGTTTACTGCACCATCAATCACTACTGCACCCACACTTGCTATATCAGTGTCTACTACACCAACAAGGACTATATCAAACACCCCCACATCAACTACTTCAACTTCAAAACTAGTACACTGATATTTACTACACCATCAACCAGTACAGTACCAAGCACCACAACTACTACTGTACCAATAAGTAATACACCAACTTCTACAACAACTACGTTCACAAACAAAAAAACAAAGTGAGCGGGGGCTCAATAGAAATACCCCTACCCCCTTTGCTGTTCAGCCATCTGAATGTGATGTACCCCCCCCCCCCACCCCCAGAAAGATGTACATCAAATTTAATTGCAATCAGTTCACCCAAACTCACGTTAAAATTCGGACAATACAAAAAACATGTTTCCTTAGTCCAAAAAAGGACCATAACGCTGGTGAAAATAAACGGACCATGTACATTTTCAGACTTACCTGCATTACCTCCCAAGTAAGCCCTATACCAAATTTGGTTACGATCAATTCAAGTTAAAATTTGGACGCCAAACTGTTTTGGACGGACGGATGGAGGGACGGACGGACGAACGGACGGACGGACGGACGGATGTCTCGGCGCAAGGACGGGACATCTCGGATAGACGGATGGACGGGAGACAATGAAGTTACAGCTTCCGACACAACGATCGACATCTCAAATGCAACCACAGTATGAAGTTATAGCTTCGTACACAAAAGAAAACTAAACTTATTGCACGGACACCAAAAAATTATTTATAGTAACGGTGACATTGACCTTTGACCTGTTGACCTCAAACGCAGTCCCAATGATCGACATCTTAATTCCAACCACAATATGAAGTTAGAGCTTCGTACACAAAAGAAAACTAAAGTTATTGGACGGAAATTAAAAATTATATTTATAGTAACGGTGACCTTGACCTTTGACCTACAAATTCCAAGAGCAATCTCAATCATCATCCCAATACAGGCAGCCTACCTGTGAAGTACGAGTACTGTGCAACCAATGGTACAATAGTTATTACCCGGAAACGAGTGTGACTGACGGAAGAAAAACCGGAAGGACGGACGGACGGACAGACGGACGGGCAGACGTCCCAGCGGACGGACGTACGGGCGGAAGGGTGAACGGACAAAGTGATTACTGTATGCCCCCTCCCTTTTCAAAGGGGGCACAACAACCACATAACCACGATCAACCACTACGACACAATCACCAGAATTACTACATCAACACAAGTATTACACCAGTGAGTACTACAACAACCAATACAACAACCACTGTAATGTCTAAACCAACTTCAACACCAACCACCGCAGCCACTAACAACTTTGTTAACCATTACAACGTCAACTACCACCACAATCGCTACCCCAGCCTCTACTACTACACCAGCTACAATACTACTACACCAGCCACTACTATACGAACTACTACAACACCACCCACTACAACGACTAAACGACTACAGCACTAACAACTACAAAAGCCACCTCGGCTACCACTTCCTCGTTCCCTGCTATCCCAATCAGAATAACAAAACCACTACAATGACCACACCAACTATAACACAAACAATCACAACAACGACCACTACAACTAATACGTCGACCACTATTATACAAACCACTTCAACACCAACCATCACAGTGACGAAGCAAGCTACAATTACAAGACTAACAACTACAACATTGACCAGTACAACTACTGCAGGAACCATTACTATACCAAATACACTACAACATCCACCAATACAATCACTAAACCAACTACAACACTGACAACTACAACAACCTACAACAGACTGACCAACAGTTTCCGAATAACCACTATATTCAGTCCCCAGCAGTCCACAAAACACCACTGCCTTCAGCCCGCAAAGTAATACTGTCTTCAGTCCCCAAATCACCAATGTCTTCAGTCCACAATAGTCCTTAAATCATCACTGTCTTTGGTCTCCAATAGTCTTCAACTGTACCACACCAGCACAGTCTTCATCTGTCCACAAACCACCACTATATTCAATTCCCAACTCACAACTATTTTCAGTCCCCAAAAGTCCCAATATTGCCACTGTATTCAGTCCCCAAAAGTCGTCTCCAAACCATAATTATACCTTGTCCTCAAACGTTCCCAGCCCAGCACTCTTCAGTGCCCATCAGTCCCCAAACCACCATTGTCATCAATCTCCAAATCCCCGCTAGTCCATACTTCGTACCCCCAATAGCAACAATCCGATGATACAACACATTCGATGGGTTAGTAGAGCAAATGAGTGATAATGGATCAACAGGAGTACAGACCGTTCATCCTATGCTACCATTACGGCCCACCAAGCAATACATCAAATGACCTTCCATTTGTACCCACATGCTGGAATAAAGCATTTTGATAGATTAAAAGTAGCAAATGTTCTTCTAACTGTAGACTAACAGTCATATATAGTACTATATACCCTAAAAACAGCACTGCTTTATCGGTCCAGTTCAAGCAGCCCGATACACTTTAACCCGAACAACGTAATATGGGATTGTCCAGTAGATATCCACAGAGGTCAGCGTTTCTATGACGCCGCGTGTGCATCATGACGTCACCAAGTCATTAGCAACTCCAGCCGTTCCATTGAGAACACTTTCAAGAAAACCTCCCTTCCCCCACAACCCTCTACTACATATCCATACACAGACACATAACTAAACACACCATAACATATTATATGTGAAGTTCGTATACCAAAAAGCATGCCTCACGTCGGCTTCACTAAAAGCTCGACAAGGCTCCACCAATGGCCCAGGTAATAAAGTACGATTCGTACACGTGTGTTGTGCTACTTTCAAGGAATGGTAGATTTTCTCTCAGTGGTAGTAGTGGGACCAGCCTACCCTACATGTCAGGTCTCTCTTCGAGCCGCTTTTGATTCATAAACGATTACCGTCGCTACGAATAGCATCAATTAAGATGCTTATTTATTTGTAATTTTCGAGTGTAATGATACTTTTTCAACAGGTCAAATACAGTGTCGGACAAGCATTAAATGTCCCTAGGGAGTCAACCTTACTGGTGTCGCCCTATCCCATTTTTTGAATGCTAGTTTGATATGGGCATCTGCTTTTCATGATCTTCATGGCTTTATTGATATTGATATATTTTGCCGGCCGAGAGATGCCAGTTGGTGAAGATTAATCGTAGTAACCATCTACTACGCGCACAAACAGTTCTGGCATTCATTGTGGGCACGTGTACCATAAACTTGATGTGAGTCTTCGAATACTGCGCCACCGCCCTGCCACTTGGCCAGTTTGGATTAAATCACTGGCCGATGCCAAAATAGAAAAAAATACTGGAGGCGATAGGACCTAAGATTGTTTTCGTCTTATAGCAGTAGAGGTGAGGGCCAGTTTCTCCATTGTAGCAGGGGGAGGGGAGGGGGGTTAAAATGGCTTCTTGTCGGTTTACTGGGGGAACAGGGGAGGACCAGTTTCTTCATTGTAGGGGGGGGGGGGGGGGGAGTAGTTAAAATTGCTTCTTTTCGGTGTACGGGAGGACAGGTGAGGGCCAGTTTCTCCATTGCAGCTTGGGGGGGGGGGGGTGCGGTTAGTTAAAATTGCTTCTTTTCGGTTTAGAGCGAGGAGGGACGAGGGCCAGTTTATCCACTGTTATGGGGGGGGGGGGGGGAGAAGGGGCTAGTTAAAATTCAACTTTAACAGTTTACCCAAAATGACACTTACAATATAACTTCGTAAGTTCGTGAATAATTACAAATTTTCATTTTTGTCACAAAGAACATAACTTACGACTCTTCATTACAACGAGCTCGATCAAAGCGTTCGAGAGGAGATCATTCGCTTCATTTGTTTTGCTGGCCAAAATTGAAACAGAGAATGGAAAAATAATATATTATGTTGGAAACACGATTTGTTTTAATAGCGAAGCGCCGGCCAGTTGTGGCCATCAAGTAAATGGGGAAAGTTAATACAATGCCAGTATAATGTGCGGGGGGTGGGGGTGGGAAATGGGATCGCAAAACGTTTTTCCTAAGGGCAAATGTTCCAGTTGCGTCACGACTGTTTTAATTTGCTCTGACGCCCAATGTGCTAACCATTGAATCGCGGCGAAGATTCCATCATGGATGGGAAAACAGGAAAGCAGTGGATCTCACAAGGATTTGAGAAATGAGTTAATAAATATGATCAATTGTTGGTTTTTTATATACAATATTGAGAAAATTTTGTCGATTTAAAGATTTAGAGATGGAAATGGACAAATTGGAGAAGCATCATCCAGATTTCACATTATAAACAATTTATGGATGTAAGGACCGGGAATGTAACTTCCGCCCCCGGATCCACTTCATGTTCACCAAAATTGATGCTTTTAGACAGTTAAAAACAGAGTTTTCGAATATACGAAAGAGTTTTCGTACTTACGAAAAAGTTTTCGTACCTACGAAAGTGTTTTCGTAGTTACGAAAAAGTTTTCGTACTTACGAAAAAGTTTTCGTACTTACGAAAGTGTTTTCGTAGTTACGAAACAGTTTTCGTACTTACGAAAGTGTTTTCGTACTTACGAAAAAGTTTTCGTACTTACGAAAGTGGTTTCGTACTTACGAAAGTGTTTTCGTAGTTACGAAAAAGTTTTCATACTTACGAAAGTGTTTTCGTACCTACGAAAACGTTTTCGTACTTACGAAAGTGTTTTCGTACTTACGAAAGTGTTTTCGTAGTTACGAAACAGTTTTCGTACTTACGAAAGTGTTTTCGTAGTTACGAAAAAGTTTTCGTACTTACGAAAAAGTTTTCGTACTTACGAAAGTGGTTTCGTACTTACGAAAGTGGTTTCGTACTTACGAAAAAGTTTTCGTACTTACGAAAATGTTTTCGTAGTTACGAAACTTCAATTTTATTTTTTTAGCGTGGCAGCAATACGCTTCCGTATTGAGGTGACATTACAAGTTGTATGAACAAAATATTTCGGTAAGCATTTGTTAACCCTCCAGAGGCTGCCAAGCATAGACATTTGGAGAAAATGGGCTGTTTTGGGGCAGCCATAACTCCAAATGTGTACCTGCGAGATAAACATAACCTTCTTCATTGGAAGTGGAATTCACCGTCGATCATTTTTGTAAGTAATGAAGGTATTCACAAAACCAAGCATGAACCCGTTTAGAGCTGGTTACGGAGTGATACCCCTCAAAAGGTTAAAAATTTGTGTTATTTGAGATTTCTATAAAAACATCTCGTTGATTTTCAAGATAAAATGGCCATTCTCAAATCTTAGAGTGACATTACAAGTTACAAGTACAAAATATTCCTGTAAGCATTTGTTAACCCTATGCAGGTTCTCAAACATCAAAATGTTGATAAAATGGGCTGTGTTTGCGTACCCACAGCACCCGAAGTTCGGAGGAAAGATCAAAATAAGTGGAAGTAGATTTCACTGAGAATTATTTTTGAAAGTAATAAGAGTATTCAAATAACAACACTTAACCCGTTTTGGGCTGGATAAACAATGATACCTACCAAAAGCTTAAAATTCATGTTCTCCCTAGATTTCTCTGAAAACATCTTGTAGATTTTAAAGAAAAATGGCCATTCACAGTTCTTGGCGTGACACTACAAGTTGCATGAATAAATATTCCCGTTAGCTCTTGTTAACCCTCTACAAGCTGCCAGACATCAATATTTTGGATACATTTGAGATAAAATTGACCATTTTTAAATTGACACAACACGCAGTGGGTATGTGTCAAACAAACATAACTCCTTTTGTCGGTCATTGACTTGTTAGACGACGATATTGACATTAACCCACTCCACCGTTAATGATGGTTTCTACCTAAACAATTTGTTTATCAAATTGAGTCATCTGAGATTACTATACACACCTTTCTCATAACATCAATGAAGGAACTTCAGTGAGACAGTTAAAAACAATTCACCAGACACTGTGGGGTCATGAAAAATCATGGAATCTCATCGGGAAAAGCCATGATTCTCCAGAATCATAAAGTCTAGTAGTTTCTTGCGTTTCGCAATTATAGCAAAAACTGTTGTTTTGACATCTTGGAATAACAACAGAATGGGAAGGTCGGTTGTTTTTCATGGGTTAATGTGTAGGGGTGTATCACGTGACGTATCTGTTGTGTCCAGTTCGAGTTAACTGGGTGAATGAACCAGTTCTTCCGAGTCAACCGTTCGTGACTGTTCAGTTTTCTGAAAACTGTGGACGCCATGGTGTCATTGGTGTGCCATGATATTTTGATTTCACTAAATAATGATCCATGTTTTCTGTGTTGTATTATTTTATGAAACAGGCGAGGTCTGAACGTCTGCCCCGGAAAATGGTGATATCCTGGCAGGATATTAAGGTTCTGTCTTGTCTTTCAGCGCACATTTCCAGGGTTTTTCACTTCTACTTCTCAAAGTGTTTTACCTCTGGTCTTTCGTGAACGGCCATCATTTCGGGGATGGGGATCATAAAAAAAATGCCCATCTTGCAATAAAAGCTCGCATCCCAGGCCCGTCGGAACGAAATTTATATTGGGGAGGGGGGGGGGCGGGGGGGGGGGGCTGATATTGCTAATTTGGGTGAACTGGCTGATATTAAAGGGGTTTGGGGTATGATTGGTTCAGAAGAATGTGACCGAGTTACTTCAGCCTCGTTGCTAGTCGATGGCTCAGAAAAATGCGACGGGGTTACTTCTACCTCGGTACTCTCTGCGTTAGCCGCTTCCTGTCCGGAGCTCACATTACCTGTACTTTCTTGAAGCTCAATTATGGCTTGTTTTGTGAACCATTTTGTAATCTTTGCCTCTGCAGGTGTCGTTTGATTTGAACTCCTTTTAGACATATTTGAAATGGCCGTGGCAGTTAGTAAATAACAAAACACTGACTGAATAGAGAATCACTATCAGACACAAGAGACACCCGGCCCCAGATTGACTGAGAACTTTGAAAACAAGGCTTTTACATTTAACACACACAGAAACTGAATTGTCGAACATCAAAGATGCCTGTTTCCGAAACAGGCGTCTTTGATGTCCGACAATTCTGCGTGTCAGTTTCCTGTCGCTGCCGTGAGAAGACAATATTTACGTATAGCGAGCTTCAGAAGTTTAGCACTTGTAAATTTCTGTGGGAAGGGAGCGTCGAGTTCATTTACCCATCATTTCTAATTACCATATGCACACACCGACCAATCGGTTCACGGATTCGGTCAGGTATCCCAGGATTCGGTCAGCATGCGCGTAAGATTCGGTCAGAAAATCGCGGTTTTCAATGGAGATTTTTCCTATCGCTAATTTATCGCCAAGTGTCGAAACAAGGGAAAGTTCAGTAAGCATCAAGATGGAGAGGTTTGTATCTACCTTTTTACATTTATCAGTTAGAGGGGTCATCGCACGACGCACAGTTACTCTGACGGCGACGTGACTGATGTCACAACCTTAAAAATAGGCTACACTAACATACAGGGGTCGGGTCAATTTTCTGTCTTGTTGACAGTCGGGCGGCTTTGTGCAGAATTTGTGGAAGTAAAATTGGGTATTTTGATTACTTTCTGGTAGTAAATTATATTGGAGATAAGCACAACCAATATGGGCACTGAAAATCGTTGAAAAGTATGATAGACTTACAAGTGAATAGGCATGGTGTCCAACAAATAGTGGCTCAGAAGGTTGGGTCAGACCTGCCCGGGAGGTTCGGTGTGCATGCATGCTAAACCTTTCGTTTTTTTATGGATAGAGGACGGGTGTTATTGCGTGTATTGGTTAACGGGAACAAGTAAACGTTTCCTTTTATATTGTTATTAGAATGCTGATATCGAGAGACATTGTTTGCGTTGATTGTGCAACCAGAAATGCTGCCGCAGTGAATTGAGCAGCATTTGGCTCTCTGGGTGATTATAGTAGAGTGCACACATTGCTGTACCGGTTTCGCCTGGATACTAGAGCAATTGCCAACCGACATTGAGGTTGAGCGTCATGAAACTGTTACAAGAAACGCGAAGTGATTCGCGTGTTACGGAATCAGGCGCGGATCCAGGATTTTATAAGAGGGGGTGCTATTGTTGGTCGGCAAGCGTGACTGCGCTCTGCGCCGTCCTTGCGAGCGCCGAAGGCGCGAAGCAATTAGCGGGGGGTCTGGGGGTCGTCCCCCAGAAAAAATTTTGAATTAGGAACCCATCAGATGCTATCTGAGACGTATCCTGGTCATATATTTGTCCTTTCTCTTAAACCTATTTTCTGCCGATTTGGCTTGAAATTTGGTAAAAACAATTATGGTACTGACACTGCCCAATGAAAAACAAAATAATCATTCGAATTTGTTACCTACCAAGAAGCAAATATAATCACCCCTGGATTTTGCATCAAATTAACTGAAATGCGGGGATTGCCTGGAAGAATCATAATAATTTTCACCATGACATACCTGTTGTACGCAGGGGCGACATAAGTTCCAAGAAGTATGAGTGTGTGTAGGTGGGTGAATGTGTGGATGGGTTGGTGCCACTGGGTAAGTGGCCGAGGGAGGAGGGGGGGGGGGGTCACATTTCTTCTGGTCAACTTTGAGATGCATATACTATTTAAATGTTAAACACCCCAAAGGCAGATTTAGACGGGGGCGCACATGGCGTGCGCCCCTCTATTTTCTCAGAAATCATTTCTGAGAAAATAGAGGGACGCATGCCGCGTGCGTCCCCGTCTATTAATCAGATATAAAAAGTATATGTCGTTGAAAATTATTTTGTTAGAATTGACTCGAGCAAGGCAAAGGCACGCCCCAGTCAATTCTAATAAAATAATTGAAGCCAGTGCGTACTATAAATTAATAGTATCTGCACACTTGCATCACAACAGTTTGTGACCATATAAGTATAGCGGGCGACGTCCCTCAATTTAAAATCCTGGATCTGCTTCTGAAACACCCAAGTCCTGTCTCAGTTTGTGTGCTTCAACCGTGCTATGTGAACGCACAAACTTGTACACTGTGTAAATACATTGTTCCATCAACTGATCTTAACTGGTAAGTAGCTTAATTATTTTATTCATGTTATCGAAGAAATAAGTCTGGATACTAGGGCTGGGCGGTTTATCGGTTTTTCGGTTCGGTTCGGTTTTTTTTTTTTAACCGAAACCGAACCGCCGCCTTAACAAAAACCCGAGACTTTCGGTTTCAACAAATTTCCCAGAATTGGTTAAGTTTATGACCACTCAATCACTTGCTTTCCGCACTCCAAAGGCTTAAATGTCAGGCAAAGGTAAATGCTGTGCCATTTATGCTTACTTCGAGAGGACTGACAACAAATCCCCCCCACCCTCCCCCCACAAATAGTGGTAGCAAATTTCTTGTATCTTAAACAATATCTACAGAACCACCAGCAGATGGAATATGAAAAATTAAAAAGTCGTACGTAAAAATCCACACATGCAATTCAAGAATTGTTAAGTAAATTTACTGAACCGGGCATATTCGACCAAAGAGGTATTGCAAGTTACCTGACAATATGTGGCGTAAAAGTATTATAAATTACCTTTGACCTAAAATCATCTGCGTACAGCACGTTGTAAATTAGATTGGTGGTAAACATAAAATTTATTGAGTTTTAAAACCTCAAAGTTCACATGGGAAAAATGACGAGTAAATTATGTTAATTAACCGACCACTGGCACGTTCTCTGAAGTCACATGCTCAGAGATAACGCTGCGCATTGGCAGTTATGTTTTTTGTCAACAATAAAATGGTTAAATTAAAATAGAACACATCCAATTAAATGGATGGCAGGTAACTATTGAAAGTTTTTTTAAAACTTATTGGGAATTGTTTGTATACTATTTGAACTTACTTTAGGGAATCGCGCAGTACTGCAGGTCTGTCAGGTACACACGCTGCATTCCCAATACGATGTTATAATCAGCACGTGTCATGACCATGTGTATTTTGTAAACACAACAAATCCCAAGATGCAATATTGCAAACTTTCTTTCAACCCCCATTATGCAGCAGTCTCCCCTCCCTTCAAAATCATCAATCGCCTGTCTTGAATAAGATGAAATCAACGCAGGGATAAAGCCAAGAGGGCAAAGTAAAGTTGGTAATATCTTTGCCTTGGCACCGCCCATTTCGCCCAATTTCTATGTTTGGGCAGAATCAAAGTAAAAAACGAACATCTACAGTCGAAATTAAGAGAGATATTGTGAAAGCATTGGAGTGAGTTACCAATAAAAGTGATTCGTATATCACGACTTACTTCAACAATAGTTATCAAAATCAGAAAAAATATGATTTGTGTTCCTCTTATTCCACTGTCACTTTAAGCAGGAACCATCAAGAAACACGGGGCACGTCTATTTTCAAGCGATGTGATAATTACCGAAATAAGCACAACAATTGCACATTATCCACCAAAACCAGGATGAGAGCATTGCGACTCCATAAAAAATAAGGAAATGTTGATTTTTGCTAAAATGTAGCTTTTCTTGTGAATTTCTGCATCTTGTCTTGACAAGGTCCCAAATCTCACTGACAGAACAAGGCAGCTCCCACCAGTGGTGGAGCCATGGTTTGAAATCCGGTGGACCATGCTAGAGGAGATTTTTTTTTTTTGGGGGGGGGGGGAATCTCAGGACTGAGGGTACTGTACTTGTACTGAGGGCAGGAAATCAAAAATTTTTTTTCAAATTTAGGGATAGGAGAAGCAAGTGGGATTTTGAGTGGAGGGTGGGGGGGGGGGGGGCTGGTCTCCCTAGATACCTCATGGCTCCACCGCTCCACCACTGTTGCCCACTACAGCAGCCCAACACATTATGTCCATTTGCTGAGAAGAGTGGTGAACACTGATTAACCCGAATGACTCAACTCGCTATATGAGCCTCATGACTTGGATGACAAATACAGAGATTTTATGTGTACATTACCCTCTAAAATGTGGATTTCTACAATATATTATGAAAAACCGAAAACCGAACCGAAAACCGAGTTTTTGTACAAAACCGAAACCGAAACCGAACCGAAATGCAAATTTCAAAACCGCCCAGCCCTACTGGATACTAGATGTCCTGTTGCTCTGCAACATTAAATTGTTTCAGTTTACTAGAGAATGCCTGTAGGCATTATCCAGCAAGTTCAACTGTTGCGACAATTTAATATTTAACAAAGAGCATTTAACATTGGTGAATCATTCACCAATGTTAAATGCTCTTTGTTAAATATTAAATTGTCCCATTCAATCATGTCATAGTGTAAAACTATTGCTGAAGGCGAACGTCACTATAGCATCACTGATTCAGCTGAACAAAGATATATTTACGAACAGAGCTGATATACGTGGAAACTTTGTCCATAAGACCGTAAATATATGGATGACATTGGAATCAGCTCGTCAACTGATTCAAATGCCATCCATTTTGGGAAAAGCTGTGATTGGTAACTGGTTAAATTCCAGGCACATTCTTATAACAATTACATTTTATTGAAATTAAATCTTCAAGATAGATTATTGGAGGCTGGATCGGAAATACAGTAATCGCGTATGCTTATTACAGTAATACTTGTGATTGGGATGAAGTTCTCACTCTTTCAGAATGTCTGCAAATTCAAATTTTTTTGGATGACTGTGAGTAGTGAGTAGGCGTGTGTGTGTGTGTGGGGGGGGGGGGTGCTCGAGCACCCAGAGCACCCCCCCCCCCTGGATCCGCCCCTGGGAATACTCTATAAAATGGCATGATTGACATTCCTTTTAAGTTGTAGCGCATTTAAGTAACCGTCCATTAATTGTTGGCCATGTATATTATTCGTCGAATTTTATTCTGGTGATGTGGTTTATGCCAAAATAGCGCGTGGCGTGATTCGGATTTTTACAATTGACGTCTTGGCGCAATCTGCGTAGACGTCAATCGCAAAACTCTGAATCGTGCCCTGTGTTATTGCACCATAAGTCGGACCGCGATGGATAAAATTAGACGAAATTTATGCATAGCCAACAATTACGGAACGGTTACCCAAATCTTTTTCAAACGACCCAATAGAACGGTTGAGTGTTCCTAGCCTGTTAGTTGTAAGTAAAGCACCAAAGTTGTTTACATTGTAGCCTATATTTTAATGCTCTTTGCGTTGGTCGTGCCTTGTTAGTGATTTATAGGCAAAAGTAGATCCACACTGGTGGCACTGATAAACTCGAGGATCTGTATGTTTACAAGTCATGTGTTCATTTAAGTATCTTTTAGATTTAAATGTGGCTGGGCAGAGCTGACATGTAACAACAGATCCGGTCCCACATATGGTTTAATGGAAATCGCAGTTCCGTTTTCTGGCAAAGGATCTGCCGCACTGGCAACATTTGTAAGGCTGAATACCGTGATGCAGGTTTACGTGTTCATTATTGGAATGTGAGTATGCAAATCCACGCCCGCATAAGCCACAGCGGTGCTTAAAAGTATCAGTGTGCCCTTGCATGTGTCTGCTAAGTCCATTTTTGGTACGGAATGTGCGATTACATTCTATGCAAAGGTGAGACATATTTTTGTGGGCAACATTTTTGTGCTGCTTTGCAGCGTAACTTGAGAAAAATTGTCTGGGACAGACATCACATTTTATCTCTGTTCCATCATGTATCATTTTATGTTTTTTAAGGTTAGAAATTCTAGTAAATGATTTTCCGCACTGTGTGCAGGTTCGCGGATTAATGGCAGTGTCTGAGGTAACAGTGCAGCTGACCTTTTCTTCCAAACGAGCTTTGGGTGTTGACGTCATTGGTAATGGATCAGGCATTTCTACCATTGGATCTGTAATTTCAATGGTATCCTCAAATGGTATTGTGTCATCAGGATGTGTTGTGGCTCCCTGCAAGAAAATATTTTCAGTTTCGCAATCGGCAAGCGGACTCACACCATCCATTTTCTATATAACTTGGATACTTTCAGGAAACTGTTTATTTCACTGCCTAGAAAAATAAACACGAAAGATGAAATACTTTTATTTAACTGCATATATACAATGCACTGAGCAATGAGCACATAAAAAGTAATCACGTCTAAAAACACATGCGCATAGCTATACCCAACAATACAGACGCACCGTTTGTAGAATGTGTAACCCGAGTGGCGTAGGGCAATTAATTCGTTGCACCTGAGGCCCTTTACAGAACCCTTAAACCACTGGTTATCCCACTCAAGTCCGTTTTCTTGAACTATGGTCGCGGAGATACCAATAGAAGACAACACAGATGTTTGGATGATGTTTAATTATAAATAAAAATAATCAACAATTCTGGGAAGAAAAGTGTGACTGATTATATAGACAGTGTCTACTCCATTAATCTCGACCAGCAATTGCAGGTAGTTGTGCGGTAGCATGTGCACACCCCCTCCTTAAAACAATGAAGGTGCACACAAGCTCACACTCAAGTACATGAAATATTTTTAAACTGTAGCCTTATATGTGAAGTACTGGACAGTAAACAGAAAAAAGGAATAACCATACCTACAGGTAGTTTAAATTACCGTGGGATGTTGGCTCAGCTAATAAAATTCAGTGTCATTACTGTTTACAGACTGACAGGCAGACGAACTGACAAACAGACAACTTCTGATGGCAATCGGACAATTCATATTTAATTTAAGTTACTGATGTCCACCCACCAAATGACAGGGATACTGATAAAAAAAAAAAGAAAATTTGATTTAGGTGGAACCTCCAACTTCCATCAAAACAATTTTGTTCAATAAAGCCAAAGTAAAAAAAAAAAAAAAATAACGACCACGTATATTTGGCGGGTGTTTTCACAGAAAATTACTTTTTATACCCCGAAAAGTACAACATTGGGACTAGGTGGCGGTTTTCGGAAATTATATGTATATATGACGGCATTTTGGTTGAATAAAGAAAGCAAACATTGCCTAGCGATATCAAGATTCCAATTTGAAAGATTTACTTGTTCCCATTAACCATTACACACAATAACACCCGTCCTCTATCCATAAAAAACGAAAGGTTTAGCATGCATGCATACCGAACTTCCCATGCAGGTCTGACCCAACCTTCTGAGCCACCATTTGTTGTACACCATGCCTATTCACATGTAAGTCTATCATACTTCTCAACTATTTTCAGTGCCCATATTGGTTGTGTTTATTACCAATATAATTTACTACCAGAAAATAATCAAAATACCCAATTTTACTTCCACAAATTCTGCACAAAGCCGCCCGACTATCAACAAGACAGAAAATTGACCCGACCCCTGTATGTTGGTGAAGCCTATTTTTAAGGCTGCGACATCAGTCACGTCGCCGTCAGAGTAACTGTGCGTCGTGCGATGACCTGTCTATCTGATAAATGTAAAAAGGTAGATACAAACCTCTCCATCTTGATGCTTACTGAACTTTCCCTCGTTTCGACACTTGACGATAAATTAGCGATAGGAAAAATCTCCATTGAAAACCGCGATTTTCTGACCGAATCTTACGCGCATGCTGACCGAATCCTCGGATACCTGACCGAATCCGTGAACCGAATTATTGGGGGGGGGGGGGGGGGGGGGTTTAACCCCCCCCCCCCCCCCCTTCGTTTCCGACGGGCCTGCATCCAGCTGATGATATACCAGAGTTGTTTTTTTTGTTACGGAATACTGTTCAGACTATTTATTCTATATTTACACCAGGATTTACACCATGGGCCTACCGATAATGTATGGACAACTTTTTACACCTGGATTGTTGTGTATATTCAACGTTCCCCGATGGAACAGGCGCATGAAAAGCGTGTTAGGAAAACCGTCTGGCCTGCAGGATGTAAGACCGCATCTGATATGTCGTTACGCATCAGTGGGTATTCTCGTTGATGACGCAAGGATTCTCTGCTCTGTGCATGCGCCAATGGAATGCTACTTTGAGCCAATGAAATCTTTCGACACGAAACAACAGTTTCATGCAAGAAAATAAATCGAGGTGACGGTTCCCTTTACGAATATGTGCTTCATTCGCTTTATTCACATTTAATCGTGGTATATTTCCAATGTTTTTTTGCCGCTCTTGGGGGGGGGGGGGGGCACCCCGTTCACTCCTTCTAGATCTGCCACTGCTTTATCTACTGCTGCACAAACAACAAGCTAATGTACACAGTGTAGAACACAACTAAAGTGGCTTTCAGCACTTTTCAGTAGAGCCCCGATTGTTATTTATTTATAGAATATATTCGGTTTATTTATTTAAGGTCACATACTTATTCACAATGGCTAATCATGACCGTGACAGCTTTTCGGGTGGAAGAATCCGGAGTACCCAGAGAGAACCACCAAACATCGATAACCAACTGTCAGCTCCGCAACATTCTAACTCTGTTCAAGCTCGGCTCAAGCAGGGTTACAGCGGTTGAAGACATGTGCACCATCGACGTGTGGTACGCTTTAGTACACGGCGTCATCGTGCCCCCATGTAGGCAACCGGGATAAAGTGCCTTACCCAAGGACACAACGCGGGTCGTCCTGGGCGGGATCGAACATGGGGCCTTTAGGATGGAAGTCCAACAGTCTACCACTGAGCCACCCCCCCCCCCCCCAACTCCCATGTGTATATCTTGAAATAATTTCACACTCGTACACCTGCTCAAGTTTTAACCATAAAAATAATTTTAGTATAAATATAGAATATTCCCATAATAACTTGGTGTACCAAATGTTCACCACGAGTGGTGAAGTGGTGTAAACCGCGAGCGCGCGGTTAACACCACTTCACCACGAGTGGTGAACATTTGGTACACCAAACTACTTTGGGTATATTTTATTTATACCATGATCGTCAGATTATTAAGAGTCGTTATTTTTTCTCTTTTTTTACTGAGCAGCAGACGTACATACGTGCGAATCTGTTTTTTAGCTCACCTCACTGAAAGTCAGGGTGAACTTTTCTTATCACTCTTCGTCCGTCGTCCTGCGTTAAGGTGGTGTTTAAGCCTCTTTCTCCTAAACCACTGGCCACATTTTAATTAAATTTCATGTAAGTAGTGGTTATATAGGGGCATTCTGATTTTTATGCAAATTAGGTTTTGGCTCATATTGAGCAGAGGAGTGGGAAAAAAGGCCAATTTTTTTGAAAATCTTCTTCTAATGAACCACCAGTAACAGAGACTTGATATGTGGTATACAGAGTCCATTTGAGGTTTAGAATCAAGTTTGTTCAAGAAAAATTTGTTGGGCATTATTTGCCTTCGTTATGGGATGGGCAAAAATTTTGGCCACGCCTAAAATTTCTATTTTCAGAACCCTGAGGTCGATTTGAACCAAATTTGACATGAGATGATAATGGGTCATAAGTAGTTGATTGATGGAAAAAAAAATTTCTCATTGCCCCGTGGGAACCTCGGGAGCTAAAAATAGGAAAAACCTTAAAACTGCCATGTCTCCAAAACTACACAGCACAGAGAATTCTTATTTTGTATAAAGCTTACTTTTATCCAGTAGAATTGAATGGTTAAAAAAAATCCCTATCGGTTTGACCACAAGGTACTTTTTTCAGGACTTTGAAAAAGTGCTGAGTCAGCACTTTTTAACACTGTAGGCAATGGGAAAAACATTAAAAAATCTTCTTCTCCAGATCCAGCAGGCAGAATCTTTTGATATATGGTATGCAACATTGTACGGAGGATCTGATTCAAGTTTGTTCAAATCGGCCCCCTGGGTTCATATTTGGGTTCAGTATAGGAGCCCGATTTCGAACTTAGTGCATTTCAGTCAAATTTCTTAAAAAATCTTCTCCAGATCCAGCAGGCAGAATCTTTTGATATTTGGTATGCAACATTGTGGGGGTGGATCTGATTCAAGTTTGTTCAAATCGGCTCCCTAGATTCATATTTGGGCTCACTATAGAAGCTCGAATTCGAACTTGGTGCATTTCAGGCAAATTTCTTCAAACATCTTCTTTTCCAGATCCAGCAGGCAGAATCTTTTGATACTTGGTATGCAACATTGTAGGGTGGATTGATTCAAGGTTGTCCAAACCGGCCCTCTGGGTTCATATTTGGGCTCAGTATAGGAGCCCGATTTCGAACTTTGTGCATTTCAGGCAAATTTCAATTTCACACTCCCCATAGGGTTTCAGTGTTAAAATCGTGTACGGGCGCGGATCGTTAGAATCGACAAGACGATGAGCTCGAACTCTCAAAATGGTTTTTTGCTCGCAATTTAACACAGGACCCTATGGGGAAAACTCGTCTGCAGATTTCAATCAAAACGGTACATGAACGTTACGTAAAACTACGCGCATCTAGGATTCAATTCAGTGTTAAAAAAATTCGAGCTCACCCCAAAAACCGTTAAAATCTTGTACATGTACACAATTTTTAACACTAAATCCTATGGAGATGTACATGTACGTGTACACGTACATGTACAGGTGAGCTCGTATTCTCAATTATCACCTACTAACATAATAACATACTATTTAGAGTTATGGATGCTTTATTAACATGAGACAATGCACGTTTGTTAATTTTTGGCATCTTATGAGGTAAACCCATTTTAAAACGTAATAAATAATTGCCACTTTCATTTCACTCTTCGCGAGGCGACGTGCGATAAATTTGACGTCACCAAAGGTCACCTTGTATGTAGTTCTACTGTAGGTGTAAATTTTTACTATTGAAATCCCATTACTGGCGTGTTCACCACGGTTGGTGTGTAAAAGCTAAAATTTATGTCATAGGCTTTTCATATATAATACAATAGGTAATCGTGGTATAAATGCTGAAAACAACTCAAGCAGACTACAGTGGACAGGAATCGACACCTCTTGTCAAAGTTTTCCATATTTCACTTGCCTATTTGGCGTTCGAGAAAAACATGGAAAAACGCAACTCAAGTCGTTGATTTATGACTCTGGTACACCATCTTGTTGCGTTCTGTCTTAATTTTGAATGTTTCGTAAAAAAAGTCTATTAATAAGACTTGCTCACATTAAACTTTTTTCAATTTTCAGTTGAAGAGTTTTACAGAATTTCGAATATCCCAACAAATTAACAACAACACAAACATTGGAAAAACCTTCCACAAAGGGAATCGATTCGACACGTGGGAATCTTACGAGGTGCTATGATGTTTTGATGCTTTGGTGCGAGTTACGGCTCTAAGACCTACGAGAGAGCAACATGTTAGAATTTTACAAAGATTATAGAACGCACTTTTTCTTTCGCTGATCTTTGGAGAACAAAGAAAACAATAGAATCTGATCACAATTTTTAAAGCATTTGTCGGATTCATACTATTTATTATATGCTAGCCTGTGAATTATCGGAAATTATCTAAAAGATATTTCTCGATATCCATCGACTTGATGAATAACGAGGAATATCCCCAGTAGCTTCCCAAATGACGTAACGCTTCGACGAATGACGTTGCCTTGAAGGAATGATCCGCAGATCTTTGTTATTGTCTTGAAACTGTTTGCAGCCGAATTGGGCTGAAAACTGGGCAGCAAAATGTCATGCAGCATAATAAAAAGAAAATCTACGCTATTTCAGTAAGCACTCGTGAAAAATTAAAGTTTTAGGAACACACTCATGAGATAATTCCCGATATTCACTAAAACAATGTATATATCATCTATTTATTATAAACTAGCCCGTGAATTATCGCAAATTATCTAAAAGATATTTCTCGATATCTATCGACTTGATGAATAACGAGGAATATCCCCAGTAGCTTCCCAAATGACGTAACGCTTCGACGCATGACGTCGCCTTGAAGGAACGATCGCAGATCTTTGTTATTGTCTTGAAACTGTTTGCAGCCGAATTGGCCTGAAAACTGGGCAGCAAAATGTCACGCAGCAAAATAAAAAGAAAATCTACGCTATTTCAGTAAGCACTCGTGAAAAATTAAAGTTTTGGGAACACACTCATGAGATAATTCCCGATATTCACTAAAACAACGTATATATCATCTATAAACTAGCCCGTGAATTATCGCAAATTATCTAAAAGATATTTTTCGATATCTGTCGACTTGATGGATAACAAGGAATATCCCCCAATAGCTTCCTACGCTTGACGTCGCCTTGATCGTCGCCATGAAGGAACGATTAGCTGATCTTTGTTATTGTTTTGAAACGTACGTGTTTGCTGTCGAATTGGCCTGAATATTGCGCAGTAAAATATCACATAGCATATAATAAAAAGAAAATCTACGCTATTTTAGTGAATAGCGTAGATATCCCCTATTCATTACGCAAATGGCCAACCCCTCACCTAACACAACAAAAGGACAACATCCCCAAAATACCGTTTTTTCGAATAACTGAAAAAACATATCTTGTCTCGAAAACATAGCTTATGGCTCCTCATTGGAACGAACTCGTTCCAATGGGGAGGCATAAGCTATGTTTTCGAGACAAAAAGATGGAAAATGAAATTTACGATATTTGCGAATAACGCTGGACGGATAAGACCGTTAGGTTAGGTATAAAGGGTTAACAAGCACTATTAAAAAGTTCCTGATGATCATCCCACTCCTCGATATATGGTCCATAGAGAGTAAATGTGTAATTTTTAGATTTGTTTCTGTATTGGATGTTTAACAACTCTCCAACCTGTATCGTGTCATATCGGGCAATTTTACGAGTGAACGAAGCCGCGGTACCCGGAGAGAATAACTGAGTAAAGGTGAGCAACTGTCGGACTTTCCAGTTTACTCTCGCGACACAAGCACGGATACCATTGATTGAAGGAAAGTGTTCCGTGGGCGTACATCACGTTGACTATATTTGTACAGCACGCCGAATCAATAATCGCCTTTAACCAATGCAACCCTGTTTTTGGGATAGTAAATTGGAACGTTTGATAGTTACTAGCCTTTTCTCAGTGGTTCTTCCTGGATACTCAAATTTCCCCCACCCATAAAATGGTGCGACATAATATTACCCAGGTTGTTGAATGTGTTGTTAACCCTTTGAACCCGAGCGGCCGCTTTTCCGGTCGGGAACGTGATACGTCATAACATCATTCAATGGGATGTTTTTTCAGTAAAAGTGTGGGGTAGACCAATCAATATTTTTAACGTGCAGCCCAGAGGCTGCACTTTCAAAATATTGATCGGTCTTCCCCAAATAATGAATATGGGCTCTTATAATTGCTGCCATCGAACTGTTATGGAAGATACCACCAGAGCTCAAAGGGTTAATACCCAGTAAACAAAGAAACATAAGAATGTACACATTTACGTTTTGGTGGGTAGACCCTCAGCTAATTTTGAGCACAATATTATTATACTTATGCGACATAGAGTAAAATTTAAGGTAAAGGATATCCGCAGCGATCCATCGGTGTCATTCTTTACGTTTGGAGTGGATTCTTACTAAAACACCCATAGAGTGGCGTTTCAACCCAGACATTATTTTCCAATTGCAGTGATGAGTTGGACAAGCAATTTCAGCCAATGGACCTCCAGATCCAACCCAGAGGTCCATTGGTTGGAATTTTATTTGTCTTTTGTATCTCTTTTTTCACAGACAATTGGATTTTGGTCTCCTGAGAAAATTCACCCAACAGTGTTTTAGTGGTAATTCGTTCTCCCCATACCTGAGATAGCATTTTCTGATGGTTGGACGAGACAATAAAATTAGCGATGCAAAATGGCGACGCTTCGCCTCATTACTTTACAAGGCGATTTCTTGACCTTGACCCCTGTATTGCGTAAGGTTATATCCCGACAAAACATTAAGCCATGAATTCAGGATGCCTATATGAAAACAGTCACCAGATTATACTAAGAGGGATGGGGATAACGCGGAACATTTAAGGTTGACACCGGATTGCTAAAAATGCTTGTCGGTCAATGAATCCTGTTGGTTGAGCTAGCATTAGCAACCGGCATATTCATCTAGATCCGTCTCAACTTGATGTATATATACCAAAATTACAGGCCAGAAAAAATACCGAGAGCCTGCAAATGCTGTGTTCATACTTCGGGTGGTGGAGTGCGCCTCTACTCTGGGCCCCTCCCCATCTTCTCCATCCCTCTTTACATCACATCTTTTTCATATAATTTAACCATCATCTGCGCTTTTTGCTGCAAAATATCCCTCCCCGTATTGTATGGAATATGAACGAAGATTGTGCGGCGGAATCACGTGACCCCTAACTCGTTATAATGAGGAGCCATAAGTTATGTTTTCGAGGAGACAAAAAGATAGAAAATGAAATTTACGAAATTTGCGAATAACCGTGGATGGATATGACCGTTAGGTTAGGTAAAAAGTACTATTAAAAATTTCCTGATGATCGTCCCACTCCTCGATATATTGGTCCATAGAGAGTAAATGTGTAATTTTTAGATTTGTTTCTGAATTGGGTGTTTAACGACACTCCAACCTGTATCGTGTCATATCGGACCATTTTACAAGTGAACGAAGCCGCGGTACCCGGAGAGAATAACCGAGTAAAGGTGAGCAACTGTCGGACTTTCCAGTTTACTCTCGCGACACAAGCAGGAGTACCATTGATTGAAGGAAAGTGTTCCGTGGGCGTACATCACGTTGGCTATATTTGTACAGCACGCCGAATCAATAATCGCATTGAACCAATGCAACCCTGTTTTTTGACAGGATAGTAAATTGGAAAGTTTGAACGTTACTGGCCTTTTCTCATTGGTTCTTCCTGGATACTCAAATTTCCCCACCCACAAAATGGTGCGACATGATATTACCCAGGTTGCTGAATGTGTTGTTAACCCTTTGAACCCGAGCTGCCGTTTTTCGGGTGGGGAACATGACACGTCAAAACGTCATCAAATAGGATGGCTGTTCAGTAAAAGTGTAGGGTAGACCAATCGATATTTTTAACTTGCAGCCCAGAGGCTGCACGTTGAAAATATTGATTGGTGTACCCCAGTAAAGAATATGGGCTCTTCTAATTGCTGCCATTGAACTAGCATGGAAGATACCACCAGTGCCCAAAGGGTTAATACCCAGTAAACAAAGAAACATAATGTACACATTTACTGTTTGGTGGGTAGATCCTCAGCTAATTTTGAGCAGAATATTACAACAATAATATACAACTCGCAAGAGCTTCATGTCAGGATTAACCACTCACCACTCGAACAGAAGCAAAATTTAAGGTAAAGTATACCCGCAGCGACCCATCGGTGTCATTCTTTACGTGGGGAGTGGATTTTGACTAAAACACCCACAGAGTAGCGTTTCAACCCCGACATTAATTTCCAATTGCAGTGATGAGTTGGATAAGCAATTTCAGCCAATGGACCTCCATATCCAACCCAGAGGTCCATTGGTTGAAACTTTATTTGTCTTTTATATCTCTTTTTTTCAGACAATTGGATTTTGGTCTCCTGGGAAAATTCACCCGACAGTGTTTTAGTGGAAATTCGTTCCCCCCGAACCTGAGATAGCATTTTCTGATGGGTGGACGAGACAATAAAATGCAAAACGGCAACGCTTCAACTCATTACTTTATACGGGCGATTTCTTGGCCTTGACCTCTGTATTGCGTAAGGTTATATCCCAAGAAAACATGAAGCCATGAATTCAGGATGTCAATATGAAAACAGTCACCAGATTATACTAAGATGGATGGGGATAACGTGAAACATTTAAGGTTGACACCGGATTGCTAAAAATGCTTGTCGGTCACTGAATCCTGTTGGTTGAGCTAGCATCAGCAACCGGCATATTCATCTAGATCCGTTTCAACTTGATGTTTATATACCAAAATTACAGGCCAGAAAAAATACCGAGAGCCTGCAAATGCTGTGTCCATACTTCGGATGGTGGAGGGCGCCTCTATTCTGGACCCCTCCCCCATCTTCTCCATCCCTGTTTACATCACATCTTTACATCTTTTTCAAGTAATTTTACTCATCATCTGGGCTTTTTGCTGCAAAATACCCCTCCCCGTATTGTATGGAATATAAACGAAGATTGTGCGGCGGAATCACGTGACTCCCCCACCCCACCCCCTCAACCCCCCCCCCCCACCCCCACACACACTCTTTTCCACTGACATGCTACGCGGTTACACAATTAAGTTAAAATGGGCGCATCAGTTTACGGGAATTCCTGTGATATGTTATTTGAAAGGCAAACAAGGAATCCGACGTTCGGCCTGTTTCTTCTACTTCAACCTTCTTCCAACCCGAAGGCTGGCCATCGGGTTGCAAGTTGACTGAAGTGGAAGAACTGGACCGTACAGTAACCACATCGCGGCAGGGTCATCTAAACGATAGACTATAGGTGCCATGGTACATTTACCGATGCTATTGTAACTTTTCTCCAACTGTGCCGAACCATGGTAGCCTTTTATCGAGCTTCGGCCGTCTCTAATTGTGTATTAAATCCCCGAATGTGTATTATTTTATGCACTGCTGTCGACAAGGGAAGGGACGAAACTTTTGTCTATTTATTGGGCTGTATGATTAATTTATTACTGATCATCCCTCCTAATTTCGTATTTAGTTTGTTGCTAGTTCGTGAGTGATCACCCTCCTCTTTAGACAACAAATTGCACAACCTTTGAAAGGCGTAACGGATTAAAATATATCTGAATATATTTTTCTAAACCTCACACGCGTTAGCGGTGGATTTATAATTTCTGTTTGGATTGGTGGAGCTAAATATACGTAAGAAGTCAACACAATTTTAAGCTTCGAAAGCTATTAACAGTTTAAAGACATTTATTTATTTATTGGTGTTTGAGGTCACATACTTATGCACTGTGGCTAATAATGACCGTGACAGTTTTACGGGTGGAGGAAGCTGGAGTACCCGGAGAGAACCACCGAGCAGCTGCCAGCTCCCCAAGTTTAAAGACATTATACTACACTCTAAATTCAATTGGGTTGGAAATTGACGCAAAATTAGGTAGGGTCGAATTGGGTTGTTTATTGGGTTGTTCTGAAGCAGAAGTAACTTTTTCACTGGGTTGAAATTTGGATTATAGAAATTAAATCCAGAATTGTGTTAATTACGCAAAATAAGTATTGGTACTTTCGTGTAAAAATTTAAGTTGTTTAGGGCCAGTAAATTAATTAGAACCCTCAAATATCTTTATATTACTTTTCAAATATGAAAGCAGATAAGATGCGATCTAGAAGAATGTTTGCATAGAATTGGCTCATTGCGTTTCCAAATTCGAAAATTACGAATAATATAAGTAATTTGTCTTCTGCTTCAACCACGTGGGGCTCCATATGCCACTTGTCAGTGATGGTAGGCGCATACTGATACAGTAACATGTACATGCATAAGACGATCTGACATTTCGCAACACCGCTGTTGGACATCAGCACTCACGCTGTCAAAAATGGTTCTGTATTTGTTTCTATTTAGAACTTAAACTGGTTTTGACACTTGTTCGTGAAATGGAAACAGTTTTGGTTCTATTCTTGCTATTTATTGTAGTATTTACACAGGTTTAACACATAGATGAAAGCAGATTTAACCTCACATAAAAATGAAAGAACACATTTAAGCATAACCGCGTGACAATATTCTCGAAACTTCCAGAAGACATGGGGAGACAATTACATGTAGTACAACATAGATATCAGATAGAAGACTAGATCGGCAGTCCCCATTCGATTGGTCAATGGAAAATGAGGCAATCGTCCGCCATTGCTCGTCAGGGCAAAAACGTAAACAATACAACGTGTGTGAATGGGAAGACAGTGTACGGTGTGTTGATAAATCATAATTAAATATTCAATCATACATAAAATTGATTGACAATTGACGACCAATGGAACCGATGGATAAAAGAACCATTTCGTGTACTTGGGGACGGCGGTGCCTTGTTTTGATGCAGTAAATCGCAATTCATTGGAACGACAGAAGACGTTTCCAAACTTCGCAGCAGTGGCACTATCCAGAGTTTTGCGTTAAAATTCAAGCCTCAAAGGTACGTTTATAAATTATATTAAAATTTCACAAAACATTGGCATTTAATAGTTTCAAATCCACTGTGTTAATAGTTTATGTATTTCGAGACTAATTAGTAATCATTTGATTGACACGTGTATATTTTGATATCAGCAAGGGGAAGGGTCCTACTAAACACTGAGGAATACCGAGAGATATCAAGGTGAAGAAAAGTAAGTACAGGTCGTTTAAAAGCTATGTGTGCGGACATAAAATCTAGTCGTTTGAAGCAATATGCGTGAAATAACCATTGATTTATTCGAGTAAATGCAAGATTTACAGACCGATGCATCGTCGAAACTACCCTCCAGTATTTAGTTGGTAGATTGGTAATTATTAGCCTACCTGGGTTTGTGGATAAAGCACAGATAAAGCTAATTGGGTATCATAACACAAATCACTGTAATATTTGATAAAAATAAAACTCCCATCAGCTGTTTTCCAGGTTCTGGCAGCTCTGCAGTTTGTGGTTTTCTTTTCAACCATTCCCACCCCTATAATCCTATTTTCCTTCTGTTCGGTATACCGCAGTGTTTAGTATTACCTATGAGCCAAGATTCGTTCTGAGGTAATTTTGTCTCAGTCTGGCACTAAAAATTGATTGAAAGACTTAAGTTGATGTGCATTTTAGGGTCGGGGTAGTTTTGTCCCGGGAAGTTTCATCCCCTAGTTAGTGGGAAGTTTCGTGCCCGGGAAGTTTTGTCCTCTGGAGAGGACGAAACTTCCCAATTGAATGGTAAATTGTATAGAATTCTGACATTTTTAAAAAAAATTTAATCAAGTACTATCATGTTTATATATTAATTAGCAAATCAATCGGCTTAAATGAATATGCAAAATATATTGCGTTCCTTCTAGTTATTGTGGATACGACATTGAATTTAATATACAGGGAGTTGTTGGTTCACGAAAGCGCAACGATTTTTATTTTGTGACAATTTATTGGCGGATTCACTCATAAATTGTCACAAAACAAACTTCATGCAAGAACTATTTTTTCCGTAGATTTGCCACTGTATTTAATATACGGTGAGTTGGTTCATGCAAGCCCAGTGATTTTTATTTTCTTAACTACAAAACTTGCAATGAATCAGGAGTCTGCAATTTATATCTATGACAAACCGACAGGCGAATCATCTGCTGTTGATTTCATTCAAGATGAAAGGTATCTATACATTACAAAATTAATATTCACCAATAATTTGTCACAAAACAAATTTAATGAGCTTGCCGCTGCTTGCATGAACCAAGTCCTCGTATAAAATGTTGTATGCGTGTTCATTAAATTTGTTTTGCGACAAATTATTGGTGAATATTAATTTTCCATGTGAAAAATGTTAGATTTTTCATAGTGTTATATTTTTACTGCATGTTCTTTTGTTGTTATCAGTGCTTTTAACCTGTGAATCATTGAATAAAAATTGAATAAAACGTGATTAATCAAAAGATACTATTACTTGTACCTAGCCTTACAATCCCATGCCAGTCCTAAGCTTATTATTTAACAAGTAATGAGGACTAAACTTCCTGGGGACGAAACTTCCCACTAACTGGAAACGAAACACTTCCCGAGGACGTAACATCCCGATCCCCAAACAGCACAGACTGATACTTGGCCGATAGTAAAAGGAATGCATTTATTTATTATTTATTTATTGGTGTTTAAGGTCATATACTTTTGCACAATGGCTAATCATGACCACAGCATGGAGATGAAGTCACGGGCAGTCAATTGTTTATACCCCATGCTGCCTACATGTATTTTAGAGGACTCGCACCCCAAGCATCAGTGACTGGGTCCTATTTTACCAGTGAAAAAGAGCTTGCTTGCCACAGTAAACAAGCACTGCTTCACTTCCCGGGGTTCCCACAGGGGAAAAGGAATGCATAGTTGACACATAACATACAGGTGTCTGTAGAAATAAACAAGTCACTTGGGCAGCCCTTTATCTCCTTATCTTTGACTTGAAGTATAGAGATTATCTAAATAAAAAAATTTAGAATTTTTTTTTTTGTGGCGCCCCATACTCTTTTACCTTTACAGTATAAGATTATCTTTCTTATAATTTGTTTTTCATTGTTTTATACCTGTTTGAAATGTGTGATTTTTTTTAACTTGGCTACACCTTTTTATGTTGTTAACACCGCATATTGTTTAATTGGCTTCTTTAAGCATTTTCTAAGTAAAATATTTTCGAAATGCGTGCCATAATATTTTAATTTAATGAATTATAAGGAAAGCATTGTTCATATTAATTTATATTTTAGTACAAATAAATACATAATTATTTTCTTCATGATTTACTTTCAGGATTCAGGAATTTGAATGGATGGTCGTAGACCACTGGGGCCTAAGCTACCCCCAAAATGTTTTACCAGATTTGCTTCTTCTACTGCCTCAAGACAGCAGTTAAAAAAATAGCCACACTTTACTTTCCAGTACCCACAAAGACCAACAGCCATTATGACTAAAACCTCCTTTGCTTCCGGTTGTATGTCCCATCCCAATTTGTTGGTGCCATTCCCAAACTCTGTATGACCAACAAGGGACTTTGATGATGGGTCCCACTCTACTTTTTTTCTTATTGACATTCCATCAATCAGCGAAACTGATATTGGAATTCATCTTCAGACCTTGCATTTTGCAACTGGTGAGTTACCTGTTTTGAAAAACTGGGTTACTTTCAATCGCTGAAAGCCATTTTCTTATTGTTCTGGTTGCTGGCAAGGGTGATAAACTTTTGCATATTCATGTGGTAACATTGTAGGTGTGGTCCAGCTGTGAACAAATTAAATATTCATTTGCTACCAGAAAAGCGGGCCTGGAATTCAAGATTTTACTTATATTCACTGTATAATAATTCAACATAGTACACACCGTCATGGTTCGTACAGGTCCTGGAAAATAAAAAAAATATTTTTCCGGACCCAGAAACCTTGGGAAAATGGGAGGAAAATGCTGGACAAGTCCTAAAAAATTACTGCAGTGACCAACCCGCATCAGTTAAAAGTCATAGAAACTGTGTAAATGTATCCAAAATGGATAAATGTTTAAATGTAAATGAATAAATAAATGTATCCATATCATCAGCAAAAACATTCATTCATTTCAATTTTAAACCCATTATCTTGCATAATTAGGCAGTGACATTAATTATTCCCCCCCCCCCCAAGTCACAACAATTTCATTTTTTTTCCCAAACCATATCTCATGACCCTGGTCAGCTCCTTCCAATGGGGAGGGGGGGGGGGGGGGCATAAGTTATGGTTAGGAAGGAAAAAATATCAAAATTTGAATATTGATTTTTTTTTATTTTGTGTAGGCCAATTTTCCAATTCATTGACTAAAGGTTTAACAGGTAGTAAAGATCAAGCCATCACTTGCATGAAGTCCAGATGAGGAACCTGTCTCACAAACAGCATCATACATATATATATATTGTATCATCTCATTTCTTTTGCATGAAATATTTTTGGATTACCCGGTATGTGCCATGATTTGTTCTGGAAGAATATGACACAGGTCTGGAAAAGTCGTGGAATTTTGTCCATCCAAAAGTGTACGAAGCCCAATGATATGATGTTCAGGCCAGAATAACTAGAATAGACAGCTACTGGCACTTAGCTGAAAAATTGTGCAGCTTGGCTGTCCATTAGGATCTTGGCCCTTTTGTAACAGATTCTACTTCATTTGGGATACCATGTAGCCATGAAATAGAGCTGCAAATTTCTGATATGTGATAATGATCTATGACCTTAGCTGTGGAAAGTTACACTAAACCCAAGTCAAACAAGCCGTCTAAACCACAGCTTATGACATCCTCACTGGAACGAGCCCTACAAGCTCATTCCAATAAGGGGTCATATCACAGTTTCAACAAAAGTTTCAGATCTTTGGAAAAAAATTTGGAAGTGTCGTCTCTACTTACAAGCATTTAACTCTTTTCATGCTGTTGGTGGATTTTCCTGCACAGTATAGAATTTCATTTGTCACTGAAATAAGGATAATTTGGGCAATTTTACAAATTAGTCAAAATTTTCTCTGGTAAAATGAATGGATTTATTCACCACCGATTTCTGAAGTTAAATTTGGATGAATTTCATTAAATCTCATCATGGCTGCTTTGCAGCAGGCAGCCATGACTAGATTTGATGGAAAATGTCGGAACAACAGGGGAACAAAACACCCATTCACATTTAATTTTAAGGTCTAGTACATTCAGTCTTTGATGTAACCACAAATTAATTTATCTCTTTTGTAATTTCTATTGTGTCATTGACTTCTAAAACACATAAAGTAAGAGTCAAAATAAGTTTTAGAATAACTGCTAAAAATGTGTATTAAGTTGAAATAAATGTTAACTTTTTATGATGAGTCAGTTTTCTGTAAGTACTTACAGGACTCAAGACACCAGTCAAATACTTCCTGGAACAGTTAACCATTATAAAAATAATTTAAGTTGTGGGTACAGTGTCAGGTAGTGTTTGCAGAACTTGAGACCTGAATGTTACTTCCTGTTTTGTTTGAACCCATGCCTGCACTTGCTGATTGCCCCTCCATTGGGCAAGACCCTATCCCACTCTCCCAACACAGGTCTGGTGATTAGCTGAGAGAACGTAGAAATGGTGGTTGGTTGAGAGAACACAGAACTGGTCAAGGGTTGAGAGAACCATTAACTGGTCATTGGTTGAGAAAACACAGAACTGGTCACTGGTTGAGAGAACACAGAACTGGTCACTGGTTGAGAGAACACAGAACTGGTCACAGTGCTGGTGAATGAATGATGATTGGTTGAGAGAACACAGAACTGGTCACTGGTTGAGAGATCACAGAACTGGTCAATGCACTGGTGATTGGTTAAAGAAATGGTGATGATGATAATTGTTTAAGATGTAGATGTCAGAGATTCCTATCCATCTTATCCACCCTTACCTACTTCTTGGGTTTAGAGGGTGTGTGGCTCCTTCTCCTTCCTCCAGGTGTTTTGGTGGGCCTTGCGTAAATTAGATGTTTAGAGGAGGTACAGGTGTTTTTGCTGATTCAGCATTTTTAATACTGTGTATAATGGGAAAGTTGGATTCTCATTATTCAGAAACTAGCCAGTTCAATTCAGAAAAATTATATACACAATATTAGTGGGTGTTAGCCTTTCAATTTTGTTCACTTAAAATGTCTCATCACCAGTAGGAAGGGGATGAAGGAGAAGTAACCAAAACTTAAAAAACATTTTCTCATGATCCAATTGCTCAACGTAGTGATTGCATGTTTGTTATACAGCTTCTTTTTTGAGGCCAAGATCTAAGTTTGTTCAAATGAAGTAAGTTTGTGGAGCAATATTTGTAATCGTCCTGGGAGAGGCACGTTTTGGGGATAAAAAATGAAATATGTGTGTCAATGTTTGTAGTTAGTCTGGAAGGAGCAGGATTTTTGTCACCACCTAATTTTTCACTATTCAAAATTCTTAGTCTGACTTCAACAAAATTTGATATGCTGTATAAGTGGGCACTAGGCAACAGGTATATTTGATTTAAGACGACAAAAATTAACTCAAGTTATTATGGGACTCAAAATGTCCTCGAACTAGAAACATAATTTCAAATTTTTTTCTCAAGTACCCTCTAGAGGTGTGCAACGACGATTACTCTCCCCCCACTTCCTGTGCAAGTGCAAGATATGTGTGTTCCATGTGAGAAGGGCAGAAGGCCATGTGAGATAGGTACCTATCTCATATGACCGGCTTATTAGCATATTTAATGAGCTCAGGACTATTTAATCATCATACGTTCTTCTGTAAACAAACAACATGGTGTCACATTTTGGAAGTATTAGCAGATGAACATTTGTCGGAAGAAAACAGAAATAAAAACACAGACCGCAAAATCAAAAGACACTTTTGACTCTTTTATATGAATTTTTGGGTGAGCGCCATTATGAGTGGAGTGAGTTGCACGAAATTCCCGTCAAAAAGTTATGCGACCACATTGCAAAATTCATAATATGACGTCATCAGAATGTGTCAAATGTTCATTTCGCTACAAATCTCTAACCACAGTCTTGCCGGCTTAGGGAATTAATTTTGTGGTATATACAGAACTTATGTGTGCTTTTTCCGAGTGGCAAATCATTTTTTTTTGGACAACAAAATTTTCTATATCGCTGCCTGTACCCCTGAATTACTTTTGATGACCTGAGGATGTTTTGGTGGGGGGAGAAAAATTATCCCTGATGGGGATGGGTTTGAGATTGGGAAATCTCACGCTCGGGACAAGATATTTGGTCCAGAGACTCCAGACACTCGGCAAGCCTTGTGTCTGGCCCAAATATTTTTCTCTTGGGTGAGATTTCCCACGTCTCACACCCTCACCCATCAGGGAAAATAATAATCCCCCATAGGTTGTATCAAGGGGCTCCATACATGTAGGCGAGTTCCACTTTTTACATTATGATTTAACTGGAAAAAAAAGCCACAATGCTTGAGACTATTTTGAGGGCTCCCGAGGGGCTCAAAGACTGACAAGGGATCGTATGAAGATTGATTGCTTAACTGGTTGAGTGCAAAAAGCCACTGTCAGGGCTTTCAAAAAAATAGGGTACCAGAGCAAAAGACAACATTTTTCTTGCTCATATTTCATATTTGGTCAAATGCAAATAATATTTTGTTTATATAAATTTGTTTATCACAAATTATTGAAGAGTGCCTGTGAGCACTCTTCAATAATTTGTAATAAAACAAATTTTGATAAACAAATTTAGACTACCAAATATAATGTAGCCCTTAAACAGTTAATGTAGATTCATTGTAGGCCGCTGTTTGTATGTCATTCTGTTTAAGAAGCGCATTTCAGTCCCATGAGGCCCTCTTGTATTCTTAAGTTCCCCTATATCCTATACATGTATGTACTATTGTAGTGATGCATTGAGTTCCAGTGAGCCACCCCCTGTGCTTGAAATCCTGACCCAGTCCATGACAAGTTACATAAGCACTAACATTTTAAATTTTACTTTTAGTAAATGTATGCTATGGCCCTGCAAAGCTGCAAGATTCAATTTGATTTTAAACTGGCCATCAGATTCGATTCAAATCACATTTTTCACAAATTTTACAGCCACTTCAAGGGTACGGCTCATGTTATACTGAAGTGTGGGCTTGTCCTTTTATCCAAAAAGACAAATACATTTCATTATAGACTTTTAATACAGGCCTCGCAATCTAGAAAATCAAGTAGTGCAAAACAATTGCTCTCCTCAAATTGCTTGGGCGTGCAATTACACCTGAAATTTTCAATGCAAACTCTTGTATGCTGTTTTGGTTATTTTCACTTCAAGGTATTAATATAGTGACTGAAAGATTGTACTATATTCGGCTACATGGTGAAAAATTGGCACACAAATCTTCTCATTATTAAAAATGTTGCATTCAATTCTTATGTGACTGTGTCTTCTACACTCAAAATGTGACACAGAATGGGTCATGAATTATTGCGATCAATACAACATTGACAAATCGTCCCCTGAGTTCCAATGTGTTCTTTGTGCCATTGGGCACAGAGAATACATTGGAACTCAGGGAACGAAATGACAATATATTTTAAAGGCAGTCCCAAATAGGTCTGGCATTCCAGAAAATCAATATTTTTAGTAGGCGTGCAGCACTCCTAAAGAATGCCAGGCCTATTAATATGTCAATTTGTCAAATAATATTCAACATTTTAATGCTTGGAACTTGTTGAATGTCAAAGCAAAATCAATGAGATACCTTCATCTTATGGTGTTATGAAGAGAATGTTTGTTCACCTGACTTTGGTGTTTCATTCAGTCAGTGTGATCCTTGTTGATTTGATGTTCAGTTGAAGATCCCATGCTTAACACACAGCACACTCCAGAGTCTCATTTTGGGTAATATCTTTTATGTGCTGCTGTGTCTGTCTGTCCGAGCTTGGGTCGGATGGTACATGCAACCTCTTGCAATGATCTTCACACAGTTTTAACAATCAGCTTTAAAAACTCAAAACAATATTTTAAAATATATATAAGTTAAGAATCATATCACCGAATACTACCAGTATAATTAAATTTGGTATCAAACTGTTAGCACATACTTCTTAACTGAAGAAGCACAATAAAAAGCATGGTCCCCAGTCAGATTTGAACTGACACCTTCTCAGCACATTCATGCCAAGATGCACTAACCATTATGCTATGGAGACAGAGCAGACCTTTATTCTCATGGTACCTATACTGAGTTGAAAATGGTCGTTGCCAATGTAATTTGGATAAAAGAGACCAATTTCTCTTCTTGAAAAAACAGGATGCTTTGATAAAAATGACAAATTGCCTTTGAGTGATCAAATTTTGGAATGGCCCCATCTTTTATGTATTTTTCCCTATTTATTTCTCGAAGATCTGACAGGTCAAAATGTTTTCAGCACAGGACATTAACAGAATTTGGCTGCCATTATTTATATCCATCATATAAATATTATATTATATCCATCAACTCGCCTAATCAGTAAATCTTTTTCACCCAATCGACCATCAGGGTACTTGTACCTCTGTGTGAGATTAAAATAACAAAATTCTTACGGCACATATCGATATATATTTTAAGGTGATTATGGGAGGCTAAATTCACATTTATGATCTTTTAGTATTTGAATTTTTATTAATACCGGTAGCAGTTTTTAACTTTCAATAATGGTAAGTTCTGACAAATCAGAATTATAAAACATTAAACATATGTGAAAACAACTGAATTGTAGGAACAGGACAAAACCCTTCTATTTAAATTCAGTGGCTTGAGATTGAGCCACCATCTCATTTCTGCCATAGCCATAAATTTATTTATTGGGTTTTTATGACATTTTTAAGTCTTTCCACGGCCAGTGTCAGACAGTCAGTATTACAGGTGGAGGAAGCCCCCCAATATTTGGGACTCGCTATATAGCACACAGACTCATCTGACTGTACCATTGTGATTCCACTCAAGCAAGGGAGGAGTTGGACTAGGGAGGAGTTGACATGCATTGCTGAAGTTACTCAAGGACACAATTCGAGTGATTCTTCTAGTCTTGAGGACAGGGAGAAGGTGGGGCCTGGCCCTAGGAGTTCTGACTTCTGTGTAAAGCCTTCCCTCACTCTTTTTGCGTCACATTTCCGCAATATTGTTAATGTGAAAATCCGTATTTATGGACAGCTATGATATTTTTCACTGTGTGATACTTATAGCTATACTTTGATACGACCGTAATCTCATGGCCCACATTGCCATTGGCCGATGTTTACGTTTTGAGTGCATCGAAAAAGGGAAATACTGTTGAAAAATAATATCTAAATATCATAAATACCAATACTTTGTACCGATCGAAGCTGAAGCATAATTCTTTGGCTTGTATTGAATCTCGCCGCATAGTACAACCCATTACAACACGTGTGTTGGGCACTTTTATCATATTTGTTTTGTGTGACTACGGCCGCTGCCTGCGAATGCATCTGACGCTTTTTGCCCTGACGAGCGATGGCGGACAAAAGCACACGTTTTGTCACGTGATTGCCGATCTAGTGTTCTATCCGATATCTATGTAGTACAATAGAAGAACATACAATAAGTCATTAAGAGAGTGCTCTCCCTTATACCGGGGTAAGTTAATATCAATACACTATATCTCGTCCCTTCTTTCCAAAATTTAAACCGCCCAGATGATTCTCAGAAAAAAAAATAAAGTTTAGAACTCAACCAGTTATTTGGATTTCAGATCATTTTGCAAAGTCTTAACATTGGTGCTGCCAGTAACTTCAATTAACACTTCGACTGTTCGAAAAGAAAAAAAAAGGAATATGTGCCAGGACATCTTCTGACTTAAAATGTATTGTAAATAAAACTTGACCAAACTCAATGGGGACAACTGCTTTGGTATAAACAGTTACAATGTATATCTATATTTAAATTGAGTACATAATCTTTGAACTTAACAGGAGTTTTATGTTTACCGATGGGCCTACCATGTGCAGGGGTAGCTGGCAATTATCTGGGGGACTTGGACACCTCTGCATTTACTTCCTCAGGTACTACTTCACTTTGAGTAACACCCTGATCAGACATATCTGTATGATCACTTTCACTCATTGAAACACCAATATCATCATAGAGGTGATCACTATTGAACTCATTATATTCTCCACGGTAATCCAATTCAAAAGACGAATTATTAGAATTAACTTTCGGATGGTGTCTAGACACAGACCCATCACTATGAATACTGCTATTTCCACTTGGAAAACACTTATTATATAAATCTCCATTAACACAAAAATTGGAATTAAACTTTTTCACATGCGTGATATTACGCTTATATTTCACACCCTCACTGGATTCAATAATAACACTATTTCCAAGCCTTTTAACAACTTTCATCGGAATTGGGTTAAAACTTGTTGCAATTCTGTTTTCGCGATTTTGTTTCACCAAAACAGAATCTCCTTCCTTTATATCACATTCAGTAGCCTTCCTTCTTTTATCCGAATATACTTTTCCTTTTTCTTTTCTTTCGGAGTCGTGATCTCTAATTTCCTGGTCATCGACATTGAATTGTTCAAGTTCTGGTAGTTTAGTACGAATCTTACGTCGAAAAAGAAGTTCTGCTGGACTAACGCCAGTTGTCGAATGTGGAGTTGACCGATACATTAGTAGAAATGTTTGTATTTCATTCTTCCAGTTTCGTTTTTCTGCATGTGCAATTCTAATTCTTTTTAATAAAGTCCTATTCTGACGTTCTATTTCACCATTAGCCTGCGGCCACAATGGAGTAACTTGCCTCTGTGAAATACCATTTGTGTTTAGATATGTTTTGAAAGTGTCACTAATAAACTGTGGGCCGTTGTCTGTCGTGATAGATAATGGAAATCCATGGGTACAGAATATATTGTTCAAAATTTCAATCACTTTCTCCGCAGTAGTTGATTTAGTTACATAAACTTCAAGCCATCTAGAATAATAATCAACTAATGTAAATAAACTTTCTCCTGAAGGAAGTGGTCCCATAAAATCTGCAGCTAAATGTTGCCAAGGATCTGTAGGTAATTCCATCCGTGACATAAAATCTGGCTTTGTAGGTTGAGATACAAGTTGACAACCATAACATGTTTTACAATACTTTTCAACAGATTTGTCCATTCCGGGCCACCATATTTTTTGTCTTAGTCTCTGTTTCATTAAAACAATTCCCGGATGGCCTTCATGAGCTAAAGTCAATATCTCTTGTCGTAGAGCATTGGGTACCACAATTCTAGTACCGCGTAGCACTAAATTGCCCAATGCACAAAGTTCATCCTTAACAGGTAAATACTCAGGACAAGACAGTTTATACCATTTCCCACTTTTCAAACAAGTCCTAATTTCTATAAGTTCATTGTCATTAACAGATGCTTTTTCAATTTGTGATGTTGACATGGCAACAGGTGTAGCTTCAGCAGTGATTAAGCGAATATACTCTTCAGTATCATTACTAACAATATCATCTGTAATTGGGCAGGTAGATTTGTCCGATAACAGACGTGACAGACAATCTGCTATATTCTGAGCACCTGGTATATGTTTCACTACATAGTCATAAGGCTGCAGTCTTAAAATCCAACGTTCAATTCTTGCACTCGGTTTAGATCGTGTCGAAAAAATAAACTTTAATGGTCGATGATCTTTTAACAGTTCAAACTGTTTACCAAAAAGGTACATGTGGAACCTCTCACATGCCCACACTAAAACCAATGCCTCTTTTTCTGTCTGTGAATATTTACGTTCCAGATCGGTTAAACTTATACTTGCATAAGATATAATTCTTAGGTCATTTCCTTGGTCTTGAATTAACACAGCTCCCAAGCCTACAGGGCTTGCGTCAGCAATAACCTGAGTCTTTGCATTGACATCAAAATATCCCAACACACAAGAATTAGCCAAATGTTGTTTCAATTTGTCAAATATATTTTGTTGCTCTTCTTCCCAAACAAATGGTTCAGTGTTTTTAATCAGTCGACGTAGTGGTTCAGAAACAGTTGACATATTTGGAATATATCGCGAACTGAAGTTGACCAATCCTAAAAAACTTCTTACTTCCGATGCCAACTGTGGTTGACGAGCATCGATAACAGCTTGCGCTTTTGACTTGGCAATTCCCCATCCATGTTCAGATGATATATGACCCATAAATTCAATATTGGGCATATTAAAATTACATTTATCAATGTTCAGTGTAAGGCATTTTTGACTCAGTCTTTTCATAACTTGTTCCAAATGTTTATCATGTTCTTCTTGACATGTACCATGAACAATAATATCATCAAAAATGTTGTGAACACCTTCACATACCTCAAGAACCTGCTGGATCACTTGATTATATTTTTCTGGTGCGCTATTTATTCCAAACATAAGTCTCTTATATCTGTAAAGTCCCTTGTGTGTCATAAATGTTGTAATTTCCCGTGACTTGGGTGTCAACTCCAGCTGATGGTATGCCCACTTAATATCAAGTTTAGTGAAGATTTTACTGTGATTCAGATCTTGAAGAATGTCATCAAGTGTAGGTATTTGAAATCGTTCGCGAACAACAGCTTTGTTAGCACAACGCATGTCTATGCATAAACGAATGTCACCATTTTTCTTTGGAACAACTACTACTGGTGAGACCCATGGACTAGGCCCTTCAACCTTTTCAATAATATCCAGTTCTTCTAACTCGTGTAATTTATTTTCAAGCTTTTCATGAAGATGATAAGGTATACGCCTTACTTGTTGAACAACAGGTTGGACTGATTTGTCCACATTTATTTCCAACTGGAAATCTTTAAGCTTACCGATTCCATTAAAACACTCAGGGAATTTCTTCAAAAACTCCTGTTTAGAACTGTTATGAATGTTTATGCTGTTTACATCTGGAATGCCAATTTTCAGTACACCCAATTCTTTTGCAGTCGATTTACTCAACAATGCGTGACCATTTTCTTCAATTACAAAGAAATCTGCATTTACACAGGTACAGTGATCAATCCCAGACACCTTTACTTCACAATTAAATACTCCTACAACTGTGAGTGGATTACTACTTCCATAAGCAAATAACCGTTTTGATTCAAGTCTAGAAGTGCATTTTATTTTGCAGTTTTTCAAATGTTGCCACAATTTTCTGTCAACAACATTTACAGTAGCACCGGAATCTATTATAAAAGACACATCAACACCTCCAATGTTCAATTTCATGAGTTCGTCTTGTTGATTATTACTTGAAACAGTAAAAATATATGCGTCACTTTCATCGTCACTCGAATCATCTACTGTCACTTGTTTTACAGTTGTTTTAGAACGGTTGTCTTTTTTCTGGTAAGTAGGTGGTCTTGGATTTTTCGTTTTACAACATTTTTGAAAATGTCCAACATTTTTGCATTTTCGGCACTTCTGTCCCCGAGCAGGACAGTTTTTGTCCGTTCTAATATGTCCTTCAAATCCACAAGCAAAACATTTTAATTTTTGTTTTACAGTTCCAGTTCTATTTTTGTTGTCATAATTTCCAGGCTGTTTTGAATAATGCTGTACTCTGTTCACTGCTGCTTCAGTCTGCAATGGATGCTGCATTGACTGAGATTGGGCATATGCAGATTCAAATGATTGAGCAATGTCTCTCAAGTCTTGTAATTTTATATCACGTTTCTCTAATAGCTTGCGTCTAAGACGTTGTGATGAACACTTTTCAATTACTTGGTCACGGAGCATCTCATCAACATCAGAAAAATTATAAAAGGCTGCCTGTTGTCTTAACCGTGAAATGTACTGATCGACTGTCTCGTCGTGCTTTTGTGACAGAGATCTAAAAATAGAACGTTCATATGCTATGTTAACCTGTGGTCGAAAATGTTTCTCCAGCATGGCTTTAGTAACATCGTACACAGTTTCACTTTCCAACGGCTGTGGTTGTTGTAACGTATAATAAATGTCTTGGACATTCGGCCCAGCACAATGTAATAATAACGACTTCTTCTGATGCGGGTCTCGCACACCCTTCCCATCTGCGTACAGTTCAAATGAACGTATCCATTTTATCCAACGAAAACCAACAGAGTTCATATCTCCACGTCTCAAAGTTCGGAATGCCTCCAAGTTCACTCAAAATGGTAGGTTGAGCATGTGCCATGATTATAGTTCTCACTCGTCGCCAAAAATATGTAGTATTTACACAGGTTTAACACATAGATGAAAGCAGATTTAACCTCACATAAAACTGAAAGAACACATTTAAGGATAACCGCGTGACTATATTCTCGAAACTTCCAGAAGACATGGGGAGACAATTACATGTAGTACAATAGAAGAACATACAATAAGTCATTAAGAGAGTGCTCTCCCTTATACCGGGGTAAGTTAATATCAATACACTACATTTATGTATTATAACAAGCTGTATTCCATAGTTACTACATCGTTTTCATAACACAAAGAAGTTCTGTACAGCCGCCGGGGACTGGTTGAAATACACGCGTTGGTACTTATGTGCACACATGCGTTTACCGGGTAATAAAAATCATCAGCTGCAAAATTTTGATTAATGAAGCACCAGGTTGTACCCGATGCTTCATCAATTTATTTTTTGATGAATATTTCTATAATTTGTGTTTGATATCTAATATTATTGCGTCCGTGGAAATATTACCCATCCGTTGAAAGTGACAAGTCCACGGCAGCCGTACTGTATAATACACAAGAGGCCCCAAGGGGCCTGAGGGCGCTCACCTGACATGGTAGCCTAAATATTAACCCAGAGAATTGATTTCAATAAGTTGCATCTGCTCCTCCTAAGAAAAGCTTATACCAAATATCCAAAGATTCTGACCACTGGATCTAAAAAAAAAAAGATTTTTAAAGAATATTCCTCATATTGAACTAAGTTATAATTCGGGCTCCTACAGGGAGCCCATATATGAACCCAGGGACTTAGCTTTAACAAACTTGAATCTCACCCCTCTAAGGATGCTGCACACCAAATATTAAAATATTCCGACTGCTGGATCTGAAGAACACTTTTAAAGAAAATTCCTCATTTTGAACTCAGTTACAATTCGAGCTCCCACAGTGAGTCCAAATATGGACCTAGGGACATGGCTGAACAAACTTGAATCTCACCCCTAAGGATGCTGCATTCCAAATATCAAAACATTCCGACTGCTGGATCTGAGAAGATTTTTAAAGAAAATTCCCTCATTTTGAACTAAGTTATCATTCAGGCTCCAACAGTGAGTCCAAAAATGAACCTGAGGACAAGGCTTGAACAAACTTGAATCTCACCCCCCTAAGGATGCTGCATACCAAATATCAAAACATTCTGACTGCTGGATCTGAAGAATATTTTTAAAGAAAATTCCTCATTTTGACTAAGCTATAATTTGGGCTAACACAGTGAGCACAAATATGAACCCAGGGACTTGGCTTGAACAAACTTGAATCTCCCCCCCCCCCCCCCCCAAACATGGTGCATACCCAATATCAAAAGATTTTGCCTGCTGGATCTTGAGAAGAAGATTTTCAAAGAAATTTGCCGGAAATACACTAAGTTCAAATTTGGGCTCCTATACCGAGTCCAAATATAAATCCAGGGGGGGGGGGGGGGGATTTGAACAAACTTGAATCAGATCCACCCTACAATGTTGTATACCACATATCAAAAGATTCTGCCTGCTGGATCTGGAGAAGAAGATTTTTTAAGAAATTTGCCTGAAATGCACTAAGTTCGAATTCGGGCTTCTATAGTGAGCCCAAATATGAATCCAGGGAGCCGATTTGAACAAACTGGAATCAGATCCACCCCACAATGTTGCATACCAAATATGAAAAGATTCTGCCTGCTGGATCTGGAGAAGAAGATTTTTGAAGAAATTTGCCTGAAATGCACTAAGTTCAAATTTGGGCTCCTATACTGAGCCCAAATATAAACCCAGGAGGCCGATTTGAACAAACTGGAATCAGATCCACACCACAATGTTGCATACCAAATATCAGAAGATTCTGCCTGCTGGATCTGGAGAAGAAGATTTTTGAAGAAATTTGCCTGAAATGCACTAAGTTTGAATTCGGGCTTCTATAGTGAACCGAAATATGAATCCCGGGGGTCGATTTGAACAAACTTGAATCAGATCCACCCCACAATGTTGCATACCAAATATGAAAAGATTCTGCCTGCTGGATCTGGAGAAGGAGATATTTGAAGAAATTTGCCTAAAATGCACTAAGTTCAAATTTGGCCCCCTATACTGAGCCCAAATATAAACCCAGGAGGCCGATTTGAACAAACTTGAATCAGATCCACCCCACAATGTTGCATACCAAGTATCAAAAGATTCTGCCTGCTGGATCTGGAGAAGAAGATTTTTGAAGAAATTTGCCTGAAATGCACTAAGTTTGAATTCGGGCTTCTATAGTGAGCCCAAATATGAATCCAGGGGGGGGGGGGGGGGCGATTTGAACAAACTTGAATCAGATCCACCCCACAATGTTGCATACCAAATATGAAAAGATTCTGCCTGCTGGAGCTGGAGAAGAAGATTTTTGAAGAAATTTGCCTGAAATGCACTAAGTTCGAATTCCAGCTTCTATAGTGAGCCCAAATATGAATCTAGGGAGCCGATTTGAACAAACTTGAATCAGATTCACCACACAATGTTGCATACCAAATATCAAAACATTCTGCCTGCTGGATCTGGAGAAGAAGATTTTTTAAGAAATTTGCCTGAAATGCACTAAGTTCGATTTCGGGCTTCTATAGAGGGCCTAAATATGAATCCAGGGGGCCGATTTGAACAAACTTGAATCAGATCCACCCACAATGTTCCATACCAAATATGAAAAGATTCAGCCTGCTGGATCTGGATTAGAAGATTTTTGAAGAAATTTGCCCGAAATGCACTAAGTTCGAATTCGAGCTTCCATAGTGAGCCCAAATATGAATCTAGGGAGCCGATTTGAACAAACTTAAATCAGATCCACCCCACAATGTTGCATACCAAATATCAAAAGATTCTGCCTGCTGGATCTGGAGAAGATTTTTGAAGAAATTTGCCCGAAATGCACTAAGTTCAAATTTGGGCTCTTATACTGAGCCCAAATATAAACCCAGGAGGCCGATTTGAACAAACTTAAATCAGATCCACCCACAATGTTGCATACCAAATATCAACAAAAGATTCTGCCTGCTGGATCCGGAGAAGAAGATTTTTGAAGAAATTTGCCTGAAATGCACTAAGTTCGAATTCGGGCTTCTATAGTGAGCCCAAATATGAATCCAGGGGGCCGATTTGAACAAACTTGAATCAGATCCACCCCACAATGTTGCATACCAAAAATGAAAAGATTCTGCCTGCTGGATCTGGAGAAGAAGATTTTTGAAGAAATTTGCCCGAAATGCACAAAGTTCGAAATCGGGCTCCTATACGGAGCCCAAATATGAATCCAGGAGCCGATTTGAACAAACTTGAATCAAATCCATCCTACAATGTTGCATACCAAATATCAAAAGATTCTGCCTGCTGGATCTGGAGAAGAAGATTTTTTGATCTTTTCCCCATTGCCTACAGTGTTAAAAAGTGCTGACTCAGCACTTTTTCAAAGTCCTGAAAAAAGTACCTTGTGATCAAACCGATAGGGATTTTTTTAACCGTTCTATTCTACTGGATAAAAGTAAGCTTTATACAAAGTAAGAGTTCTCTGTGCCGTGCAGTTTTGGAGATATGGCAGTTGTAAGGTTTTTCCTATTTTTAGCTCCCGGGGTTCCCACGGGGCAGTGAGAAAATTTTTTTTTTTTTGCATCAATCAACTACTTATGACCCATTATCATCTCATTTCAAATCTGGTTCAAATCGACCTCACGGTTCAGAAAATAGAAATTTTAGGCGTGGCCAAAATTTTTGCCCCTCCCATAACGAAGGCAAATAATGCCCGTCGCCCGACAAACTTCTCTTGAACAAACTTGATTCTAAACCTCAAAAGGACTCTGTATACCACATATCAAGTGTCTGCTACTGGTGGTTCATTAGAAGAAGATTTTCAAAAAATTTGGCCTTTTTTCCCCCACACCTCTGATCAATATGAGCCGAAACCTAATTTGGACAAAAATCGAAATAACCACTACTTACATAAAATTTAATTAAAATGTGGCCAGTGGTTTAGGAGAAAGACGCTCAAACACCATCTTCACGCAGGACGACGGACGAAGAGTGATAAGAAAAGCTCACCCTGACTTTCAGTCAGGTGAGCTAAAAATAATGGAACCAAACTATCATTACTGAACTCAAAATATGTGTATAAAAACAGTACAACCAGTGCAATGAGTTAGATTCAATATGAACATATAGAATATACCCATAGTAGCTTGGTGTACCAAATGTTCACCACGAGCGGTGAAGTGGTGTTAACCACAAGCCTTTGGCGCATGGTTAACACCACTTCACCACGAGTGGTGAACATTTGGTACACCAAGCTACTTTGGGTATATTTTATTTATACCATAATCGTCAGATTATTAAGAGTGGCTATGATTTTTTCTCGATTTTACTGAACAGCAGACGTACATACGTGCAAATCTGTTTTTGTTTACATGAACATCTGTAGGCGGTACTTCCTGTGTCAATTTTATCGCCGAAACGAAATGGAAAAAAAAACGGAGCCTTTTTCGTTTTACTAACATAATAACATATTTCGAGTTATGAATGCTTTATTAACATGAGACAATGCATGTTTGTTAATTTTTTGTGTTTTATGGGAAAACTCATTTAAAAACGTAATAAATAATTGCCACTTTCATTTCACTCTTCGCGAGGCGACGTGCGACAAATTTAGACAAGTTCGCATTCAGGTCGACGTCACCTAAGGTCAGTTTGGATGTAGTTCCACTGTAGGTGTAAATTTTAACTACTGAAATCCCATTGCTGGCGTGTTCACCACGGTTGGTGTATAAAGCTGAAATCTATGTCACAGGTTTTTCATATATAGTAGAACAGGTAATCATGGAGTAAAAAGTGGTTCTAAATAGAACTATATTAATATTTTTGGTTTTACATAGAAAACTCAAATTTGTTTTATGTCGTGTTCTTTTGCTTGTTAGTCCAGGAGATACTTGATTGTCCAATAATCAAGTATGTCCTGGCCTGACAGGCAAAGGAACACGACATAAAAACAGTTTATCAACCTTCGAGTAGTCTACCTAAATGGGCAATGGGGGCGCGGTGGCTCAGTAGGTAGAGGTGCAGGCTGCAAGCCGAGAGGTCCTCAGTTCGAATCCCACCAGCGGCAACATCGTTGTGTCCTTGAACAAGACACTTCACCCCCATTGCCCACGAGGAGGTATTGTGTACTAAGGCGTACTGCACGTCGATGGAGCACCTATGTTCTGCCAATGCTAACCCTGCTTGTGTGGAGTTAGTATGTTGGGGAACTGACAGTTGCTTGCTGATGTTCGGTGGTTCTCTCTGGGTACTCCGGCATCATCCACCCGTAAAACTGTCGTAGTCATGATTAGCCATTGTGCAAAAATATGTTACCTTAAACACCAATAAATAAATAACCTAATGGAAAATGGGTTTTATATTAACTTGCTGGGTGCTAAGGTTTCTACTGTTCTACCAAATAAGTGTTCATGTCGAAGAAGCAAGCAGAGTTCAAATCCTCGATACAGTAACTTTTTATTGCATCCTAATTTATAGCAAAACAATGTGTAAATAAAGAAAAACAAACATACATTTACAAAAACAACATATTTTGATCTGCGTGAGTCTTTTGACCCCGAATCCCTACTTTTCCTGTCCTGAATCACGATACGCCCTCATTCCATAAAATTGTGAATAATGGACCTGTTGGCTTTCGTATTCAGTCAAAATCTGAAAACAATAATTTAATTGCATCCCGAATACGTTGTGCCTTTCAATCTTGTTGCGTTTTGCAACTCCGTGTACTTTTTTCAAATTCAAGGACGAACTGTCATCTCCACCTCGGAGTGAAATTGACGTATAAACCAAAGCTGTCACAACATACCTCGTCGCTATTTCCTCGAATCATCGTGGATTAAACTTGATCCATGATTGTACCAAACAAATCATCCCATTTGAGAAATTGGCATTTTTTCACGGTAAATTGGCACAAATTTGATCACAGCCATTTCTCTTTTCAATCGAAACTCGGTCACTGTCATGTGCGTTGCGGGTGTTTCCTGCGTCCTACATTTTAACCGTTTCAATGTGGAAAGTTGGAAATATCATAGCAAAGCAGCTTATCTGCAGCAGTAAAAGGTTAATTCGCAACGAGAAATGTTCTTATAATTCATTCGCGCATGTTAAAAATACATGCCGGTACCAAAGTTACACAGTAACTTTAAAACAATCAATAATTGAAATAAATTGACGTCGAGAGTATTATCACGTGACCCCACAAAAATTGTGGAATTCTTGACCTATAAAAGCCAGCGCAGACGTCGATTTGACACTCTGAATGACGGGTTATTCCCAGCGAGAAATAACGATCTCAAAATATCAAGAATTGATCGAGAACAACCCTGAAACAAAAAAGGTGTATATCTCGTAGCACTTTAAGATGGGAGCCAGGGAAAATACTCCCTCGTTGCTGTTGCTTAGTGCAGTCCGACGACTCGAGTAGATGGGCGGTACAATGTTTCACCGGGCCAGAATGAAGGCTCACTCTGGCCAGCTGCAACATGTTACCATTATTTTATTAAGACTTTTAAGTTAAATCATTGGCACAATTACTTAGCCATATCAAAAATGATGGAGATTTATTAAATTCATACTATAAATTCTGGAATCAAATACAAATTAACCTCTTCAGAGATTTATAACTATTCTTTCGGCCCATTGTGTTAATTAGTCCAGTTTGGACTCAAAGTCACACATAGCTGCGTGTGTTGAAATTTGCAATGGTACACTCCGTCCTGAATTAGAGGAATCTACTATAACAGCTCTTGCTGTGAAGTCCGAAATTAAAATTGTAATTAACCCTGCCAATGCAAAGAAATTCTCACTAAAGAACCAGAAAAATTACTCAGGATCATTCCATTTTTATAAGGGACAATTAACCCTTCAAATCACTAGGATATTTGATTAATGGCATAAGCCTTACATTTGAATCTCAATTAACCCTGCCAAAAATCACATAAACTGGTTACTCCAGTGTGAGTCCTTCAACGGTCCCATTTATTACGAATCCTAGTCAAAACGTCCCCAAACCAAAACGTCCCCAAATGTTTTGGTCAAAAGTCCCCAAATAGTTGGTCAAAACGTCCTCAAAAATTAGTCAAAACGTCCCCAACAGTTGGTCAAAACGTCCCCAATAGTTGGTCAAAACGTCCCCATTGTTGTTTCTTGACTGAGGCCATTGAAAAAAACTTGGGATGTTATTTTAAAACAAATTTATTGTTTTACAAAACATTAATTATAAATATCCCCGCTTCTGTCAGGCCGATATTTATGCGTGCCTCCCCTAATTTCGCGCGTGCCTTACGGATCTCCTTTCAAAAGTGTCGCCCGACACTGATGCAGATGCCAAAGGCAGGCACGAGCGTTGATTGGGTTGGACGCGAGTTACGATCGATGATAGGGGTGGGGTGCCCTCCCCCCCCCCCCAAAAAAAAAATTAAATCTGTTATAAATGGAGACTTCTGGCGGGTTTTGGTACCCCAAAAAACGTTGTTTTTTTTGGGGGGGGGGGGGGCGTCGTTTTTAGCAGCATGTTTTGAATTCTCAAGTTCATCAGTGAGTATCCAGTGATTTAGAATTATAGCTTTTAACGGCACAATTCTTGAAGTGATAACTTTATTTCGTCAAGTTGATTTAATAAAGTTATTACTTCACGAATCACGCAGTCACATCCTTTGAAAGACGTACTAAGCGCAAAAAATAAAAATACATTATTTGAAGTTATTTTTGGACTGGCGGAGGGGCAGGCCTAAACCATTTGTAAATAGGGCCTATTAGCATCTCAGTAAATAATGCGAAATAATTCTAACATACGGCCTATTATGGCTTACACTACTACACTACGACAGAACCTGAAATTATTTCGCAAGTATTTATAGAAAAGCACCGCCCGTTTTTGCATAATTAACACAGTTTTTTCGCCAGACTTGCGAATGCTGAAATGCTTAAAAGGGTCACTCACCAGAATTTATGTTGGTCATAATTTTATTTAATGAAATAATTTCAACGAATTTTAAAGCACACACGTACAGTCAACACATTTAATTGACCATCCCGGTTTTTAACACTATCTTTGACATGAACCACTCAAATAATTGTATAGTGATCAAAGTAGGCATAGAACAATAGACTACTATTGTATGACAATCACATGGCTCGTGGAATAGCCAATCGGAATCAACACGATGAAGCGTTTAATTAAATTATTAAGAAAAAGTTGTGACAAATAGATGTAACGATAATTTATTTCTTGTTTGTTTGTGGATTTTATGCAGCGTTATCTAGTAATACTATTATGAAAACGTTAACTGATTTTTCCAGCTTATAGGAATATTTAGTTGAATTTTTCCCTGGATGAAATTTATTGCAAAAGGACTAAAAAATAAAATTGGTTTATGTCACCGATATTGTAAGTGGGAGTGTCCTGTTACTTTATTTATTCTGTCCAGATTTGTCATTTGTTAATTCAGAATAATTGTGGGATAATTCTGGCATGGTGGAAACACATCGTAGTTTATATGAATATTAGTTACAGTGTAAGTCACCAAAGTGTTTAAAATACAATACCAGAAGAATTATGGTAGTTTTTAGGCAACAATCATATTACATTTATATGGTTAATTTAGGGTTAATTATCCCAGATCTGTCTTTTTGTCATCCTTGAGTTATTTCAATGACCTCACTGTTTTCTCAGATTGGGTTGGTTTGCACGAGTTAATTATGACAGCACTCCGGACATTTGTGCTTGATTTCTCGCTGTGTATTTGTGACCAGTCAGTCTGAATTGTATCGAAACGACTGGGTCAGGTGGTGAATTTCCAATCAAAATTCCACCCGCCACCCCAACCAACACCTTTGTAAATTCATTGCACTGATATAGCTTGTCAAGTGTCCTCGGTATGGGTACCGTTTAGGTTGTGTGGGCGTTTTCTCATACCGCCCACAACGTAGACAACATTTTCCAAAATGAAACTCCCCATAGAGCAGTCATTATAATTATTCTACTACTCCTTTATTGGCTACACTGTACTTATGATACATATATCAAACAATAAAATCTACATTAGTAATTTACAGTGTAGTCCTAAAACACATATATTAGTTCTTATTAATTGCTCATTGCAAGTTTGGTTTTCCAGTCCATGATGGCTGCATAAATAACAACGGCTTACGGTAACAAAAACAGTTGATATGTTGAACTATCGCAGTTCTCAGACCACAAACACATGTTGCCAATTTTTTTGGATGTTATGAAAGTCACAGAAAATTAAAATTATACAATAGAATTAAAGTGCGTGGAGTCAGTGAGGATTGCCTCGCCACGCGGGAAACCATGCACCAAGCAAGGATTGAAACAAACTTTCCTGGCTGGGATCAGTGTACATTTTAAATAAATAAACATATGAATAAAGTTATAACAACTCTTTAAGCGTTTTTAAGTGTATGTCTGTGAATGGGGATTTTTTGGTCGTTGTGGGGGGGGGGGGGGGGGGTCGTCTACCATCACCCCGTCATCCGTTCTCCTGAAGGCAGACCAGATGGCCAAGGCCCAGCGTCCACTCCGCCTTATAGGCTCTTGGGTAACTCCCGTCTTTCAATAACACATATTGGTATAATTTTTCCTTTTTTATAACCGTTATGGATAATATGTGCTGGGGCTACTCCCAAATGACTGTTTGGGTTTCTTTTTCTTTTATTTTTTCTAAGGCAACCATCAAAGTGCGGTTTCAGTATTACCATATAAATATGCCCAGGTTTCTAAGTAAAATACAGAGCAGAATCTCGTAGTTATGCACAATTCCAAGTCACCTTCCAGTTCGAGGTTGTCGGGGGGGGGGGGGGGAGGGTGGGTCTGACCCCAGTACCTTACTGTCCGTGTGCACACTCAAAGCAAGAAGATTATTGACCCTCGCTTCCGACCGTGGATCCATTAGCAAGTAAAGATATTCGGGTTGATGGGGATTTCAATCCCACATCGTCCCAGTGCGCTTTCGGCGCCCTGAAACTTTTGATTCATTCATTCATTCGATAATTAATTCCAGTCTGTTGAAGTCCTGTTCATGCCCAGCCGAGAGCAGAGTATTGGTACAACTGACTTAGAATCATAGATTTCGACCGAAAAATAGTATAAACATTGCTAAATGAAATACGAAACTACGAAAGAAGAATAAATGAGTTGGGGACGTTTTGACCAACTCTTGGGGACGTTTTGACCAACTCTTGGGGACGTTTTGACCAATTGTTGGGGACGTTTTGACCAACTCTTGGGGACGTTTTGACCAATTGTTGGGGACGTTTTGACCAACTCTTGGGGACGTTTTGACCAACTCTTGGGGACGTTTTGACCAATTGTTGGGGACGTTTTGACCAACTCTTGGGGACGTTTTGACCAACTCTTGGGGACGTTTTGACCAAAAAAATTAGGGGACGTTTTGGTTTGGGGACGTTTTGACCAGCACCCATTTATTACAGAATTGTAAATTACTGAAGGACTGCAACTGTGCTAAACTGTTAGCACTTATAAAAATTGATAACTATTTAACCAGATATATTAACCCTTTTGCAACTGGTTATTTTGGTTTAGAAAACAAGCTTAGAATTGGATATGACTGGTAGAGTGCTAAATTAGTATTGATGATCAGAGCTTTGCTGATAAATAATCTGTTTATAGCGGGTTACCGGGGGGTGCCTGCAGGCTCTCTCCGATAATTCGTTATAAGGCAGATCTTAGAACCAATCTTTAATCCTTATGAATTACTGGGAAACACAAAAGAAATTAACGTGAAGATTTTATCTTGGACACTTTGGACTTCCTTTGAAGCCACATAGTGGCTTCTAGCACTATGTCAGTTAGCACTTTAAAGGTTTACACCCACTGCCAAACTGGTCACATAACAGTTTAATTGAGATTCAAATATAACTGGTTATTCCAATTACTGGAACTGCATATATAATTGGTTATTCCAGTAAGAGGGAAATTGTAAATAAAACTGGTCAATCCAATCAAATAAAGAAGCTGGTCACTCCAGCCACATGAAAGCGTAATTGGCTGATTCACAGCTGGTCACTCCAGTAAATTGTAAATATTGAGTTATTGTAAATGAAATAAGCTGGTGATTCCATTCATGGGGGAACTAAAAATAACCCCCCCGATAAATTATACAATGAGATGTGAATTAAATAAATATTAAGTAATTAAGTTTAAACAGAGTTCCTTCGATTCCTTTCAGATCTAGTCCTCCCCCCCCCCCCCCCCCCATAGGTTAAAATTGAACCTCGCATTGATGCCCCGGTTTCTAGTGAAGTTTAGGTCCCCTTGGGAGACTGCGTATCCTATACGGTTACAATTTAATTTGTATCCAGAGATACGAACCTGTCTTACTAGAAAATATAACATTAAATAAAATGGTTAAGAGTAAGAAAAATTAAGTAGAAGTTACCCAGGCTGATAGTGGTGATGAAACTAACTTGGACCAGTGTGCCTTAGATGAAAATAATGATTTAATGGAAAATGAAGCAAGAACAGATAATGCAAATGAGAAAAATGAAACAGTGATTTTAACTGCACATCAAACTTCTACAAGAAGTCATGAAAGAGAAGAGCTTGATGATAAACATGGTATAGGACTAGATACATGCTCGAATGAAAATGAACGCATGACTATTGATATGCGGGGGGCGATTGCACGTAGCGACAAGCAACGCAATAATTTTCATATGCGGGGAATGAGCGCATGTATGAATAATGATGATCGCATGAATTTTAATATGCGGGGCATGGATAAGGGACCAGGTGGTCAAATGGACACCGATTTCACATTGATGAACACCGAGGTACCTTTTGTAGAGAAGTATCACCATAGCAGAGCGGGTTCTGAAGCAAGAACAATCGACAAAGGACTTTTTAATTTTGATATACAGGAAATGGTTATGGATACTTGCAGTAAAAACGAACGCATGATTTTTGAAATGCGGAGAATGGTAAATGAAATCACTAAAGGATTTCGAGATGCAGTTAAAGAGTTGGTAAACATTACATTTAACTCCAGTGGGAATAACGATACTCAAGAGAGAATCACAAGAAATGGGGCTGGTGATACCAGGACTGCAAGACCCAGAGATCCCATTTACAGATCGGTGCGCAGTTACGAGTCCTGCGACGAAGACTCTACCGAAGTGAGTGATGTCGACTACAACTCACATAACAACAGTGAATTCTAGAGCACTTTCCAGTAATAAAAGTGGAATTTCATGTAAGTTACCTGTATTTTCCAGAAAGGAATATTGGCACATCTGGTATAACAGATTTGACGAAGTTGCAAATAGACGAGGGTGGTCAGATAGTGACAAATTGGATGAAATTTTACCTCGTTTACAAGGGCAAGCTGAAGATTTTGTATTTGGGCAATTGACCCATGAAGTACGGTCAGACTATAAGAAATTAGTGTCTGAACTAGCTAATAGGTACAGAAAAATAGAAACTTCTAAAACCTATGGAGTACAATTTCGGAACCGAAATCAGCAGACACATGAAAGGATTGAATAATTTGCAGTTGATTTGAAAAGGCTGTATGATAAAGCATACCCCAATAGAGATGTGGCAACAAAGAAGGAAGATTTACTCAGAAAAGTTTTGGAAGGCTTACTCGATCAAGAAGTAAGATTAAAGAACCCACCAGCATTGATGATGCTGTTCAAGTTATTAACTTCATAGAAACCAAAAAAACAGGAACAAGGGAGACTACTGCAATGACAGAAAATATAAAAGATTAACGCGAAAAATTAATTCAGACACAGACAGCTCAACAGAAGACTTTGATGATGAAATTAGTGTCACAAAGAAGGGTAAGGGAAATAAAGGTGTTCTCAGAAACACTAAAGTCACTGTTAGAAATGGAAAATCAGCTAAAATATCAAATAAAGTACCTGCATCTAAAAATCAATCAAATGAGAACGGTGACGAGAAATTCGAAAAGGTGCTGGCAGTTGTTTCTAATTTAGAAGAAAAAGTTGAAAATATCACAAAAGCGTCCAGTGATGTCGCTAAATTAAGTCAACCAAGAAATGTTACTGCAGAGCCACCCATTTGTTATTTCTACAACTCTCTAGGCCACATAAAGAGGCATTGTCCCCACTTTGCACAACGCAAACCTGCTTACAACGGTGTGTGGCAAGGGAACCAGTGCAATAGCAACAATGGAACATCGTTCAATAGAGGCAGAACGTCCAACTGGAGAACTCAAGAAAATTTCTTTGGCGGGCAAAACACCTCTCAAGCTACATGTAACTATAATCCTCAGCAGAGGGCACAACCCTCACACTTCAGGTGGAACAAAGACTACCAAAGACTACCAAACAATGGATCATTCCATTAAGGCTCAAGAGCCCAATGCAAGTAACACAGGAAATAAAGGTTTAAACTAGCTACGACTGACCCTACCGGTCGAGGGTTGGTCCAAGGAAATGAAACAGGAAATTACCAATTTGTAAATGAAAACAAAACTTTGAAAAAATTTTCCCACCCACCTAAATCAGAGGACGGTGAAATGGTTATTATAAAAAGGAAAGTTCCAAGAGCTGATGGAGTTTATGTAAATGGCGAAATCAAAGGCGTGAAATTAATTTTTACAGCTGACTCAGGAGCATCAAAAACTATAATTTCAGAGAAAATATTTAACCGAATATCCATGGGAGAAAGACCACCACTAATTAAAAGCTCATGTCTGAAAAGTGCGAATGGAGAGCCGATTCGAGAGCTTGGAAAAGGTACATTTGAAATTAAAATGGGAACGCTCAAGATAACCACAGATATCATAGTGGCTGAAATTGATGATGATGCCTTACTAGGAACAGACATATTGCAAGGGAAAGAAGGTCCAGCTGGCATATTGTTGAGTAAAGGCATAATCAAATTTAAGGAACATGATGTCCCCTGTATGCAAGTTGGCCTGGAAGAAAGCTACAAAATCCGTGCAGCTGATCATTATGTCGTGAAAGGGAACAGCGAGGCCATTTTAGATGTTTTAATAGATAGACCGCCTTGTGAAGTTGAACTTGGTGAAGTACTTCTTGAACCCACCCCATCCTTCACTGAAAGCACTTCCTTACTAATGGCGCCTTGTATAGCAGATATTACAAATAATACAACAGCAAAGGTTAGAATCATGAACCTCTTTCCAACTGATGCGCATGTCAATCAAGATGCAGTGATTGGAAGAGCTGAGACTTTTACTAGCACTGCAGAAGTAATTGATTGTGAAAATCCTGAAGAATCTACCAACTTCGCCTACATGCGCAGAATACAATTTAGCAAAGCGCATGATGAATCAACTAAATTTGATGCTGAACATTTTGCTAATGTGAAAAGGGTCAATAATGCGAGTGCATCGCATCATGTACCAGATCACCTGAAAGAAATGTTTGAAAGTGCCTCGGCAAATTTGTCACGCCTTGAGCAAGGGAAGCTATCATCTACACTCAATCAATATCAGGATGTATTTTAAAAAAATGAAGCTGATCTGGGATGTACTAACATAACTGAACACGCGGTAGAAACAGGCAATGTAAAGCCGATCAAACAACCACCACGGTGGGTACCTATCGCTTATGCAGAGGAGGAAAGGAAGATGATTGAGCAATTAGAAAAACAGGGAACCATCCAGAAATCAAATTCACCGTGGGCTTCTCCAATTGTTTTAGTCAAGAAAAAGAATGGGAAGTTACGCCTATGCTGCGACTACCGAAAGGTTAATGAGGTCACTGTGAAAGATGCTTTCCCATTACCAAGAATACAAGACTGTTTAGATGCTATTTCAGGCTCTATACTCTTTTCAACATTAGACTTAACAGCTGGGTATCATCAAGTACCCGTAAAGAAAGAAGATTTATGCAAAACAGCATTTTGCCACCCGTTACGGATTATATGGATACACCATGATGCCTTTTGGAATGGCCAAGAGTTACTCACCTTTTCAGCGATTGATGGAAATTGCCCTGCATGGACTACAATGGCAAACATTACTTGTATATTTTGATGACATTATATGTTTTGGGAAAAATTTCCAAGAACACACTGAAAGGCTAACCGAAATCTTGGAAAGAATTAGAAAAGCAGGGTTGAAGATAAAGCCTGAAAATGTAATCTGATGCAACCTGAAGTGACCTTCCTGGGACATGTAATATCTAAAGATGGAGTGAAACCAAATCCAGACAATGTCCAAAAATTAAAATCATGGCCGAGGCCCAAAACCATACATCAAATTTGTCAATATATTGGGATGGGTTCATATTACCAAAGATTTATAAAGGACTTTGCAATTATCTCGAGACCACTGGTGGAGCTTACCAAAAAAAAATAAGAAATTTATTTGGACAACCGAGTGTCAAAATTCATTTGAAAAATTGAAAGAGGAATTGAGCAGCCCATCTGTAATGGCCTACCCAAGAGATGACGTTGAATACATTGGACACAGATGCTTCAAATACCAGCATCGGCGCAGTACTCAGTCAGAGACAAAATGGAATGGAAAGGGTCATAGCATATGGGAGCCAAGCTCTGAATTAGGCCAAGAAAAACTACTGCTCACTGATAAGGAACTGTTAGTGGTCCGTTACTTTGTAGAATACTACAGACAGTATTTACTTGGACGACGCTTCTTGATCAGAACTGATCATCAAGCAATCATATGGCTTTTCAGTTTCAAGGAACCTAAAAGTAGAATAGCTCGATGGATAGAAATACTTTCCGACTATAATTTCTAAATAGAGCACAGGGCTGGAAGGAAACACTTGAATGCAGATGCAATGTCCCGTTGTGAAAATCCGAGAGAATGTGAGTGCCACAAAACTGACCATCTGGAGCCTCTCAAGTGCGGCCCATGTAAAAAGTGCAGAAAAAGATCCCTCGAATGATGAGCTCTTGGGATAAATTTACAGATACAGAATCCATCACCTCAAGCTTGGCAGAGGGTAAGCCACAAGAAAATCCAGCACTGAGGAAAGTCGAAACCAGGTCAGCTGGCAAAAATAAACCACGATTAGAACCAGAGTCTGGTCATATTTTTATGCCATGGACGAATCAGTATACTGATAAGATGTTACAAAAACTCCAAAGGGAAGATACCGACATAGGGGTAGTCTATACTTGGATGGAAAATAAAGCACAACCAAAATGGAGTGATGTGAGTTCAGCAATAAAGTACTGTGTAAGATTTTTCACTGCAGAGATAATACAGGAACCTATCTTCAACTGTTAGCACCCAAAGTTCTATGGGAGGAAGTCCTGCTACAGATGCATCAAAACATTCTGTCTGGACATCTTGGAAACAAGAAGACAAGGGAGAAAACTTTACAACGTTACTACTGGTTTGGAATCAGCAAAGACATACGAATTTGGATTGTAAAGTGTCCTGAATGTGCAGCAAACAAACCACTTGTTAAACATCCAAAAGCACCACTGGGAACCATGAAAACAGGATCACCACTTGACCGCTTGGCAACTGACCTTTTAGGCCCATTACCCTTGACACCCCAAGGGAATAGATACATCCTACTAGTAACAGATTATTTTACTAAATGGGTCGAAATTTTTCCAGTGCCCAATCAAACTGCTGAAATTTGTGCTAACAAGATATTAAATGAGGTCATAACTCATAAGTAGGTTCGGTTGTACTCTCACACTCCACTCAGAGCAGGGTCGAAATTACGAAGGGGAGATCTTCCAAGAACTGTGCAGATTACTTGAAATATGGAAGACCAGAACAAGACCCTATAACCCCAAATGCAATGGCCAAATTGAACGATTCAACTGCACCTTGTTGAGAATGATTAAGGCTTACTTAAAGGGTCAACAGACTGACTGGGATTTAAATTTAGGGTGTTTAGCTGCTGCCTACAGAGCCACACCCCATGATTTAACTCAATTAACACCCAACCTCCTGATGCTAGGCTGTGAAGTGTGACTCCCTTCTGAAATTGTGTTTGGGGGTAGAAGTATTGATGAACAAGAAATAACCAGTTATGGGGACTATGTAGAAAAGTTGAGAAACAGAATGCAAGAAGCCCACATTGTTGCCAGAAATCACTTAAATAAATCTGTTAAGAGACAAAAAGACTTGTATGATGTCAAAGTGTTAGTAAACAACTATCAAAGTGGCGACCTTGTCTGGTACACGAACGAAGCAAAGATAAAAAGTATTTGTCCAAAACTTCAACCCCTTTATGAAGGCCCATTTTTAGTTTTAGAGAAAATTAATGAATTAATTTACAGGATACAACTTGATGAACAAGGTAAGCAAAAGGTGGTTCATCACAATGAGCTGAAGCCCTACCACGGTGATGAAGACTTGAAGTGGAAGAAAGCAGCACTAAAGACGTTTCAGTCTACCAAACATTATAGTTATAATTAAATGTTGGTAAGAGATGTCAAAAATTTGTCTACTACAAAGCCGACACTCTTAAGTATTTTTTTCTACTTTCCTTTCAGGATGTCACATCTCAGCAAGTCTTTTGTGAGCCTATGGGAAGAGCTTATAGATGCAATGCATGTAAATATGAGGGCGAGAGGGCTCGAGTGCTTGCACACATCTTTAAATACCACACCAAATTAGAAAGGGTGCCTTTTTACTGTTCCCTGTGTTTGTTTTAGACAGCAAACGAAAGAGACTTGAGAAAACATGTGTCAGGCTATACCTTACATAAGATGAAGAAAGAAGAAATGGAGGAAAGGGGTGAAGTTGTTGCTGACGACAGCATATTTCTAAAGAAGAGTACAGACCCAATCATTGCATTACAATATATGACACCACTGAGCAAGTTACAGTCAGAGAAATTATGGGCACAGAGAGCAAAGCCAAAGGGGGGCAGCAAGAAAACTACATGTACCACTATCACTGCAAACAGAAATTGACATCCTGCAAGAAGCCATAACAATCACAAATATACCACTCACAGACAAAGAGACAACAGAAAACATATTACCCCAACTATTGGGAACAGAAAACATCAATAAAGACACACCCAACCAGTACCCACAACCACAGACAACGATGCAAACCCTTCCAAGGAGCCAAACACCAGTCTTACCACAAGCAGCTACATGTACAGATAAAATAACAACAACTTCAGTAGCAACATGTGAATCATAACCACCGAAAAACACCATCATAACAAAGCCAGCACCAGAACATATAGACGCAACAAAACAAGAGCACCACTACAACCTCACATCTTCCACCTGCAACTCATATACACAGCATTCCATCTACTTCTACCAGCGAACAGCCACTAAACTTAATCGTTCAAGAAGCGCCAGAAGAGCCACTGGATCTGAGAGTTGTGAAGTTTGCAGATTCTGTCATGGAATTACCAGACCAAGAAGATGCACAATCTGTTGTTTCTGCATTTTCGACTTGTTCTTCATCATCTTCGTCATCGTCTTCTTCTTCCTCATCAGCTTCTTCTAATAGTTCCGTGCTAACCACATCATCCTCTCTGGGGGCTACGGCTGCTAACGAGTGTACTTCAGGCAATGTAAGTTCACAGATGACTGAGTTACAACAAACACTTTTGCGTGTCGTGGACACTATCAGTTTGAACACCAAGCAGATAACTCTCATGCTGGAATTTTCAAAACAGCAACCTCCACAGAAAGCAGACACTTTCGGTGATAGCATCAACACCTTGAATAAGTCAGTTCAAGAATTAGTTGGAAAAGTTGGGACACTTTCAGAACAGGTAGAGAAAAACACAAGGGCTATTCACACTTTCCGGCGATCAACTAGTAATACTGCTACCAGACCAGCAGCACGACCAATGAGAGAGATACAGAACACAGATACTACAAGATCGACCAATTTCCATCATCAGAAAGAACGAGAGAAGAGACACCACACTAAACCTTATCATTCTTATAAACATTATTGCCGTTATTAATATTTGGAGTAGAGCACATCCAGGCCAAATTACAATCAAATTGTCTATAACAATGCACAGCTGTCAGCTGGGATGACATGATTTTTTTGAAAATTTTGTCTCCTTGGTTGAAAGTTCGGCATTCAAAAACAAAATGAATAATTTCTCATGCAAGTATCTGGCATAAAATATAATAAAAAAAAATAGCATAATAATATTTAAAATGCTGATGCATAGCTGTCAGACATGCTGACTAGGTTTTAAAAATTTGGTCGCCATAGCTGAAAGTGTGGCATTACATTTCCCCTGCTATTTGCAAACAGCGCGACCCTTGTGTGTTAAATTTTTTTTTTAATCTAATTTCACTTCGAAGTGTCCCTATTTAACCTAAAGCAGTACAGTACTGTTATCCTCTTAGGCATTATTAACTCTGTCCCACCTTTGGCAATCAGAATTGCACTGGGCCTGTGCAACCTCAACATTACATTATTTCATGCAACATTTTGTCCGGTGTGTTCGTGAGGACACTGAACACATTTGGCAGAGGGTAATGTGAAATAATGGACCTGTTGGCTTTCGTATTCAGTCAAAATCTCAAAACAAAAATTTAATTGCTTCCCGAATACGCAGTGCCTTTCAATCTTGTTGCGTTTTGCAACTCCGTGTATACAACAAATTCAAGGACGAACTGCCATCTCCAACTCGGAGTGAAATTGACGTATAAACCAAATCTGTCAGAACATACCTCGTTGCTATTTCCTCGAATCATCGTGGATTACAATTGATCCATGATTGTCCCAAACAAATCATCCCATTTGAGAAATTGGCATTTTTTCACGGTAAATTGGCACAAATGTGATCACAGCCATTTCTCTTTTCAATCGAAACTCGGTAACTGTCAGGCGCGTTGCGCGTGTTTCCTGCGTCCTACATTTTAACCGTTTCAATGTGGAAAGTTGGAAATATCATAGCAAAGCAGCTTATCTGTAGCAGTAAAAGGTTAATTCGCAACGAGAAATGTTCTTATAATTCATTCGCGCATGTTAAAATACATGCCGGTACCAAAGTTACATAGTAACTTTAAAACAATCAATAATTGAAATAAATTGACGTCGAGAGTATTATCACGTGACCCCACAAAAATTGTGGAATTCTTGACCTATAAAAGCCAGCGCAGACGTCGATTTGACACTCGGAATGCCGGGTTATTCCCAGCGAGAAATACCGATCTCAAAATATCAAGAATTGATCGAGAACAACCCTAAAACAAAAAAGGTGTATATCTCGTAGCACTTTAAGATGGGAACCAGGGAAAATACTCCCTTGTTGCAGTAGCTTAGTGCAGACCGACGACTCGAGTCGGTGGACGGTACAATGTTTCACCGGGCCTGAATGAAGGCTCATTCTGGCCAGCTGCAACACGTTACCGTCATTTTATTAAGACTTTTAAGTTAAATCATTGGCACAATTACTTAGCCATATTAAAAATGATGGAGATTTATTAAATTCATACTATAAATTCTGGAATCAAATACAAATTAACCTCTTCAGAGATTTATAACTATTCTTTAGGCCCATTGTGTTAATTAGTCCAGTTTAGACTCAAAGTCAAACAGAGTTGCGTGTGTTGAAATTTGTAATGGTACACTCCGTCCTGAATTAGAGGAATCTACTATAACAACTCTTGCTGTGAAGTCCGAAATTAAAATTGTAATTAATCCCTGCCAACGCAAAGAAATTCTCACTGGTCGTACCAGAAAAATTACTCAGGATCATTCCATTTTTATAAGGGACAATTAACCCTTCAAATCACTAGGATATTTGATGAATGGTATAAGCCTTACATTTGAATCTCAATTAACCCTGCCAAAAATCACATAAACTGGTTACTCCAGTGTGAGTCCTTCAACGGTCCCATTTATTGTAGAATTGTAAATTACTGAAGGATTGCAACTGTGCTAAACTGCATGTTAGCACTTATAAAAATTGATAACTATTTAACCAGATATATTAACCCTTTTGCATCTGGTTATTTTGGTTTAGAAAACTAGCTTAGAATTGGATATGACTGGTAGAGTGCTAAATTAGTATTGATGATCAGAGCTTTGCTGATAAATAATCTGTTTATAGTGGGTTACAGGGGGTGCCTGCAGGCTCTCTCCGATAATTCGTTATAAGGCAGATCTTAGAACCAATCTTTAATCCTTATGAATTACTGGGAAACACAAAAGAAATTAACGTGAAGATTTTATCTTGGACACTTTGGACTTCCTTTGAAGCCACATAGTGGCTTCTAGCACTATGTCAGTTAGCACTTTAAAGGTTTACACCCACTGCCAAACTGGTCACATAACAGTTTAATTGAGATTCAAATATAACTGGTTATTCCAATTACTGGAACTGCATATATAATTGGTTATTCCAGTAAGAGGGAAATTGTAAATAAAACTGGTCAATCCAATCAAATAAAGAAGCTGGTCACTCCAGCCACATGAAAGCGTAATTGGCTGATTTACAGCTGGTCACTCCAGTAAATTGTAAATATTGAGTTATTGTAAATGAAATAAGCTGGTGATTCCATTCATGGGGGAACTAAAAATAACCCCCCGATAAATTATACAATGAGATGTGAATTAAATAAATATTAATTAAGTTTAAACAGAGTTCCTTCGATTCCTTTCAGATCTAGTCCCCCCATAGGGAAAAATTGAACCTCTCATTGATGCCCCGGTTTCTAGTGAAGTTTAGGTCCCCTTGGGAGACTGCGTATCCTATACGGTTACATAATAAATAACAACTCACTAATTTGATGAGTTGAACCACGAAACTCTATTCAACTGGATTGATGGAACGTCAGTGAAAGATGGTGTTAAGGCGTGCAATGCACAAACTCCCCTTAATCTATGACGTTTGATGACATGAAAATGTTAGGATGTGACTGTAGTCACAACGTAAAAGGATTCACTTCATCAAACGTCATTGTCTTTACCTGGGAGAAATGTTCGGGACACTCTATCAACTTTCCGATCTCGGCACTTGTTTTTTTTTTTTCTTTTTGTCAAAAATAACAATTAAAATATGTTGTAAATATCCAATTTGTATTTCCGCGAAATATGTACACACCATCAACGAGGTGTGGGCAAGCCCTGGGTCCACCAAAGTCCTGGCCTTATTAAAAAATAATGAAAATCGAATGGCAATTTTTGTGAATAGCGGTGGCCGGTTTTAGCCCTTACGTTGGGCAAAGGGTTAAAAAACTGTTTATCTATACACATATGTACCATACCCGGTGTTATCATTTCAAGAATTCTTTTCTTTACGAATTTCGGCATCTGCATCAGTATCCCGACTCTTTTGAAAGGGGGCCCCGTCAAAGAATTAACCCTGATGCCCGAATTCCCTCTGTGCATTCCAGCCAACCAGTCGCATGGAAGTAGTGAAGTTGACCAACTGATATTTTCAACGTTGGGTCTCGAAGGCCGCACTTTGAAAATATTAATTGCTATGCCCCCAATAATGAATATTGAGTGTTCCCATGGCTGAATTGAACGGAAAAGGAAGAGTGCATCATGTATAGACGGGTTATAAATCTAAAGTTCCATACAGGGATTGAGGGTGTATTTCGTACCATGTCAATGATGGGGTGAGCGATGGTGGGGTATTGTCATAGCAGATCATTCACACACTGATGTATAGACCCGCCTTGGTGGGATGGTAGGAATACAATAAATACATCTATACGACTTGGACTAACACACCTCTGATGTTGAAAAACGTTCTCACTTTCACATTCAACAACTGTCTCCACTGTGCTGAATGAATGTTTTGGTATGGAGTGGAATTTTGTTATATATGAAGCGAAATATGTGATCTTTCTCGATTTTAAAAGTTGTGGAAGAGAGAAATTGTGGGAGAGAATATTCGGTCGCATCTTTAAAGAAACACCTGCTCATCCCGAATAAGATTGCAATGGCGGGAACCCAAATATAAGAAACATGATATGTCACCGTGTGTTTTCCGTGTTCAAATTTGACGATTTCCCAACTACCGTCCAGTTCCACGCTCAATTGAAAAGGCATATTTTATTTGCCCCCCCCCCCCCCCCCACACACACACCTTATATTTCAACTCTCACAATTTTGAAAGGACAACCAGTGCCAATATTTTCAGTCTTTTCTAAAATAGACACTGTGGCATTTTTATTGAGGGTTTCAAAATCAATAAATATTGCCCCAATCAGCTGATCTCCTTCAGTTTATGCTCTATTAAATGTTGAGGTAAAATCCGCTTGAGGGCGCTTTTGCCTCCATTTCGTGTATTGTAACCTGACAGGGGTATGTTCGGAGGGTTTGTTCAATTGAATCGGAGTATCACGAATTACGACGAACAACCAGACAATCCCTCCAAATCACCAAAAACGACTTTATTTACTACGGACTCTCCATTTTATCGGCTTAGCACGTAGTGCTATGATACCTAGACGCACAGGGGGTGAGTTCGATTGAATAAGAGTATTTTTCTGGCTTGGACTTCCCCCAGAATCCTCGTTTAATTCGTAGAATTACCACAAAGAACCCGACAAGTTGTACTATTTCGAATTCTTTCAGAATTCTATGCTTCTATCTATATATACCATAGTTTTTCGTCCATCCGACCATGTTCCTTTGTCCTGGAGTATACTCCGGTAGCGTAGAAGAGCCCATCAACTGAAACAGATTTGCTTATTGTTACTATATTTATCTTTTCTGGTCTGTTCTTGTTTGTTCTGACCCTATTCCGAGTACTCTTGTTGTTCATTTATCTAGATCACCCAAGCAGTTCACTTTACTGGCGCTAACTAACCAATCAGATTGCTTGATTTCCCATAATCTGTATACAGAGTCATCTCCCTTGTGTATATCAAAATCCTATATCATTCCCAAAGCCAATAAGCTATCGAGCAGTTACTGATAAGTCATGAACGACTCGATGCCCATCGGGCAAATAAGCTTTTGAGCAATTGCTCGATCGAGTGACTCGACATATTGCTCGAATGCTTATTGGGAGAATTTCTGATAGGTATGTATTGGGGTGGCCTAGAAGGCTGGGCCAAACAAGTAATAGTAGCCTTAGATAAGTATCCTATAAAAAGTATCCACAAATACTGTATTTAATACAATACCAGGCCATAGATATCCTCAGATACCGAAATGAGTTGACGAGCACTATGTCGAGTCACTTGATCGAGCAGTTGCTCGATAGCTCATTTGCTCGGTAGACTTCGATCGTTCGAGCAGTATGTGCGAGTCACTCGATCGAGCAATTGCTCTAAAGCTCATTTGCTCGATGGTTTCGAGTCGTTCGAGCAATGACTTTTCAGTAACTGTTCAATAGCTTATTGGGAGAATTTGGGGTAGGTATTTCCTGGGGTGGCCTAGAAGGCTGGGACAAGCAAGTAACAGTATCCTTAGATAACTATCCTATAAAAAAGTATCCTCACATACTAATACAATACCAGGCCATAGATATCATCAAATACCGAAATGAGTCGACGAGCAGTATGTCGGGTCACTCGAACATGACTTTTCAGTAACTGTTCAATAGCTTATTGGGAGAATTTGGGATAGGTATGTCCTCGGGTGGCCTAGAAAGCTTGGCCAAACAAGTAATAGTTCCTTAGATAAGTATCCTATAGAAAGTATACCCAAATACTAATACAATACCAGACCACAGGTATCCTCAAATACGGAAATGAGGCTAAGAGCAGGAATTACTCTATAACTCATTTGCTCGATAGGCTCAGAGTCGTTCGAGCTATATGTCGAGTCACTCGATCGAACAATTGCTCTAAAGCTCCTTTGCTCGATGGGCTTCCAGTCGTTCGAACAATGACTTATCAGTAACTGCTCGATAGCCTATTGGCTTTGGGAATGATATAGGCTTTTGATATACACAACGGAGATAATTCTGTATACAGATTATGGGAAATCAAGCGATCTGATTGGTTAGTTAGCGTCAGTAAAGCGAACTGCTTGGGTGATCTAGATAAATGAAACAACAAGAGTACTCGGAATAGGGTCAGAACTAGGAAGAACAGATCAGAAAAGCTAAAGCTGTTCCAGTTGATAGGCTCTTCTGCACTACTGGAGTATATAAAGGAACATGGTCAGGTAGACGAAAAACTATTGCATATATAGATAGAAGCAGAGAATTCTGAAATAGTACAACTGTCACTTTGTTTGTGGTAATTCTACGAATTAAACGAGGATTCTGGGAAAAAATCCAAGCCAGAAACATACTCTTATTCAATCGAACTCACCCACTGTGCCACTCGGTATCATAGCACTATGTGCTAAGCCGGTAAAATGGGGAATCTGTAGCAAATAAAGTCGTTTTTGGTGATTTGGAGGGATTGTCGGGTTGTTTGTGGTAATTCGTGATACTCCGATTCTATCGAACATACTTTCCGAACATACCCCCTGTCTTGTAATAGGCCTTTGGCGAACATAGCAACCATGTGCTACCATAGAAACCAAGATGGCGACCTCCAGTATACAAAATGGACGACGGAAACATATCATCCTAACAACACGCGCTGCGCATGCGCACCCACACCACGTATCACTATGGGATGACGTCATAAGATGGCCGCTCGAGCGATTTACCATGACAACACAACATGGCGCCACCAGATCACGTGAAATGACGTCACTTCCGCCCCCCCCAATGGGGCCCGGTTCATCGCCCTCCAACTACTCAGGCCCCTAACCATTTCCTATGTTCCTCATGTAGTCAATAATCACTGTCCAACGAAATGTTTAATGAGGACATGTACCCCCACATGCACAAAACCCTTTGAAATATTTCTTCTCTATATTGAATGAGAATGGAGTACAATTCTCTAACCTCCCCATTCGTACCACGTATGTTCTTCGGTTACTCTGTGTAGTTGATACAAAGCATCGTATGTTTTATTCCTTCAGCAAGCTTTCTGTGCGGAACAGAGACACCAAAGAGAAAACATGTGCGGATAGGGCATAGAATATACGGAATATATTAGGACACGGGGGCTAGCATTAGGGTCTCGAAACATGCCATAAACTGGTTGAGATTCAAGTGATTTAACTCTTTGAAACTGGATCATAATACGTCCTATTTTGCAGAATTAATAAATGTTACCTAAATTTGTGGGGTAGAACAGTTTATATTTTCAACGTGCAGCTAAAGGTCATCACGTTGAAAATATTAACTGGTATCCTCCAAAAGTCAATGTTCACTCTTTCCATGTATTCTACTGAGGTGCCAGGGAATTCAAAGGGCTAAAGTGAGGCTATATATTTGATGACTTCTTTGATTTCATTTGCGACTTTCTTCGCCAATTCATTCTTCCAAAAGGGAAAGCATTACTTTTTGGCAGTAAAAAAATAATTCTTGATGGGTGAGCACACTTTATCACAAACAGTTGGGCTTTAGGATTAAATTATTTTGAACCCCAGTACAAATCAAAAGTATACTCGCTTAGCCTATTCGACCAGTATTACATGCAGCGATCTTAACTTAGGGCAGAAATGGTTACTGCATTGTAATATGACAATTGGCGTGGAGGTTTTTTTAAACACTGGTTTGTTTGATCATGGTACAAGGCGGAATTTTTATATCAAAACACACTGCTACCAATTTCCACCACAGACAAGAAACATGGAGGGCGGTGCCCTCTTCCTATTGTGTTTGAATTTGGGTGTCTTTGAAGATTTCAACACGATATGATTTTATTTGTGGGTTTAAATGTCGGTGTTTTTAAAGATTTCAACACGAAATGAGTTTATTTCTGTTATCTTAATGTTCCCTTTTCAAGCCTGTCAAACAGTATCCAATACCACATTGAAAATTATTGACAGAGCTGAAAGCGCCGTTAAACGGATGGACAGACGGACGGACTGCAAGGCGGACAGCAAGACGGATGGACGGACAGGCACAATACAATTTACCGCACTTTTTAAAAAAAAAACGTGGGGTATAATAAAAAGATAAAAACATATTACTACCTTATGAATAAAATGTTTCGTTGTAAAAAGTTGTGAACTCAAGAAAGAGTTCTTGAAAATGGAAGTATGCGTAAGTGAAGGTCCAATTGAGAGGGATCTACCAACGCGAAAAACGTCAGACTCGTGATGAAACTTACATACTTGATGATCCCTATCGCTTCTATATGTCATAAGGATTTCGATATCCAAACCACGTGGCAGGTTACTTATGAGATTCAATCAGTTCACAGCTTCTCTTATGGGCACATTTCCGCTTGTAACAAGTCGTGTGGGTGATAATGACACCTCTTTTACAATGTAATGGTTAACCCGTTACCCCCCAGTTGACACCCTACCAAGACCAATGACGGTAGTTTGCATTCTGACAATCCGACACCATGGGAGAGAGAGAGAGAGAGAGAGAGAGAGAGAGAGAGAATTTGGCCTATTAAAGTTTTGGAGATCTGCATGCAACAACCAGCTGAGGAATTCAGTGTCAGGTAGGGGAAGGAGTTTGCATTTCTGACAATCTAACACCATGGGGGGGGGGGGGGGGGGGGAGAGAGAGAGAGAGAGAGAGAGAGAGAGAATTTGGCCTATTAAAGTTTTGGAGGTCTACATGCAACAACCAGGTGAGGAATTCAGGGTCAGGTAGGGGAAGAAGGTTGGACAAAAAACCCACTGAAAAAAAAAATTATACCCACCTCCACCCCCCCCCCCCCCCCCCCACACCATTGGGAACAACACCCACAGACAGACAGACACATAGAGAGATAGAAACAGACCGACAGCAATTGGGAATCACGTGGGGAAGGAGGTTGGACAGAATCCCTATTTACAAATATTACCCCATCCCCATCCACCCATCGGATAAAACCCCAATTATTTCACATAATGGAACACAAATAAAAAATAACATCAAATGTGATAAAATTTTATTCTTTAAAGGTACAAGCGGTTTTCAAACTTACTTTTTACAAACTTTTAACAATATCCTAACCAACATTTTACAACAGTTATAACTTTTTACAACATTTTTACATCGTGTTTTACGTCCCCAGCGGACGGAGAGGACGATTTGGTTTTGTAGGAGTCAGCTGTCGCCTCTGTTGGTTAGACGTCCTTGATAGTGAGCTACTGAAGCCTCTTCAAATCACTCGTGATGTATTACTGGATCTGGGATATCCCCCCCCCCCCCCCCCCCCCACACACACTTCTGATTATCGTACCATTTGTTGTCTAATGGCAACAATTTTGGTGAAAACAAGTAATGAGGGTTTCGTCCGCTTTATGTTATCAGATTTTATCCGTTGGGGATTTGTCCGCGGAGATTTGTCCACGCATCAGTTAATTCACACGAAACAACCCGTCTCAAAATGTTGGTTATGCCCATCAACACGATTTAATATCAGATATTAACATTTCCTGTGATCTTATCGAAACTGTCGGACCCGCCCTTCCTCATCAGTCACATAGCTCTGATGGCAATTTGCGCCATGGTTGTTTTCAGATATCACATTCTCCTTATCCCCCAAACTATAGGTAACTGTGTTTGGACTTTTTTCAAAGTTCTTCACACTCACATCTCCTTCTGAATGGACGGTTTTATATATTATTAATAATATTATATTCTTACAGATTGAAATTATAAGTTAGAGAATTCGGGCTGTCGCGTCACCGTCAAGAATGCTCTCAAAAATAAGTTGAACATGCCATGAGGAGCCATGACAACGTTTTCTGAAAGACAGAGGCGGAGAGAGAAAGGGGGACAGACAGGCAGGCACAGGCAGGCAGGCACAGGCAGGCAGGCAGTTCAGACTAATACTGTTTACCAATCTGTCACTGCAATGTTATTGGCAATTAGTGGGAATTCGGTGCACATTACGTTTAGGATGTGATCGAAGACTCCCTGTGGTGATTAGCGTCTACGAAGGCGGGCCGGGGAAAAATGTAGATTTTGGGCCCCATATTTAACAATGTTCCCCATCGGTCGAAATAATGTTTTGTCCCGATGGGGGAAGGGGGGTGGGGGTGGTTGAATAACGCATCAAAATGGTCGTTTTTCTCAAAGCAGATGTGCATGTATCCGAAACATAACTTTGTGTATTGTATTCCTGCTACACCACTACGGAACGTGGGCCGTCTTTGGTATCAGTGTGCTGGTGTCCTTGTCACAAGGTGCTTCCATTTCTAAATTCTTCCAAGGGTCATGATTGTGAAGATTCTCCAACACAGCAGCTTCCAGCATCGTCCTCTGTGTATTCCTTCTGCACCGAAACTAGCCACACTTTTCCACGCGCTCTAGCAAATCAGAAGGCGCCAAGCTAAATGTACCGAGTCGAAATGCAACAAGTACAGACGATACAGAAGACTTTTCGAAATCAGGGTCCGCATATTTACGACACTTTTCCTGAATCTTATCAACTACGTCTGTGTGCGTCAAAGGGAAAACTCACGTAGACCATACAAAAAGTGGAGCCGGGATTAATAAAAATATTATCAACTGCGCCATGCTTGGGGCTTTGGCTCCGAGGTCCATCCAGATACGTTCACAGTGTCATAGAAAATTAAAAATTCAAGCTCTTGTGGAATGGGCCATCTACAGCGCAATGCTATTTGCAACCAAATAAGCCTGATCTCATCAGGAAACACTTTACGGGCCCTGATTCTTCAACTATTCTGTCTAACCTCATTCCATTTACTCCATGACAGTTAGGTGGCTATAAGCTGACCCTTTCTGGGTCAAACTCGATCACTATAATGCCGAATGGCCTTCATCAAATGAGTCGAGTGTTCTTCGGTTATGCTCACGTGATTTATTTGTTCGAATTTTCCCTGAAATCGTGTTTGTTGCATCTCAGGGTCCTATTTTTCTGTTTACTCACTTGAATTTGGTTATCAGGGGGAACACAACTCTTGCTTTTAACTGTCGTCGACCTTTAATACCAATGTAGCCTCAGTTACACCCACTCCGACACTATTCTGCCAATATCAAGTCCTGCCATGACCCTGTATACCTAAGTATTTCCATGACTGTCTCTGAAAGCACAAATTCGATCGTTCAAATTGACCCGTTAAGAACAAACAATGAATCAGATAATTACAGTCAATTACTTTACAGTCTGCTGCTTGTTCCTATACTGTCTGACTCCTCTCATAAAAGATATCTATGGACAGGGTCACGTCCTGGATATGGGTCTGTAGTATAAACCATTCGTCAAAACGGGGAGTGGATTTTTAAACGATAGATTTGGACAAAGGTGACCACATTTTAATTACTTACTTACTTTTGTGGCAACAGATATATACGCCGCGGCATCATTCTATGGGTTAGCCACGAATAATATGAACTCTGCGATGACCGAGTTCACGATATAGTCCAGGCATATTAGACATAAAAACGAGAAAGTAAGGAAAAAAATCGGAGAAAGCTGATTTTTTTATATGTTTCCGGGACACACATTGCGGATAAAGTGTGAAAAGTCCCCGCGAATCCGAGTTGAGCTTTTTTAGTTATAGCGTTTTTTTGATGAAAAAAAAAAATTTAAAAAAAATTCGACCCAGCTCCATATTTCTCATTCTTATTCGCCTTAGTAGGGTGAGAATCATAAATATCGTGCTGAATTATATTGAGAATACATATCCCCAACAGAAAATGCCAACTTTGTACCAATCCTCACACTTAATGGTGAAATATTCACGAAAATGTACAAAATTACGAAAAAAACTTTATTGTTTTCATACACACAACGGTACACAACGTCCATTAAATCAAATCTACGACTACTTTGGGAGTTAAATTATATATCGAAAATTGCAGAAAAGCAGTGGCTTTATAATGATATATAACAATAGTCATTTATTCCATAATGAACTGGTGAAACGTGTGAAATATTAACCATACCCCCTAAACTCAAATTCAAACGGCATCGACTTTTCTCATTCATTGTGTTTGAAGAAAGCCGAACACTAGATAACATAGACTGCACAGAAGTCAATGAAATATTCTGTGGACTTGCCAGAGGTGACTGTACAACAGCTGACGCTGTCAATCAAGAAAGTGTCAACCACCTACTGTCAAAATTACACGAACTGCTCCAGAATGCGTCCGTAGGACGCACAGGAAAGCTTTGGGTATAATACTACGAGCAAATAGGTCTTCTCCAGTTGTTCTTGAGAGCAGAGCGCACAGGCGACTGGGAACTCCACACATATTGTGTTCGCAATATGATTCCAGTATTTCACGCAGGTGGTCATTTTGCATACGCAAAAAGTTCTCATCTCTATTTGCAGCAGATGAATGAGCTAACAGAAATAATGCAACAGGATGATTTGAAGTTGTTCACTGAGAAAGGTTACTTTACCATAAGGCGCTCAGATCAATTCTGGGACGGGATATATTCTGATCAGACCATAGAGCAGTGTTTAATGAGAATGTTCAAGCTCCCTGGTGGTCTCACACATGGCAGGGGAATAACCGATAGCACTGTTGCGAAATGGGTACATGGACTACCTCTTTGCCTTCCGATATGTAATGCTCTCGAAAATTTTGTTCATGTTCACACTGGTCATGGCGAACAACATCGGGATCTCCGTCAAAGTTCACAATTGACTGATGCCAATGATATCACCAAATTATTGAACTGGCTCAGAGTGCATTCCCCCTTTCAGAATAGAGATCCACTACAATTAGTCTCTATAGCGACCGGGCTTGTGGCCGACGAAACTGTGAACTGTGACCAACTTCGCAAAATTGGTGAATGTTGCGTATCGAATGTTGTAAGCAAAACGTTCAACAGCATCAAACTACGACGTGTTGACACTGTGAAGTCTTTCGCATCGATGGCAAATAGCATCAAAGTCCGTGGAAGTAAGGTAGTGATTGACCCCACAATTCTGTTCAACCGCATCACATGTGTTATTCAGTCACAAGCAGAGATGGAAGAGTATCTCAAATATGAACGCGCCCCGAAACCACCAGCATTGTTTGATTCTGCTGGAATGAGGAAGACACAGAAAAGCACGCTCGGTAAGATCCTCAAAACATACGGTTCCGAGCAAACTAAAATCCCAGAACTTTCTCTGTTTGTTGTAGATGGTGGATTTTTATTGAGGGCAGTTGTATGGCCTAAACAGTCTTCATATAAGGACATATGTACATCATATTCCAATTATCTAGTGAGACATTTTGGGGCGAACGTCGTGGTTGTTTTTGATGGTTATAAATGCTTGTATACAATGTCAACAAAGGGCATGGAACAAGCCCGTAGATCTAAAGACAGGTATTCCATTGATATCAATATCTCACCAGAGTTACCAGCCACCACACCCCAATCCGATTTCCTTGCAAATGCCAAGAACAAAACCCAACTGATCGATCTTCTAATGCAGGAGCTATCTGCTATCAATATTCAGTCCAAGCAGGCCGAGGCTGATGTACTGATAGCCGAAACTGCACTTGACATCGCTCAAGATGACAACAATGTTGTCGTTGTGGGAACAGACACAGACTTGTTAGTCATTCTTACCTCTCGAGTTCAACCGGGATGTAATATTCACATGATGTATTCCATTACCCCAAACTTACTAGTTTCAGTTAGTGAAATAGCAACCAAAATGGGTGACCATAGAAGCAGCCTCCTTGTAGCACATTCTATAAGTGGTTATGACACTACTTCTGCACTCTTTCGAGTTGGTAAGAAGAAAGTATTCAGTACAATTGTCTCCGATGTTACTAGCGACTCACAACAGTATGTCAACACAATTTTGGCGGATGACAGTACACCAAGTGCAGTAGCCGCTGCCGGGGAACAACTTCTCCTGATCTTATACGGGAGTAAAACTGTTTCCTCTCTCGACCAATATAGATATGTCACTTACAAGCGTTATGTAGCAAAATCTAAACTGAACTCGAGAAATAGAATTTACTGCACCCAGTAAATTCAAGACTTTGTGAAAAGGGTTAAAGTATCAGGAATAAACTATACAGAAGGAGAATTTATGGAGGCTTATTTTCAGGAGTAAATTATTTTCAAACAAATCAGAAATGGATTTTCGTTAATAGTATTTACATATATTCATACAGCAATCAGAATTTTTTTTATAAGAAACCAGAAAAGGCATATATGAGCATATATGAGCATTCAAAGGGTTCGATAAACGAATCAGAAGTGGACATTTTTGGCTCTGCCCACCAAGCTGATTGATGAAATACGTTCATGAACTTTTGAAATGCATTAAGGTGTAATGAAACGCATTCCCCAGTCTTTCTGAATAATATGCACTGGATGACCTTGGTGACCTCTTTCAGGCGGACCATATATTGAACCTCCAACAAGTTTTAAATCAGTCGGTATAGTCCCATGTATACACCTACTTTAAAGAAATGGCTCCACCAACTACAGATCTGTCATTTTTGGGCGATGATAGCAAATATTTATTATGATCTAGAAGCCTCTAAGGCAGTAAGCCTACTGTATCACACACAAGGCCTCAAACTAGCTGAAAAAAACAAAGATGAGTGCAAACTGGTTGTTGGTAACCAGCATGCCAAAACAAATAGAGATAGGACGATTCGTATTTGAGTTATCGAGCCGACAAAGGGTGCATAGACTCTATATTGGGGATAGTGCCATAAAAAACTTAAAAGCCCCAAGAGCTCGTTTAAAGGCCTACCCTTAAGAGCATCTAGTGCCCTAAACAAGGCATACATAAAATAAGATGGTGGAATCTTGAATCATGGCATTTGCGTAAAGAGTGGCAATATGACAGGAAGCGTGCAAAAGGTTCTACCGTCATGAGTTAAATGATGTTGTTTGATCTTCGTGGTGAAGTATGAAGAGGGCGGTGAAGTATGAAGAGGGTTAAAGACAGACCATTTAAATATTCCATTTCATTAGTTCATAATTGTGATAAGTGTTTCGAGAGAGACGCTTACCACTCGGCCCGAAACCTGTTGATCTTGAGTTATGATTGAGAATGAAAAAAAAAATAAAAAATGCAATGAAAGGTGAAGGGTTATATATTCAACTACAATTAATCAAGTGTTGTAAGATAGATCTGTATAATAAGCAAATTTTCTTGCCACTCAAAGAGTTTTTTTCAACTTGGTTTGGGGATGGAATTTAATTCTGATCTGACAGCTGATAAGAGTAAATATGTGTCAGGCTGTCATCTATAGCAACTTCTCTCTAATTTGATTGTTTACATTATTCTCTTGTGTATATAAATATAAACAGCTATTTCTTTATGATGCTTTTCTGTTACAAAGAAATTAGGGGGTATAAAAAACTCTGTGGCCCAATGGACCACTCCCAAAGGTTCCCTGATAACATAGCTGGGCCTGTACAGCCCCAGGACAGATTATTTATTTATTTATTGGTGTGTAAGGTCACATATTTCTGCATAATGGCTAATCAGGACCACGACAGTTTTACGGGTGGAGGAAGCCGCAGTACCCGGAGAGAACCACCAAGCAACGGCGAGCAACTGTCAGTTCCCCAACATACTAATTCCACACAAGCAGGGTTAGCATTGGTTGAAGACAGGTGCACCATCGACGTGCAGTACGCCTTAATACACAGCGTCACCGTGCCCCCATGTGGGCAATGGGGGTGAATTGTCTTGCCCAAGGACACAACGTGGTTGCCGCAGGTGGGATTCGAACCGAGGACCTCTCGGCTTGTAGCCTGCGCCTCTACCAAATCAGCCACCGCGTCCCCCAGGACAGATGATTTGTTTTTGAGTTATCGTCAAGACAAAAGGAAGGGGATAGAAAATATTCATACAGGAATCAGAACATTTTTATAAGAAACCAGAAATGGCATATATGTGACCAGCATTCAAAGGGTTTGATACACGAATCAGAAATGGATATTTTTGTCTCTGCCCACTAATTTGAGTGATGAAATGCATTCATAAACTTTAGAAATGCATTAAGGTGTAATAAAATGCATTTCCCAGTCTTTCTGAATAATGCCCCCATACTAAGATCTTCAGAGGGTTAAAATATTCCCTTTAAATACTCCATTTTAATCCGTTAAATGGGGGCGCATTGGCTCAGTTGGCAGAGGTGCAGGCTGCAAGGCGTGAGGTCCTCACTCTGTCCTTGGGCAAGCCACTTCACCCCATTGCCCACATGCGTGCATGGTGGCGATGTGTTCTAAAGCGTACTGCACATCGATTGTGCACCCGTCTTCAACCAATGCTAACCCTGCTTGTGTGGAGTTAGTATGTGGGGGATCTGACAGTTGCTCGTTGTTGCCCGGTGGTTCTTCCCAGGTACTCCGACTTCCTCCACCTAAAAAACTGTCGTGGTCATGATTAGCCACTGTGCAGAAATATGTGACATTAAACGCCAATAAATAAATAATCCTTTAAAAATGAGCTCAATCCAATAAAGGGTCATAAGCTATGTTTTTTCAAGCAAAAATGAAAAGATAATTAAAACTAAATAGACATTTCTGTGAATAATGTTGACCGGTTTTCGCTGTTATGTTCGCTAAAGGGTTAAGAATCCCTTACTTTGGAAGGCACACTGAAAAGGTGTCCCATTCCACATAGAATTAAATGTTATGAAAATAAAGCGAAAAACATTAAGTTTCTCAGCTGACAGTACCTGCTTTTGCACTCCGGAGGGATGGAACGGCACAAATCAGAGACATTCTCTTAATGGCACTTTGACACCAAAGGTTTCTGAACTCTCGGTGAGGCCGAGATGAGCGCAGTGAAAGACTATAGAACCCCTCTAACAAATTAGTTTTAAACAGTCATAGCACTAACACAGTTAACAGTACAGTCGACCATGCCAGTATTGCATTGTTACCGGCACCCTGGCAGTTTTGTGATAGGTTTCAACAATTATTCAGTGCAGTTTTATGGAAAGGGTTAACTTTTATTCTGCCTGAAATAAAATATGTGCAATCCACATTGAAGTCTTGAGAGGGGTTAAAAGCATTGAACTGAATAAGATAGGTTTCAACAATTATTCAGTGCAGTTTTATGGAAAGGGTTAACTTTATTCTGCCTGAAATAAAATATGTGCAATCCACATAGAAGTCTGGAGAGGGTTAAAAGCAGTGAACTAAATAATTTACAATTTATTTCCTTGCAAGGCAAAGGGTTTCTCTCAACTTAGTTTTCAGGAACTAACATCCCATAATGATGACAAGGTCAGATTTCATTTTGACAGCTCACTCCACTGGTGTTTACATAGTCTCCAGTGTGAACATAACATCGTATTGCTTGGGGAGAATTTACTGTATCAGGAAATTGGAGGCTGTGAAAACACTGTGGCCTACTGGGCCATACTGAAAAAATGTGATTTCCAGCAATTCTGAAAAATGCACTCAATGACCCCTAGTTCACCTCCGTGACCTTTACCCATATTTTGAACCTCCATCGAGTATCGACTCATTTGGTGTTGGTCCCAGGTCTGTAGGTCATACCATGCCTGAGATATGGGAGTGACATATGTTCAAAATTTTGGCCACGCCCACTTTTTTTTACGTAAAAATGCATGTGTGTATGTCAGGAATACTTTAAGGGTAAAAAAAATGTGATTTCCAGCAATTCTGAAAAATGCACTCAATGACCCCTAGGTGACCTCCGTGACCTTGACCCACATTTTGAACCTCCATCGAGTGTCGACTCATTTGGTGTTGGTCCCAGGTCTGTAGGTCATACCATGCCTGAGATGTGGGAGTGACCCACTTTCAAAAATTTTGGCCACGCCCACTTTTTTAATGTAAAAATGCATGTGTGTATGTCAGGAATACTTTAGGGGTCAAAAAATGTGATTTCCAGCATTTCTGAAAAATGCACTCAATGACCCCTAGGTGACCTCTGTGACTTTGACCCATATTTTGAATCTCCATCAAGTTTCGACTCATTTGGTGTTGGTCCCAGGTCCATACGTCATGCCATGCCTGAGATATGGGCGTGACCCACTTTTAAAAATTTTGGCCACGCCCACTTTTTTTTCACGTCAAAATGCATGTGTGTCCGTCAGGAATGCTTTAGGGGGTCAAAAAAATGTGATTTCCAGCAATTCTGAAAAATGCACTCAATGACCCCTAGATGACCTCCGTGACCTTGACCCATATTTTGAACCTCCATCGAGTGTCGACTCATTTGGTGTTGGTCCCAGGTCTGTAGGTCATACCACGCCTGAGATATGGGCGTGACCCACTTTCAAAACACCCCTACAGGCACCCCTGATACCCCAGGAATCTGAAAAACATAGGTGGCCGAGAACTTGTGGCTGTCTATCAGCATGCCAAAAATCAACGAGATAGGGCAATTCGTTTTCGAGTTATCTTGCGGACAAAAAGTGATGAGAAGACAGAAGACAGGAGAAGAAGAAGAAGAAGAAGAAAAAAAAAAAAAAAAAGAAGAAAAAAAAAAAGAAAAAGAAACCGTGCAAAAACAATAGTCTGTGTGTTTCACACAGACTAATAAACCCATCGACCTAGCCTCACTCCCACCAAGCAGCGATGCTGCACAACAACATGTCTACAGATGTTATCTCCAGGTCCAACAATGGCTGGGCACTTCGCTTCCTCCGACGGATTGGGGGGTGGTCGCTAGACAATGGACTTCTTGTACCGACTGCAGCCACAAAGCCATGTGCCCCCGATAACCTACTGAATCTGATCAGTTGTGGTTGCAAGAGTGCTTGTACAAAAAGGTGTGGGTGTAAGAAGGCAGGACTCTCTTGCTCAGGTTTGTGTAATTGCAGTTCGGATTCTTGTAACAACCACAGAAACACTGTCCTGTCGGAAATTTCTGAGTTCGATGAATATGTATATAGGTCATGTCATTTCTGTATATAGCGTTGATAATAGTCAATGTAACTTAATCCATGTTGATTGATTTGTACATTCTGTAAATATTATTTATTGATTTTTGTACATTCTGTAAATATTATTTATTGATCTAATGCTGCCAGACACAGACGTGTCTGTTCGGTCCCAAGCCCGAAAATAGTTGAGTTCTCATGCTGACGAATTTTATGCCAAAAGGGGAACTCGGCCAGAAGCAGAGGGGGTCTTCCATAATGTCTATTTTGTAAGCAATGATAAAAGTCTTCAAATGGTGGTGGATTTTTTATCGTCTGTCCAACTAACATCCCGTTCTGTACTACGACCCTTTGGGCAAATCCGTTAGGAAAATCGTCATTTTTTGCGTAAATCCGATAGTTTTTTGTGAATTTTCAATAATTTTTCGCAGAAATTGTCACAGAATGCACATTTTCCTCTAGGTAAATGTATATTAGACATTATGTAGCTCGAAATTCGCGTAAACAAAAAATACAGTTGGATCAATTCGAGGTTACAAAGTTCGTGCGATTTTTTTTATTTTTTTCAAACGCGTTTTCGAAAAAAAGGCTGTAGAAAAAAAAGCTCAACTGGGATTTTAGGGGACTTTTGTCTAATCGTTCAGTGACATGTACTCGACATTCCCTGAAAAAATCAGCTTTCTCCGATTTTTTTCCCTAGTCAAACCTAATGTTCTTGGGCTAATAGAATAGCGAAGTATTGCTAAGCCAGTCATTTAGAATGTCACAGGGTTGCATTTGGCGAAATATACAGTACGGCCGCAGTGGATTGGTCACTTTTCACGGGTGGGCAATATTTCCACGGTCGCAGTAATATCAGATTCCAAACACTAATTATAGGAATAATCATCAAAAATTTAATTCATGAAAAACCGGGTACAACCCGGTGCTTCATTAATTAAAACTCTGTTGGTGATGGTTTTTATTACCTGGTAAAAGCATGCGTGGACATCACTTTTCACGCATGCATTATGACCAGTCAATGGCGACTGTACTGTATTCTGGGTAATTACGGAAGCTGAAAAATGCACAAGGAGCCATTATTTTAAACATATTTTAGACGTGGTAGAGGTTGTGCTATATTAGAAAAGTTCTCCCCACCCCGAACCATACCACTCTCATTTCCACCCGCATTACTTATCGAAACGAGCTTCGGCACGGTGAACTTTAGGTACCCACAACATTCTGCCGTGCCAATTTCACACGCGCACCTTCATTTTTGGACATGTAAAATTAAAATGCTTTGAATATGTTTCACATATTGCATAGAAAATGTTACTACTTGGGGTTTGTTTCTGATGTGTAATTTTAGGCTAGAGTTTTCACTGAAAAATTAGTTTCATATACCATACTACATTTCTTCTCACCTTATGACTTACACGATGTGCAGTGAAATATGGGCTCTAGCAGAGTGATTAGTTACGCATATTACATTCAAATAGTTTCTGGGAGATATGAGATCAAAGATGTTTTCCCCGACTTGATTTCAGAATAAAAGATTTGTTACATATACAGTACGTGGAGAGTGGATTGTAACAAAATCACCCGCGGAGTGGAGTTATCACCCAAAGTATCACTTTCGAATTCTGTACATATGGGCAGAAAACGAAAGCAATGTTACAGCCAATGGACCTCCGAGTTCAACCCTGAGGTCCAATGGATGGAACTTTGCTTGTGATTGTTATGCTTTGCATCCAATTTGCAATTATTGTTTGGGTGGAATCTCCACTCTGCGGGTGATTTAGTGACAATACACTCTCCACGTACTGTATCCCATTGAAATGGCCTCTCGTCCATATGGGTTCTACGATATATTGTGAGATGGGGGGTGGGGGGGGGGGGGGGGTGGGGGTGATGATTTAATGATTTATTACATACATTTCGTTCAAATGGTTTCTTATCTGTATGAGCTCTAGAATGTGCAATGATAAGTGTGTTCCCCCTGAAAGGTGTTTACGTATATAGCATTCATAAGGTTTCTAACTTATATGAATTCCAAGATGTGTAGAGAAAATTGTGTTCTGATTGAAAATTTTATTACATGTATCGCATTTAAGTGGTTTTTGTCTAGCATGAGTTTACACTTGACTCCAAAACAAGAGGTTTGTCTGTCAAATAGGTATAAAACATTGAGAATTCAGTGGTTTTTAACGTAATCCTTTGATATATTACACGATGTTTGATTTAACAGGAGTTTATATGAAGTTAAAGGCTCAAATTTACATCCAGGGTATTGCGAATGGTTTACGGTGGTTATTCAATTTAGAGATATATATATTTATTTAATTTATTTATTTATTCATTTAAGTGGAGTCCACTGAAGTTTTCAGTGAGTTTCAACATGCTTTACTGCACATGATTTCCAACTGAAAGATTTGTTACATATATTGCATTGAAATGGTTTATCACCAGTGTGAGTTCTCTGGTGTGTTCGGAGGTTTGTGGCATGACTGAATGACTTGTTACATACACTGCATTCAAAAGGTTTCTCGCCAGTATGGGTTCTAAGATGTATTATGATGCCTTGTTTGGAACTAAAAGATTTGTTACATATAAAGCATTCAAATGGATTCTTACCTGTGTGTGTTCTAATATGTCTTGAGAGGTTTGAGCTATGATTGAATGATTTGTTACATATTTTGCATTGGAAGGGGTTTTCACCAGTATGAATTCTAAAATGTGCTATAAGACTTGATTTGCAACTAAAACATTTGCTACATATATTACATTCAAATTGTTTCTCACTAGTATGAGACCTGAAATGTATTGTGAGATCTGTGCTGTGATTGAATGATTTGTTACATATATTGCATTCAAACGGTTTCTCACCAGTATGAGATCTGAGATGGGTGGTGAGACTTCTGGTGTGACTGAATGATTTGTTACATAAATTGCATTCAAATGGTTTCTCACCGGTATGAGACCTGAGATGTAAAACGAGATTTTCTTTGCGAGTGAACGATTTTTTACATTTATTACAACCAAACAGTTTATCACCTGTATGAGTTATTTTATGCCTTGTAAGGTGTGGGCTATGACTGAATGATTTGTTACATACATTGCATACAAATGGTTTTTCACCAGTATGAGTTCTAAGGTGTATTGTGAGATTTGAGCCGTTACTGAATGACTTGTTACACACATTGCATTCAAAAGTTTTATGAACAGTATGAATCCTAAAATGTTCTGTGAAGGTCGATTTCACATGAGAAGATTTTCTGTTGATATCACATTCAAATATTTTCTCATTAGTTCCACTTTTGAATTGTTTTGTGAAAACTGATTCCATTCTGTAAAACTAGTATATAATGTAACATTTAATTGTCTCAATTGATATCAGCACTCCGAGGATGGTTTGTGTCTTTTGTCATATGTCGACTTCGGGAAATATCAAACAACTTTAGACGACGTGGTGTCAACAATCTATGCATAGGATGATCCTTTCAAACAAAACACGTGCATGGTTAATCAACAACCCTCCATTCATTCTCCGGCGAATTCTGAAAAAAACATGATAATCATTTCAGCATGAGTAGCATAAAATTCACACTGAAGAAAATTCGGAGCTCAGTTGATGAAAAACAAAACTTGAAGGGGTCAGGATTAATTAAACCAGCAGCCCAACACAACAGGGTTGTTTTTCACAGAAGAGCACTCTACTGCATTTCTTTCAATTGTATAACTCTGTTAATTGTATAAAATTTACAAACACCTACCACACCCAGTGATGTAGCCACCCCAAAGCAAGATGGTGTGTGTGTGTGTGGGTGGGGGGGGGGGGGGCAAACTCGCAGAGCCTTTAATGGGGGTGGGGGGGGGTGAGGGGGGGGGGGGTGCGGGGAAAAGCATTCCAAGCTTTCATATCTCAGAATTTTCCGTCCCTGAAGTTTGAGCGAGATAACCAAGGTAACAATAATCAGGATTTCCACTAGAGGGAAATAAATGCGTCCGATATGGGGCGTCCACGGGTCGTCGATGGGGATTTTTGAACTTTGGAATTCAAAATTTTTCTACCACGGGCCGAACCATGGTTCGGCCTATGGTAGAAAAAATTTGAATTCCAAAGTTAAAAAATCCCAATCTCCTTGCATCTAAGCGGATATTTTGAGGTTTTTCATGTCTTGACGACTGTCTACCAATTCACTGACACAGATATTAAAACAAGCAATCTACAACCTACCCCCATGGACCTTACCCCCTATGATTTTTATGCCATTTTTGGACATATTTCGAGGACCAACTCTGGAGGAAAGTGTGGGGGGGGGGGGGCGAGTCCCCCCCTCCGTGGCCACGTCATTGACCACACCTTCGATACTAACATGACTTGCCAGTTGCCTAGAGATGAGATAAAAAGGCAACACCAGTTAACTGAATACAAATTTTTGTTATCTGTCAAAGAATTACTCCAAAATCCACTGAATTCTTCACATTATAAACATTTTGTCCTAACTACATCTAATATTGGCATTTAAACTATTAGAACTATTATAAAAAATATTTTGTTTTCCTAGGATCATTGAGCTCTGTCAAACACGACATAGTGGAATGAATGCTCAGTTTACAACTAGCCAATAGGAAATAGCCCAATACCCGTTAATTGTACGAATATTTTTTTTTGTCTGACAAATTGGCTATTCAATAAACTGGGTTCCATTGTATTTCACTTTATATGAAAACCAGATACTCACTTCCTGTGTAACAGGAATTGAGCCTCGGCAATTTCTAACATGGGGTGGGGTGAACGACTCCCCAAGGGCTAGAACCCCGGCCGAAATCTCCCTGTTAGTCTCCAGACTCACGAGAATCTGGGTCAACCAGAAAACCATGGAAGAATATAAATCAACTATAGAGGTAGAACAGTCATTAAGTTATGTGTGGTGGTCTGGATGAATACACAATAAAATAAGAAAACAAGAAACCAAAAAATGATTAATTTAAAGTAATTTGTATATTTTTTATTCTTACCAATGGCCCAGACTTACCTGGTGCAACCGCAATATTATTAAGGGCCATACACAAATTTTGAACCCTCCAATCCTCAAAATTTGCATACAATACCGAAAATTAAAAGTTCTATCTGCCCCCCCCCCCCCCCCCCATACTTCTAGTACTTGCGCATGCGCTGTACCCAGGAAGAGACCGGAATTGGCACCACATCATTCTTCGTAGTTGTGCCTACTGAAATGATAACTCAGCGGGGAGGTATGAGCGCCTACTCATGGGAGGGCCATCCCTGTCTGGGTCATTGGTAAGTATAAAAGAATATACAAATTACTTTAAATTTATCATATTTTTATACTAAAACCAATGGCCAAGACTTAGCTGAATCGTAAAAAGGCGAAAGGCCTAGGACTTGAAAAAAATAGCAGACCAATATACAGCTCCTTAGTCTGCATTAGAACCCCCAAGGTGAAAAGGAGATTAACAATTTAAGGAATTACCTATATGTCTCTCTATACAACAATAGAGAATACATCCCACCGAAATAAGGAGCAACATCCGAGTAATTCCCTATTACTTAGCATAATTGATTACGCTACTTGGGTGTAACGAGCCCCAATTTTAAGGCTAATCCGGAATAAGACACTTAAAATTAGGAAAAGCGTGTCCGAGAGTGAGGGACTAACGCCCACAAACATACTCCATATATAATGTATCAAGCTGTACATAAGATCGGAATAATCTACAGACTATAACGGCTTCACTCATAGTTACACACTTATTATGAGGCCAGATGAGGTAAAGAGAAAATCCCCCCCACCCCCCCCCCCCCCCCCCCCCCCCACACACACACTCTTTATTTTGGGGGAATAAACTACAAAACAAAGAGGGAAGCGGTTTGGAATCAAAGAAAAAGCGGTACCTAATAATATAGATATTCATCTAAAAGGCATCCGGCTATTAATTATTACTAATTTATTGATGCTTAACGCCACATCTGCAGCTAAGGCTATATTGTGGCGATCCCAATGGAAAGTTAACTGACAGAACTTATACGCTTCGCAGCCAACAGACAGGCGATCACAGGTGTACAATTAATTCCAATAATGAATCTCCAAATTGTAACCGTACAAGTATATGAGAATAGGAATATGCCTCGAGTACCGCTTCCGAATGAACATGGAACAGGATACGATTAAAAAACCCGTCACGGACCATCCCCAAATAATTCAGTGTTCCCCAGGTACGTTAAAACCAATGACTATTCGGAGAAAGAATATACCACTCCGAATAATGAAGCCAAAAATAGAGAACGTATGCATAGACAGCCTGTTGGAAACTCCCTTACTGATGCAAATAGCCCCAAAATTCTCATAAGCTCTCTACCAACGCAGAGCCAGAATTGCAGAGAATCCATTCCATAATACGATTGCCTAATGATATATACATAGTATGCACGCAATAAACGGAATCCCGTCTGTATCCTGAACGACTAATGTTGTTAGTCTGCGACCGAAATTCCAAAGAGACAGTAGTCTCAGCTAGCTAACGCGGTTTATTAGTCTTCATCTCCATGAAGACACATATTTGTGTCACCTGCGGCCTTGGAAAGGTCACTTAACGGAGACTTATAACGTTAGCCGCAATATATAAGAAAAAGACCGCTGTAAATATATATATATAAGGCCACTATGACGCTAGACGCTAATGATATATAGACACAGACCGTTCTTAATTCACATAAGCCAAACTAAGACGACAACAATAGGACTAATTGCCTGTGACGCCCAGGAATACTACCCCGAGAAGGAAAACGTAATCTTTCCTTCTAACGGCCTTATTCCAAAAAGCTAGTGGTCTCCGCGTAGCTAACATAGCCTAGAAGTCATATATCGGTGAAGACAAATATCTATGTGTTACCCTGCAGCCTTAGACAGCTCACTAAACGGAGCCTCACAACATTTGCCGCTAATGTATAAGAAAAGACCGCTCTAACTATGGTTACTTTCCACGCGTGGGCAATATTTCCACGGACGCAATAATATTAGATTCCAAACACTAATTGCAATAATCATCAAAAAGTTAATTAATGAAGCGCCTAGTACAACCCGGTGTTTCATTAATTAAAATTTTACTGATGTTGATTTTTACTAACTGGTAAACACATGCGTGGACATAACTGCCCACGTGTGGATTACGAACAATCCACGGCGACTGTACTGGAAGGCTACTATGGCGTCAACAATAGCACTAAATGCCTCTGATGTCTAGGAATACAACAACGAGAAGGAAAAGACGCACTTATTCCTTCTAATGGCTCTGTTCTCAACACGACAGCTGTCTCAGCCTATCTCTGAGCTATCGATAGTCTATTCGTAAGGAATAGATCATTGCCTTTCTTATACTATTGCTAACCCAAGGGGGGGGGGGGGGGGGTCGTTAATCGGACCAAAAGCCTTCAACACCTAAGCCAAAAGATCCGTCAAGGAAAGATCTTCGTCTTTCCTTCGCCCGGTACCTTAACCTGTTTTTTGCCCAGCAAACGCAGACTTGTGTTCAGATGGAACAAGATTCGAATAGCTTATGCATAAAACTTCAAAGTCATAATGTGCCGTTCCGTCAGGGATGGAGAATCAACCTCCGTAGCCTTCTCACCATCTGTCTGTTCCAACTGAAACATGATCAACACCATCCCTGGACCAACCCAGCGCCGCCCGACAGCTCACTACCGGAGACTGTTGACGCAAGAACCTGCGACTACTGGGATGCTGCGATACGCTGCGCAATCTGCGGCAGCAGGTCCATGAACGAGGCTTGCAGAGCAGCGATTATCTGCTTCTTCACCATATGCTGCTCACGGGACGGAGATTTGTCCCCAGATCTTTCGATGCATGTCTCGTCTAAAAATGCCTCGAACGACTAGCTACAGGTTAATCCGACTTCGGTGGTGAGGACTGGGAACACATCCGTGGAAGAGCATGAACATGCGAAGTCTGCTAGCAAGTCTGCAGTCTAACGTGCTTCATCGATGAAGCAGAGGAAGAAGCCATAGCTGCAACCGACCCCTACTACAGCGTGGAAGGAACGTCCCGAACCACAGGCGTGAACGGGCATCCAAACTCTCTAAAGTTTCTCGAAGCGAAAACAGTCGACTCGACTGTTGACGGTACGGAGAGGGATCTCCAGCTCGCGGTCTGGCTCCAGCGTTTCGTTTAGAAACTTATAGGCTTCTACAACTTAGCGTGCTTTTTCATGGAAGTAGAGGAAGACGTCACAACAGCCCACCCCGGCTGAAGTGTGGAAGGAGCATTGTTCCGATTCATTGAAGTTTCTCACAACGGACAAACAGTCGTCCCGACTGCTAACGGGACGGAAAACGCTCTCGAACTCGCGATCTGGCCACAGATCTCGCCGAGTATCCCGTTGAGAAACTTGTAGCCTAATCGCCTTTACGTACCCTTCCATGTAAAAAGAAGAAGCCACAACCACAACCGACGCCGGCTGCATTGAGGAAGGAACACCCCGACGCGAGTTCCGACTCATTATAGTTTCTCGAAACGGACACAGTCGACCCCGACTACTAACGGGACTGAGAGGGTTCTCCAACTCGCGATCTCACCCCAGATCTCGCCGAGCGACCCGTAGAGAAACTTAAAGGCTTCTTCTCTTTATTGCCATCGTCGCTGGGTGAGCTTTACAGTATAAAGTGCTCGCACTACACACATTATACTACTCGACCGCAACGGCCTACCCGGCGTTTCGGCTCCCTAAAAAGGGACCACCACTGCACAGGTCGAATTAGCTGCATGCAGAGAATTACGCTACTCTGGCTTTAATCCTGTGCAAATATCATGAGCACCTTGGCAGCTAGCTCTGTTTTACTCATCAGAGCGGGGCTCATCAGAATGCGACAACAGCAGCACGTAACGGACAGGTGTCAAGCCTTTGTTCCGTGGCTTCTGGACTTACACTTAGTACCAATTATTATAATGGCAACAACAATAATGAAGCCAAAAACATAAGTCCGCTGCACTCCCAAAAATAAACATCACAAGGATACTTAAAGATAATAACAACAATTTTCGAATAAAATTTTAAACAAATGTTCGTAAAATTTTGAATGAAGACTAAGTGCCCCAAGGGAACCTCATGAGCCCAAGGGCGTCTCGACAGAGGCTAAGTGTGGGCAACTACTAACTAAATAAAGCTAAACTATAGGAATAAGATATACTATGTATCTTTATAGAAAAACAGTAATTGTTTTTAAACTAAACATTGAATTAATACGAATCCAAAACGTTATTGAACAGATACACGTGTAACAACGTCAAGAGGAAAACCTCGAAACTAACCAACAACAGGCACAACAAAGGTCCAGTGTCAGTAACCGATCAACAACCACCTGATGCAAAGCTAGATCTTCATGAGAAGAAAAAACAATGCATCTGGTAGAAGATACAAGGATACAGAAACGTCCTGAACAGAAATAGACAGGACGTAAACATAGGGGATGAACAGAATACCTATTCTGTTCACAAGCTAAACTCCCAAGAATTTAATAAACAAGAGGCCCCACGGGGCCTGAAGCGCTCATCTTGTACAGAACACAATTTAAACAGAGTCCAAGAATGAGTCTACATTAAGCAAGCCATCTCCATAGGCTACACTGTCAATCCTTGAGTCCCTCAGGGGTGACAAAAATAATCTGGGCATCATGCCTTTTCTTCAGTTGATCATAAGTAAAATGTAGAGCTCCCCTATGAAGCCCCTTGATACAACCTATGTGGATTAATCTTAGTACCTCTAGAGGGTACTGAATACAAAATTTTTAATTCTTCAGCAAAATGGCCAATTCCGACTCCCATAGAGAGCCCAAATATTAACCCAGGCTCTTGATTTGAACACAGTTAAATCTGACTTCCCTAGAGATGTTGTGTACCGAATATGAAAGCATTCTGACTGTTGGATCTGAAGAAGAGAAATTGTAAAGAAATTTCTTCGAATTGCACTAAGTTCAAATTTGGGCTACCATAGCGAGCCCAAATATTGACCTATGGATCCGATTTGAACAAACTTGAATCTGACCCCCCTAGAGATGTTGTATACCAAATGTGAAAGCATTCTGACAAGTGAATCTGAAGAAGAAGATTTTTGAAGAAATTCCCTCATATTGTACTAAGTTAAATTTCATGTTCCCATATGGAGCCCAAATATTAACCTAGGCACTCGAATTAAACAACCTGGAATCTGACCCCCCTAGAGATGTTGTATACCAAATATAAAAGCATTCCGACTGGTGGATCTGAAGAAGAAGATTTTTAAAGAAATTTTCTCATATTGCACTAAGTAAAAATTTGGGCTACCATAGTGAGCCCAAATATATACCTAGGAATTTGATTTGAGCAAACTTGAATCTGACCCCCATAGAGATGTTGCATACCAAATATCAAAGCATTCTGACTGATGGATCTGAAGAAGAAGATTTGTTTAAATTACCCTCCATATTGAACAAAGATAAAATTTGGGCTTCCATAGGAAGCCCAAATATTAACCTAGGGACTTGGTTTGAACAATCTAGAATCTGACCCTCATAACAATGATGTATACCAAATATTAAAAGATTCTGACTGGTGGTTCTGAAGAAGAAGATTTTTAAAGAATATTCCCCATATTACCCTATGTTAAAACTTCGGGCTCCTGTAGAGAGCCCAAATATGAACCAATGAGCTTTATTTCTACAAACTTTTATCTGACCCCCATATGAATGCTGTATACCAAATATCAAAAGCTTCTGATGATTGGTTCTGGAGAAAAGATTTTTTAAAATTTTTGCAAATATGCTGACTCAGCATTTTTTCGATGCCCATTACAGAACACCCTAACATAAACGATGGCAATTTTTTTTTTACCATTCAATTCTACTGGTTGTAAGGATACTTCATACCAAATAAAAGCTCTCTGTTCCGTGGGGTTTGGGAAATATGGGCGTTTGAAAATATTTCTATTTTTAGCTCCCAGGGTTCCCATGGGGATGCGGGAATTTTTTTTTTTGCATGGGTCAAGTACTTATGACCCAATACTACCACAAACCAAATTTGGTTCATACCGGACCATCGGTTCAAAAAATAGAAATTTTGGGCGGGGCCAAAAATCTTACCCCTCCTATTACAAAGCCAAATATTACTTTACGAACTTCGTTTGAACAAACTTGATTCTACACCTCATATGGAAGCTCCATAGCAAATATCAAGTCATTGTACACACTGGTTCTTGAGAAGAAGATTTTTAAAATATTTTGGAACATTTTCCCCCACTCCCTCCCTATGGGGCTGGGCATGCTGAGTTGAACAAAAATGAAATACCCCTTTGGGACCATCACTCACACAAACTTTCACTTGAATTGGCCCAGTGGCTTTGGAGGAGAAGACCAAAACATGGTGTTGACGGACAACAGACGACGGACGCCGGACGACAGACGATGGACGACGGACGGGAAGCAATTAGATTAGCTCAGCTTGACTTTGTCAAGATAAGCTAAAAATACTTCAATAAAAAAAAACGAAAGAGCATGGGAGGGTTCAGGAGAGGGAAGGGGAGTAATACTAACAAACCAACAGTGGAGTCATATTATAATGACGACGTTCAGAAGTATATCTCGAAATTGGGGAACATGAATGAGTATAAAGTTACAGCCCTGAACATCCGAAATCACCGTTATTCACTCCCAGCATCCTGATGAATGTTGACTCCATGAAAACACAATTGATTTGTGTCTGGCATCTTCAAAAATGAGAATTTAAAGCACAGATCTCAGTGCAGTTGTTTCTGACTTTGGGCCAAACAGAAGAATGATGTTGGCGCCAATTCCGCTCTCTTCCTGGGTACTGCTCATGCCCAAGTGCTAAAAGTATGGAGGGCCAGATAGGACTTTTACTTTCGGTATTGTATGCAAATTTTGGGGATTGGGGGGGGGGGGGGGTCGGGGTCAAAATTTGTGTCTGGCCCTTAATAATATTGAGGTTGCACCAGCTAAGTCTGGGCCATTGGTTTTAGTATAAAAATATAATATGATATGAAATGGACATGAATATGAATGACGGATAAAAAATCACGGGCCCACTACACTTTCACCCAAAAGAGGTTTAAATTCCACACAACATATGTTCAGTAAATGTGGATGCTTCGTCCAGAACTCGGACCTGGAGAGAATCGCTGTCAGAAACGCTGATTCTCATCAGGGCAGAGTTGAACGGGTCCCAAAATTATGGAACCCAGTATGGTTGACCTTTTTACGGGTTATAAAATGTCCCCATAACTAACCTAGTGTATGGTTTACGTTTTGCCAGCTAGTTCGAAGCTTTATTGCCAAACATAAAGTGGACGACGAATTATGAGCGAGACAGCACTTATATAGGACTAGCGGGTGATACCCAGTGTTGCACGGGAGATGGTTATACATGTATCAGCCGTTTTCGAAATAAAAGGTCAAGGTCACCAATTTCAAGGTCAAGGTCACCCCGCGCGGGCACCCCGATAAAGTCAGAATGATCGATGGGTCAATATACCCGCACATATGAAATTTTAGACCGATCGGCCCTGCCGTTTTCGAAATAAAAGGTCAAGGTCACCAATTTCAAGGTCAAAGTCACCCCACGCGCACACCCCGATAAAGTCAAAATGATCGATGGGTCAATATACCCACACATATGAAATTTTAGACCGATTGGCCCACCCGTTTTCGAAATAAAAGGTCAAGGTCACCCCGCCCTGGCACCCCAATAAAGTCAAAATGATCGATGGGTCAATATACCCGCACATATGAAATTTTAGTCTGATCAGCACAGTCGTTTTCGAAATAAAAGGTCAAGGTCATCAATTTCAAGGTCAGGGTCACCCCGCACGGGCACGGCACCCATCCCATGTTACTCGCAGGGACGAATTACCCCCGTGTAGAAAATCTGAGATCGATCGGTCCAGAAACGGAGGAGTTCACCCGGAACAAAGATAGAGAGAGAGAGAGATATACATGTAGAGATAGAGATACAGATACAAACATTCACATTTATATATTAGACTAGCGGGTGATACCCGGCGTTGCACAGGAGAAGATGGTTATATCAGCCGTTTTGGAAATAGAAGGTGAAGGTCCCCAAGTTCAAGGTCAAGGTCACCCCACAGGGGCATCGCCATAAAGTCAAAATGATCGATGTGTATATACCCGCACATATGAAATTTTAGCCCGACCGGCCCAGCCGTTTTCGAAATAAAAGGTCATGGTCATCAATTTCAAGGTCAAGATCACCCTGCACGGGCAAGGTACCCATCCCATGTTACTCACAGGGACGAATTACCCCCGTGTACAAAATTTGAGATCGATCGGTGGAGAAACGGAGGAGTTCACCCAGAACAAAGATAGAGAGATAGAGATCATTTATATATTAGATAATTTCGCAGGGAAAGATTTCGAATACTGGAATCTGATTGATCCCTCGCTTTCACCTCGACGAAGGAAACAACAGCACAATGCACTACGGCATGAACCAATAAGTTACACTGGTTCATTTTAACATGGAAATGACCAGAAGCCAACAAAAACCGAATTAAACTTCTGTTATGAGTGGACGAATAATAACGGAATAATTTAGAACTTTTATTGTATATTATATTTCAACTGCTGTTACCAAATCCGTTACACCTGAAACAAAACTGAGTGAATTCGAATCATAAGCAGCCGCGTTCGGGATCGTTCAGCTGATATTACATGTAGTATTATGTGTAATAAATTCAATTCTGTTGATAAATATCACAAAATGGATAGATATGAACAACCTGGCAAATAAATATGTTATTACCACCATGTGGGGTTCCGAGAGAGTGTTTTGTAGCTAAGACCTCGTCTCGGAGTGTATATCGACGTGTCCGCTAAGACATATGACCCAGAGGCGAGCTCTCCGCTTCAATACACCATCTTGAAGACCTACATGGTGGTAATAACCAATTTATCTTACAATATTCTCCCTTTCCTGACTTTTTCGCACAATGAAGAGATTGAGTACATTTTTAACGGCGTCTGTCTGGACAGCCATTCAACGTATAGACCGATAAATGTCTTTTTATGAATGAAGATCATGACGTCATTGTATTGAGTTCCTGTAAATGATGTAATTCCCATTCATTGCTCTACTTGTACTATAGCCGCTGAAGTATATACTAGTGTCTCAGTTGAATATTTCTTTGATTTATTCTTCATCTTTCACGCATACTAGGGCTATATAAAATAGCACAATGGCAAAAAATCTTGTCTTAAGTACTGATGACTGACACTATAGGCCAAAGCATTTAACACTGAATTCAGCATACCCCAGAACTGACACTATAGACCAGAAATTAACATAGGATTCTCCATAGGGTTTTGGCCTATAGTGTCAGTTCTGTGGCCTATAGTGTCAGTTCTGGAGGCGAGAAAAAGATTTTATCTTTTTCTCGCCTCCAGAACTGACACTTTTGGCCACAGAACTGACACTATAGGCCAAAACCCTATGGAGAATCCTATGTTAATTTCTGGCCTATAGTGTCAGTTCTGGGGTATGCTGAATTCAGTGTTAAATGCTTTGGCCTATAGTATCAGTCATGGGGTAGGGAGGTCTTCCAATTACTCTATACTGCCAAATATGTGTATTTTGCTTATTAATCAATCTTTCCATACTTTAAACCATACAACACTTTACTGTATGGAAGGATTGGTTATTAAACATACAATATCTTACCCACAGTGGAAACTGAACTTTTTTAAAATACGGAATATATGTACACAGAAATCTATTTCATGGCATTGTTACCCCCGTTAACATAACAGATGGGAGACTCAAAGAACCGCTAAGACAGCAAAGGGATAAAATGTGTTTAGTTTAATTGGCGCACTTTCTCGCAAGTCTGCGCTATTAAACTAAACACATTTGATGTGAGGGTGAAACGCGAAATCATCTGTTCTTACTTTCAGGGGAACTTACCTCGAGCGTGGTGGATATCAGACCTAACATCTGAAAACCCACCGGGATGGTAATCTTCTCCGGCACGAGTTGTAGAGGTGACGTTTTTTTTTTTAGTTGATCCACAGCATCGTAAATCTTTTCTAGCATTGCCAGAATTTTTCCCCGCTCTGTCTCATCAGTTTGTACTTCCACATCTCTTGTATTCTTTTCACTAGGTGTGGTATCATAATATCTCCAATAACCGGCATCCATAGCCTGTAGATCTTCAAAATTTATAGTTGTAAATTCTGACATTTTTTCAGTGTAATGATAAAATGAAGAAGTTTTTGCTTTCAATTTATACTATTAGGATTTGTTTTCCCTCTCTTTTTACCATTGGATGAAATTTTTTGGGGGAAAACTCCTCCCAATAAAAAATAAAGAAAGTCTTTATTTTTTATTAGAAGGAGTTTCCCCTCCAAAAATTAACCAACAATAGAGAAGCCCGCCTAAAAATCAACCAGTCTGGGAAGAAGGCGCCAGAATTACTCATTTTCACAATGAGTAATTCTGGCGCCTTTTCCCTCCCTTGAATTACTATCAAATAAAGAAAGTTTTTATTTTTTATTTGAAAGTTTCCCCCTCCAAAAAATTAACCAACAGTAGAGAAGCCCGCCTAAAAATCAACCAGTCTGGGAAGAAGGCGCCAGAATTACTCATTTTCACAATGAGTTATTCTGGCACCTTTTCCCTCCCCTGAATTACTATAAAATTCACTAGGCTTCCCCCTCATACCACCAATGTTCTTATTGACAAACATGAAGATTGAACTAAGCATCGAGGTAGAGAGCATAGCACAGAGCGGTGACAGAAGGGGACAGAACACTGAGCACACAGTCATTCCAAGAGAAAATCTACGAGAATTGGCGAGGAGAGGTGTTGTGGAATCTATTTCATCACAGACCATGGATGAAGCTCGAGGGGCCCTTGAGCTATTTCTTAGAAGGCTGATGACAGATAGTTGCTGCTATGCCACAGACAGAATCGGTTACCCAAACAACATTATCACAAGAGCCGATGTTCTACGAGCTGTTAGGAAGAAGCATGGAATAATCTTGCCAAAATAAACATACATTGTTTATTTTAAAAACATAAAAACGGCCCTTATCAGGGCCACCATATTCTTAAAAAGAGAAACTTTATGCACACTCAACCAATATGATAGAATATAACTGAATTCTTATTTCACGACACAAAAAAAAAAGTATCTAAACACTGTATTCACATTTTCAAAATTTTATTCCATGAAAATTTACAGATTTGTAAATGTCTTTTATGAAAATGTCACTTTGAAAAATGTTCACATCTTCTTGCCAAGTTTCCCCACTCTAGTTTGAATGTCTTTAGCTTTTCGTTTTCTTGTAACTTTCATTGGAGGTGGTTCTAGCTCTGGGAATAAATTTTCTAACTCATCATTGATTTCTATTTTTGTTTCTTTGGGTGTATCCATATTGTATAATAATGTATCATCATTATCATCAAACTCTGGTAACACAGGTTCTGCTAAGTCAACTTTCTCATTTGTAAAGTTTATATGGGAAGGTGGTGGTAATGGTCGCGTGCTCATCCCCTGTAAAGTGTGGTTGTCAATGTCTTTTTCATCAAGTTGTAAGTTGAAACCTGTAATCGGTAATCTATCTTCTGCATGCTTTATGTATTCTGACCATGGATAAACTTTTACCAGTCCTCGTTGATCAACAGCTGGTGAACCCCATCTTGGTTGAGACACAGAGTTATTCGATAGCTTTTTCAATCTACATTCATTAATCCAATGTCCTGTCTGATTGCAATAAAAACATGGCCCTTTGTCTGAAGCTGTATTTGCCCAATGTCCTTTCTGATGACAAATGGAACAAATCATCTCTTTAGGTGTTGATATCAATTTATAAAATTCATTCACAAGTCTTCTAACTTCTCCCCATTTAGATGGTTTATAGTAAATACTTTTAGCATCACTTGCTTTCTCCATTCTTGGATCAGTGTTCATCTTTAACTTTTGGAGCGTTTCAAAAATATGTCTTGTCTTCTTGAAGTCAAAAGCAAGTGTGAAACATCTTAAGATTCTTCCTCCTTTTATACTTTTTTATACTTTCTCGATGAACAGAAATTTGTGTTTCAAGAAAAAATATTTTTCCTGAAAACACAAGATTCTGTTTTCAGACTTTTTTTGTACACTCCAAAATGGTTATGGAAATATTTTGAAATCTTCAAAATATTTCCATAACCATTTTGGAGTGTACAAAAAAAATCTGAAAATAGAATCTTGTGTTTTCAGGAAAAATATTTTTTCTTGAAACACAAATTTCTGTTCGCCGAGAAAGTATAAAAATGTGGGTAGGGGGAGGTTTGGATCACACAAGCTTTTGACTTGACAAGAGTGAAAGACGTGATTTTTCCAAAAGATGAAGAGATCATTAGTGGACTACAGTGATTCAGAGGATAATGACACAGAACCTGTTGCATTAGCTGGTAAGAAACAGAGATTGACTGAATATGCTAAGAATACAAAATCTGTACACTCTGAAAAGAGTGTACAGAATTTATATTCCATTCATCCTCAGTTAATGCGTGCATCCAGAAAATTTCACTCTGAATCACATGTATGCAGAGTGACTTTAAAGCAATTTGATGTCACTAATCCGCTCGAGTTTTTAACTGAAATATTTGATTCAATGGTGAGAGATGTGAAGGTAGAGTGTGGTATACAAGACAGAGATCCTGTGAGGATCTCCATCAGCCATCCAGGCCTTGATGTAGGTATTTTTATTCCTTTCACCAAGGCCTTGGGTGTCACTGGAAAAACAGTGTTAGATGAGATAGAAAAAGTTATTCAATCGAATTATAAATTTACGATACATGACGGTCAATTATCTTTGGAAGTGACACACACGCGCCTACCACAAAGCACCTATTTCATTTTCAGCTGTGGGTAAACTGGTTGGAAATAAGAAAAGTATTGTTGAAATAAAAAATGTCCATGATTCCATGTGTTTTGCAAGAGCCACTGTGGTAGGAAAGTGTTACGCCGATAAAGATGAATCTGAGCTTTGGCAAAAGAAATGGAAGAAAATTCGATATTCTGATAGACCGACACAAGAGCGAGAAGCTAAAATATTGATGAATAAAGCAGGTCTCAAATATAATAAACCTCGTGGGTATGAGGAATATCACAAAATTCAAGAGATAATCTCCCCAGACTATATCATTAAAATTCACCCACAATTTGTCAAAGAAAAGTTCCTATTTGAACCACACCAAACTACAAAAGAGAGTAAAGTTATTCACATTTATCACCACGACCAGCATTTTGACACTATCACTAAAATCACAGGGTTTTTAGGCTGTGGTTACTATTGTGAATATTGCAATGTAGGGTATAACAACAGAGAATGTCACAGATGTCCAAAAGGATGTGTCTGTTATTCTCCAACCCCTTGTACACCTGAACATTCTGTTCACTGCTACACATGTAATAGAGACTTTGTAAGTTCAACTTGTTATAGAAATCACTCAACTCAAACACATGACCAAGAGAAAACAATCTGTCAATTAGTGAAAAAATGTCTATCGTGTAACATGTGCATTTACTTTGGGAAAGGTAAACACATTTGTGATGGTTTTAAAAAATGTAAATATTGTCATCAAATAGTCAAATTTGAACATTATTGTTTCATTCCAAAATACAAATCACCTGAGAATGACAAAATACCAAAAGTACCATTTGTGTTTTATGATTTTGAATCAACTCAAGACTCAGGAATCCATATCCCAAATTTATGTGTTGCACACCGTGCATGTGGTGAGTGTATTTGTAAATCTATTGATGAGAAGTGTACACGATGTGACAAAATCGGAAAAAGAGAATATATCTTTAGAGGAAAATCTACTTTGAGTGATTTTTGTGAATGGCTTCTCAGTAAGGAAACGAAGGGGCGACAGCAATTGCTCATAATTCAAGAGGGTTTGATGCACAATTTATCTTAAGACATATCATTGAAACTGGCACATCAAAACCTGATGTCATCATGAATGGGAACAAAATTATTTCTCTGAAAGCTTGTGGTGTTAGACTCATTGATTCATTGAGTTTTCTTTCTATGAGATTGGCACAATTCCCTAAAACATTTGGTTTGACTGAACTAGCAAAAGGTTATTTCCCTCACCTTGCAAACACGAAAGTATATCAAAATTACACTGGACCTTACTTAGATGCAAAATTGTACATGCCTGACTCTATGTCTCCCCCAGCCAGAGAAGAATTCATTAAATGGTACAATCAAAAATTTACTAGTAATGCCACTTTCAATTTTGCCAAAGAAATGGACATGTACTGTAAATCTGATGTAGACATCCTCCGTAGAGGTTATGGGGAATTCAGAAAACAATTCATGGAATGTGATGGAATCGATCCTTTCAGAGAAGCTGTGACTTTAGCCAATGCATGTAATAAAGCCTGGCGGAAAAATTCAATGCCAGAGAACAAAATTGGTCTCATTTCAGACATAGGATATCCCACTGCTGTTCGATATTCCATGAAAGCTATTAGACTCTTACAGCTACTAGCACAGGAAGAAGGCATACACATTCAACATGCACTAAATGGTGGGGAAACTAGAATTGGAAATTATCACGTAGATGGTTTTCACAAAGAGACAAACACAATCTATGAATTCTTTGGGTGCATGTGGCATGGATGTGAGACTTGCTATCCTGACAGATTCGAGAAAAATCCAATCAATTCACAATTCTATCAATCCCTGTATAACAAGACTCAGACCCGCATAGAACATTTCAAATCATTGGGTTATAATGTACACATAGTGTGGGAACACGAACTTGATCATCTATGCAAAACAGACCCAGATGTTCAAGCTTCTATAGATACATTTTTCCCACACATGGATCCCATTCAGCCACGTGATGCATTGTTTGGCGGGAGAACAAATGCCATTACATTACATTACAAAGTTGATGAGAATACAGACTCAGAAATTAAATACATAGACATTTGTTCACTCTACCCATATGTCAATAAACACAGAGAATATCCAGTCTCTCATCCGACTATACTCACAAAGGAAAACATGGACACTGACAAAATAAGGGAATATAGAGGACTTATCAAATGTAAGATCCTACCCCCTCAAAATCTTTTTTTACCAGTTCTCCCCATTCATTGTAATAAGAAAATGACATTTACACTCTGCAAAACATGTGCAGAATATGAATCAAATCACTGCCAACACACACCAGACCAACGTGCAATAGTAGGTACATGGACATCTGTCGAACTTAACAAGTCATTTGATTTGGGTTACACTTTAATTGACACTTATCAGATTTGGCACTGGGATGAATGGTCTTCAGATATCTACAAACATTATGTGAACAAATATTTAAAAATGAAACAAGAAGCTAGTGGCTTTCCAGATTGGGTGAAAACAGAAACAGACAAAAACACATTTAAAAAAGATTAGGCACAAATTGAAAACATCTATTTGGAAAATGTTGAAAAAAATCCAGGAAAAAGATCGTTTGCCAAAACCATGTTAAATTGTCTCTGGGGAAAGAATGCACAAAACAATATCAAAAGTAAAACTAAATATATAAATGAACCGTCCGAATATTTTGATATAATACAGAGCAAAGACAAAATTGTGAACAACGTGGAATTTTTTGAGCATGATCAATTTGTTTTAGTAAACTATATTGACACTGCAGATGTTTACACACCACACAGTTCAGCAAATGTTGTTGTAGCATCTTTTGTGACCGCGTATGCAAGATTAGAATTATATAAAGTTTTGGAACAATTGGGAACACGAGTTTTATACTTTGACACAGACAGTTGTATTTACATCCATAATCCCTCACTTTGGAACCCTGAAATTGTAAATAGTAGATTAGGTCAATGGACAGATGAACATCCAGGGGCAAAAATCACAGAGTTTCTAGGTTTAGGTCCAAAAAATTATGGACACAAATATATTAAAGATGGAGAAACACACACCACATATAAAGTTAAGGGTGTTACTTTAGATTACAAAACATCACAAAAAGTTAATTTTGAGAGAATGGTTGAGTGTGCAGAAGACAGAGAGAATTACAAAATAAACACTGAATACAAACATAGAATTAAACGAAACAAAGACAGACAAGTCACAAGTGAAGCACAAACCAAAACATTCAGATCTGTATATACAAAACGTTTTGTAGTAGATAAATATGATACCCTCCCCTATGGGTTTAAGGTATAAATATCCGTCACAAAAACTCATTTCATTTTTGAACAGAGAACAGACAAGATGTCTTTACCACTTGATCCTGCTTTCCCTAATTATTAATCAGAGTTAAAAAGACTTGAAAGTTTTCATTGGACTTCCTACCCAGTCTTACAATCGAAAAAAGAAGAATTAGCCAAAGCTGGATTTTTCTGTGTTGGGGTGGTAAAGTGAAGTGTTTTGTATGTGGACAAGGTTTACATAATTGGGAAGAAAAGGATATTCCTTTACAAGAGCATGTCAAGTATTCTCCAAATTGTCCTTACATGAAACTTATTAGAGGCTGTCAGTTATATAAACCACCCACATGTATGCAAACACCCCCCGATAAAATATTTGCAGTCATGGATAATGGGTTCACTTTAAAACAAATATTTTCAACAACGAAAAAATATGATAAAACTCTAGATGATTTTCCAGATTCAAATTCATTATTTGCACTCATGGTCATAGATGATCAAAGTACATCATCATTTAGTAAAATAATTGGCAATCATGCCGCAGTACATTTCAGAAATAAGTTAAGTGATTTATTTACTGACGGTCCAGAAAATGATTTTCCTGACTGCCCTGATGTACAAAGTACATCAGAACAGGGAGAAAAATCATCACTTTGATTTCAACCATGGAACCAGTAAGACACATCTTAGAAAACAAGATCACACGTAAGGCATTATTATATGCATTTCAAATGATCACTCCTGGTTATCTAACAATAACAAAAGATTTCATTCAAAATCAATTAGAAAAAGATGGAATGTATGGGGAATTTTGTAATGCATTACAAATCATGAATGCTTTTTACAAAGATAATGTAAAAAATATTTGGACAAGAGTTATGTGGGATTTTATTATTTATGATGAACAAATTATGAATTATTTATATAGACAATGTTTGCCACAAATAGATCAGAGTTCTTCAGAAACTTTATTTGAATTAAAAGCGCCCTTAAAAAGAAAACCCACTCATAGAAATGAAGAAGCTATGGAAATAGAAAGTATATAAGTCAATGTGTTGATATTCCTTTTGGTAGAAAATAAAAATCATGGCAATGAGTGATTGTTTATTGTTTCAACACCCCTGTAATATCTTTATAGCAGGCCCTAGTGGATCGGGGAAGACAGTATTTGTCAAAAAGCTAATTGATATGAAACATGACTTATTTCAATACCCACCACAAAAAATTGTTTGGTGCTATAAAGAATGGCAAACTACATATGCTTTACTTAAAGAAAGTGAGGATAACAAATTCATAGAAGGTATTCCTGATGATGAATATGAAATTGTCAGTGATGTCACTATTCCACATCTTGTAGTTTTTGATGATATGTTAGGCGATAAAGATGAAGAAAAAATTAAATTATGGTTCACATGAAAAGGCCATCATCGAAATGCAAGTGTCATATACATCACACAAAATATGTTTCAACAATCTAAATCTAGTTGTACCATAAGTTTGAATGCGCATTATATGATTTTATTTCAAAATACCAGAGATAAAGGACAGATTAAAGCATTAGCAAATCAAGTTCAATTACCCCATTTAAATGCATCTTATCAAGATGCAACGAGTACTAATCATGGTTATTTATTAATTGATTTTCATCCTAAAACACCTGACTCTTTGAGATTAAGAACTGATATTTTTCATCCTTGGGTGACACAAAATGAACGGGGCCCCATCATTTACACAAAACTATAAAAAGCTGCATCCATAACTTTTTGTGTCACTTGGTAAAAACTTTTGTTGATGAGTACACATCACAATGGTATCTTTTATCCGATCATTAGAACAATTGAGTCAGCAGACAAATCCGTTTGCAAGAGAAAAATTACTTAAGAAAGGTTTCAAGAAAATTTTAAAATGGTTTACGTTAGCAAGTAAAATCATACTCAATAAAAAAATTAAATTGCCAAAACAAACTCTAACATATATGGATAAGCATAGGCAGGATTTACAACAACTTGCAAATCCAAGAGTTGATCTTGCAACCAAACGAAACATTATTTTAAAACCAGGTGGTGGTGGATTTTTTGGCGGTGTTATTATTCGTAATTTAATTCGATGGGATGGACATAAAACAAGTCGTAATTTTTATTCACCATTTACAAAAACAAAAAGTAAGAAACGAAAATTGTCTAAAAACAAAAAAATCAAAAGAAATGTTGATAAAAATTACGTGCGTGCAAATTTCTTAGTCACTCCTCAAAAACTGACAAAAACAAAGTCTGTTTTAGTGAGCAAACTTCAAAAACAGAAAAAAGTACCACCATTAAAGTTAACACGTGGAACATCTGGTGGCTTTAGAGTATCGCATGATCCTATGATGTCTAGACAGAGTGTGGGGGATGTAGCACTGAAAGAAAATATTCCAATGAGAGCACGATTCACAGCGATGAATGCACAAAAACCTGTTGAGAGGATAAGATCTTATTTTAGTTGAATAAAATGACTTGCATTTGTCTGCCATATCATTTTATGAATGGTCTTTGTAGCGGAAAGATGGTAAAACAATCTCGTAAAATTCCACTAGTTAAAAAATATGGTGGGGTGTTATTGGCACTAAGTCAAACACCACCAGCATTTCAAAAACAAATTATGAAAAATGCACCAAAAGAATTAATTGTGTGGCAGAATGTTGTCATAATCTTTTAAAAGGGAACATACATCTTTCCCCTGTTCAGAAATGAAAATTACACCCGAAACGTGAACAACTAAGATCTCTTGCTAGTAAATCATTATCACTTAAAAAGAAAAAACAAATTTTAAATCAAAAAGGTGGGTTTTTACCATTACTTGGTTTACTTGCACCAGCTGTAGGACTTGCAACAAATCTTGCAAATAAATTAGTGAATAAAATATGAAGAAAATGGCTATTGTACCTTATCAAATGATGGAAGAAATGCAGCATTACAGAAGTGAAAAATCTCAATGCCCAAGATTACCACCTGACCCTCAAATTACTAATACAGCGCTGCTGCAAAATGAATTATCATCCGTGTTAGAAAATTCAGAATTATCAGAAAGTGAGAGAAAACAAAAATACGGTGAAAATTTACAAAAATTTCAAATGTCATATAAGAAGGCATTACAACCAACACTGGTTATACCCGAGACAGACCGAAAGTCATTGTTTTTACGAGATCGTATTTTAGAAAGTGTTCCTGTCACAATGATGCGTAAAGCAACTTCATTATTATCTGCTTTATCATCTCATCCACACATGAGTTGGGATAATCAGGGTGTTTTAAGTTATGATGGAGAGCCCATAAAAGGTTCAAATATCATTGATTTAGTCAATGATGTTCTCAGACATCGAAAAGGCTTTAAACCAAGAGGGTGGGAAATATTCAATCGTGGTTTAAAAGATATAAATATTCCTCAAGATTTTGTTGGAAATCGTGAACGTTAGGTGTGGATGAATAGAGAACAGGATGGCAAACCCAATGAATATCAAAGTTCCCCTCAAGATAGTTGGTTAGAAACTTCTCTTCCAACAACTCCAAAACGTAAACTACTTCGAGGAAAGAAAACACCTAGACGTAGATTGGCAAAAAGTAAAATTCCTGATAAATGGGAGGCCTATTGAATAATTTATTAACCGAAATATATTACAATACAAATCACCCTGCCAGCTATGGTGGTATACACAAATTATACAAAGCAGCCCACGGTAAAGATAAATCTGTTACACTTGATCAAGTTAAAAAATGGTTGAAAGGAGAGAGGACTTACACTTTACATAAACCCATTCGTAAAAAAATTTGCAAGACGTAAGACTATAGTGGGTGGTATTGATCAACAATGGCAAATAGATTTAGCAGATTTACAAAGTTTACAATCTTACAATGACCGATTCCGATATTTAGTTTGTGTCATTGATGTTTTTTCGAAATATGCATGGGTTTTACCCATACACAATAAATCAGGACAAACACTAATAAAATCCTTCCAAAGAATTTTAAAAACTTCTGGACGTAAACCATTATCTTTACAATCAGATAAAGGTTCTGAGTTTAAAAATAAAGATGTGCAGAAATTTTTAAAGAAACAAAAAATTCATTTTTTCACAACAGAGAACCCCGAAACAAAAGCTAGTATTGTAGAACGTTTCCAGCGCACACTGAAAACACGAATGTGGAAATATTTTACACACAAACGTACGTTAAGATATATTGATGTGTTACAAAATTTAGTTGATGGATACAATCAGTTTCCATCGTAGTATTCAGACAACCCCTGCATCTGTATCAATAGAAAATGAAATACAAGTAACACAAAATTTATATGGTAAAAAATCTAAAGAGAAAAAAATAAAATTTAAAATTGGTGATACAGTACGTATTAACAAAACCAAACATACATTTGAAAGAGGGTATTTACCAAATTGGACAAAAGAATTATTTAAAATCACCCATGTAAAACATACAACACCACCCACTTATAAACTCGAAGATATGGGGGGTGAAAATATACAAGGAACATTTTACCCACAAGAAATTCAAATTATAAAAGATGATAAAAAATATATCATTGATTCAGTTCTTGCCAAACGTTCAAGGCGTGTTAGTAAGAAACTCATCAAGGAACTTAAAGTACATTGGGAAGGTTATCCTACGAAATTTGATAGTTGGGTAGCAGAAACAGATATAGTATAAAAAGAATATGTCACTAAATGAAAATACATTGAGTAGCAAAAGTGCAAGTGTTGAAGTACAAAATCAACAAGCACAATTTAATTGTTGTGGAAGTCTTGTTGCAAAAAATCAAGTAACTTATTTCACACAAATAATTGTCATTTGTGCAATTATAATTACAGCCATCATTCATCTTAGTTTACAATCCCCAAACAAAGAATTGTGGTTAGTGTTATTGAGTAGTTCTTTAGGATATATTCTTCCAAGTCCAGGTTTAAAATATTTGAAACCTCACGATAAGAAAAATGAATTCATTTTACGTAACACTGCTGCGTGATAGTTCTATGGATATATTTCCAAATAACACACAATGTTGTTTTCAAACAAAATTATCTAAACCCATTCATATTAATAAAGAACATTGGGAGGTGGGTTTAGTTGAAGTAATTTTACCTTCGGAAGCAAAAAATATATCAGATGATGAAACAAATTTTAAAATCATTGTAACAGATTCAAAAATATCAGCACGCATTAATAATATTAATAAATCGTTTTTCAAACATACAGTACGTAAGGGTGTTGCTGCTGTTGAATTAAGTATTTTATCAGGTGCATATGCAAATGGTGGTCATGTTGTAGAAGCAATAGAATCAGAAATTCAAGACAAACTGGGTGATATTTTTAAAGAATTTGGTGTGTCATTTCATCTTGGTTATTCATCTCAAAATTCACGTGTAAAAATTGTATCAAATAGTATTGGAACAGTCGGTATTCAATTATCACAAAGTTTATCAGAAAAATTGGGGTGCAAAGATATATTTCCAGTAATATTTCCTAATACGGCCAAGAATGCTTTTAAATATAATGTGGATTTAAATGTGGATTTTAGTCAGCTCTTTATTTATTCCGACATAGCAGATTATACATTTCTTGGTGATATAGAAGCACCCATTTTACGTGTAATACCTTTTGAATCACGTGAGGAAACTTTGCACATTCATAAAGAATTTGATAATGTACATTATGTACCAGTATCAAAATCTTCTTTTGATCAGATCACTATAAATATAAATGGGAATACTGGTAAAAACATTCAGTTTTCAAGTGGAAAGAGTGTTGTCAAGTTGCATTTTAGACAGAGACATCAACTCAATTTATAAAAAATGCCTCCAGTGTATCGAGGAGTAGCACGACAATATGGTTATGGATTAGGATCCATTTTTCCCTCAGCAATAAGATCAGCTGTACCATTAATAAAACCAATTGCAAAAAATGCATTTCGAACTTTAAAGAAAGAAGGATTAAAACACGGTTTAGAAATAGCAAATGAATTGATGAGAAATCGTAAACCAACCAAAGAAGTTATGCTCACTCATGCAAAAGATCTAATGACATCAGTGGGTAAAGATGCTTTGGGGATAAAAAGACAGAAACGAGAACCAAGACATCACTCTGTCATTCGTTCTCAAAGAGGGAAGACACGTAAACGGCAATCTTATTCAAAATGAGATTCAAGACCACTTGATATATTCGATTAAATCATGATGTTGCATGGATCTTGCGAGCATTTTTGTAGTGGATTTGATCCAGATAATTATCACCAACAGCGAGTGGTATAGAAAATATTGGTGAGATTGAGCAATTTCCTCTTGCATCTTTAAATAATTCTTCACCAATAGAATTTTTAATCCCCAGACAAACAACCAAGTGGCTAGATCTTGCAGCATCTACACTTGAGGTTCAGTTCAAAATTACAAAGCAAGATGGGGGTGATTTGGAAGATGATACGAATATTACCCCTATCAATAATTTCTTTCACAGCATGTTCAGTAAAGTTGATGTGACACTGAACGGTAATTTGATAACCACCAATACAGACATGTATCCTTACAGAGCATTTTTTGAAAATCTGTCGAGCTATTCAAAAGATGTGAAAAAAACACATCTAGCTGCTAGTGAGATGTGGTATATAGATACCCCTGGCCAACGTACTGCAATTGCTAAAGATTCAGCAAACAAAGGTTTGGTTGAACGTCACAAATTAATTGCAAACAGTAAATCTGTACAGCTAAGAGGGAAAATGCATTTAGATTTGTTTGTGCAAGAGAAATATTTACCAAATGGTGTGGAAATGAGAGTTAAAATTCATCGCTCCCCAACTAAATTTTGTCTGATTGGTGGTGTAGATGGAAAAATCGAAATTCAAAAAGCCATATTCAGAATACCAGCTTTGGATTTAATTCCTAAATTTGCGAATGATATGAATGCACAAATAGATCGAACAAATTATAAAATGCCCATTAGACATACTGAAGTTAAAACTTTTACCATTGGAAACGGTCTTCGATCAAAAATAGAAGACCATCTGTTTCATAAACAGATGCCAAAACGAATAATTCTTGGTTTAGTTTCAAATAAAGATTTAAATGGAGATATTGGTACATCTCCATTTAATTTTCAACATTTCAATTTGAACAATTTGGAAATTACAGTGGATGGACATTCCATTAAATCACGTCCCTTTGAACCAAATTTCGAAGGTGGACTTTATCTAAATTCATATTTATCATTGTTTGAAGCAATGGGCTATTTTGGACAAAATCAAACATTTAATATATCAATGCAGGTTTATGCAAAAGGATATACTCTCTGGGGAATTGATTTGACACCTGATCAATCAAGCAGTGGACCATTAGCTCACCCTATAAAGTCTGGCAACCTTCGAATAGATCTTCAGTTTGCTCAAGCTCTGACACAGGTGATCAACATTGTTGTCTATGCAGAATTTGATAGTGAAATACAAATCAACAAGTTTAGAGAAGTGATATTTGACTATTAACAATGAGTAAATGTGAACATTGCAAGATGTACAAGGAGATGAGACAAAGAATAAATATAATAAGGAGAGAGAAAACTCACAATGAAAAACTGTTCCTTAGATTATTTAAAGAAATTGTTGTGGGTGAAGTGGCACCTTTGATAAAACAAAAAGTGAACAATCTGTGTCCTGCATGTCGAGGAAATCCTGGACAAGAACATGACTTTTGTATAAAAAAAGATATAAGACCATGGATTAAAATGTATATGGCAGAGTGTATGGAAAAAGTGTGCCCATCAAGTGTACTATATAAACTGTACATACAAGCAAAGAAACTGAATATTGAAGGCTGTTTTGCAAAAGTGAATTTGAACTTTGAAATATACGCTTATAAAGACATTCAAATGTGGGCAGATTTAGTAGAGAAAGAGTGGGGGTATTTACACCACTCTGTTAAAGAAGAAGAAGAAGAAGTTGATTAAAAAAAGAACAGCTTCATAACAGTCCTTTTCAGGGCTAAGAAGAGATGGACACCACTCAGCTACAATATATTCTTGATAATTCTCAAAGGTTATCATCATTGAATGGAAAAGTGTGTTCAAGAGACTTATTACCAAAACAAACGTTTAAAAACAGAAAAGCTGATATTGTGAACACAGATTCATCAAGAGAAACAGGAGAACACTGGGTGGTGATATATTTCAAAGACAATCATTCAGCCATCTACTTTGATTCTTATGGCTTACCACCATTACATAAAGACATATACAATTTCATAGTGAAAAACACAGATTCATGGACTATAAACACAATGAGAGTACAGAGTCTTCATATTGTGGTGTGTGGTATGTACTGTATATTTGTTTTAGATCATCTTGCTAAAGGATATGATTTAGAGACAGTTCTTACTATCAAATTCAACCCAAGAAATTTTCAAGAGAATGACAGAGAAGTCCGTCGATGGTTTGAGCAAAACTATAGACATTATTTAAAATGACTGTAATCAGGTGTCAAAACAACCCACAGAGTTTTTTTTGATAAAAAATTCTATTGTATATTTTTTGTCACTCACTGTTGTGTATCATATGTAATACGTGATAATGCTTTATTGCAAGAAAAAAAACTGGGTGTCGATAATTTCACAAGAAAACAAACATAAAAAAACCTTCCAATAAAGCGGTATCACACAACAATTCTTGATGTAAATAGGGTTTCTATAGATAGTCATTCTCATATCTCGATGTATATATGTTCCTCTCGCTCTATGTATTATATCTCAATGTAAAAAGACTTTTTTTATAGTCAATCTCAGATCTCGGTGTACATATGTTCCTCTCGCTTGATGTATTAAATAGTGGTAGCAAAAAAAACTAACTCTTATTTTCTGTTTCAATGTAGTGGTGACCCATTACCCCACCCTCACCAGTAAAAAAGAGAAGAGATACTTCTCTTTTTTCCCCACCCCAAACCATCAGTAAAAAGAGTTAAGAGATACTTAACTATTTTTCACTGTGGTTAGAGATTGTATGTTTAGTAACCAATCCTTCCATACAGTAAAGTGTTATATGGTTTAAAGTATGGAAAGATTGATTAATAAGCAAAATACACATATTTGGCAGTATAGAGTAATTGGAAGACCTCCCTACCCCATGACTGATACTATAGGCCAAAGCATTTAACACTGAATTCAGCATACCCCAGAACTGACACTATAGGCCAGAAATTAACATAGGATTCTCCATAGGGTTTTGGCCTATAGTGTCAGTTCTGTGGCCTATAGTGTCAGTTCTGGAGGCGAGAAAGATTAAAATCTTTTTTCTCGCCTCCAGAACTGACACTATAGGCCACAGAACTGACACTATAGGCCAAAACCCTATGGAGAATCCTGTGTTAATTTCTGGCCTATAGTGTCAGTTCTGGGGTATGCTGAATTCAGTGTTAAATGCTTTGGCCTATAGTATCAGTCATCACTACTGTCTTATTTATGTCGTTGAGCTGATAAATTATTTATTGTTTAATTATTGCTATCAAAAACAAAAGGGTGACCTTGACATGTGTAATAACTCGATGCCATTTGAATTCATGTAAAACGTCTTCTCTTTCTGAACTGAATGGTCGTGTGTGAGGTTGCTACTCTCAATACAAATTGGTATTTTTCCTAGATGGTTTTACAAGTATTTGGGGTATTTGGGAAAATACTTTCTTGTCGCAAGATAAAATGGTTTTACCAGCAGGTGGCTAAAAAAATAAGATTTGAAATACCGTCCAGTTTTCGAACTTCATATTCCATCACTGGAACCTTTTTGTAGAAACGTGAGTTACTAGTAGTATAACTGCCCCAATAAATGTCAAATTTGCTCACAGCCTGATCTATTAGGAACATTCTTGTTTATTAGCTGCACCAATAGGTCTGAATCTACTTTATTACTAACAGCGGCTCCACTATACATATAAACAGTGTTTCTCTGAAAATGGAACAAAGGAATCAGGCCAACGGGAATAAGGATAATTGTCGCATCCAAAGTCAAAGTGATTAATGTTCCCCACATCATATGAAAACTAATATCCTGTTTTTAAAGCTGGCTAGGTTCATTTGTATTCTTGACATTTAGAAATGTCATTCGAAGTCAATTCTGACGACTTTAATAATAGTACGCCGAATTCCAGATTGTGGTAAGAAGTATCGGACAATAGAGAAATAAACGAACTGACAAAATAAGATCACAAAATAGATGGACATTCATACTCCTAATTTAAAACACAGCCGCGTTATCCGCCTCAGTGCATTATAACTCCGAATCGCCAAGGTGAACAAAGAGATCGACGCAAGTGTGTTTTCGGAGAACAATGACTGTGGATTCGTAAAATAATCCACAGTTATTGTTCTCAGAAAACACACTTGCGACAAGCCTTTTGTTTCCCGTTGGCGAAAGTCACGGTGTACAGGCACATATTGGGGGGGGGGGGGGGGGGGGAAGCTAATGGACCTAGTGGGGGGAAGCAAATCGATCATTTTGAGGGGGGAGGGATCATTTTGAGGGGGGGGGGGGGGGGTCATTTTGTTGTGTTTTAAGTCGGATAATGAACTCGTGGTAAATCATTCGGAGTTAGAAAACACTCAGAAAACACTCGACCCTTCGGGTCTCGTGTTTTCTAACACCGAATGATTCACCACTCGTTCATTATCCCTTACATAACAACTTCACTAGTCTTTCTTGCACGGGTTTTATTTTCATATAGAGTGGAAAAAAACAAGGTTTTCAATTACTATTTTACAACTGTTTCTGCAATGATTCTCGATTACCATCTGCTGGACAGGGCCATCTCGAAGAAAACGAGAAACGATTTTTGCGTGCTGAATTATCAATATTTGAATGTTGACATAAAAAAATGTACAATGAACTGATTGATATGAAAATACGAGCATCTCAGGAAACAAGAAAACATTAGAAGACAAGACGAACTGGATGGTTTTGAAATCGCAAAGCGAATTCCAGAAGTCATCCGACGAAGCACAGCCAACGCCGAACGCCCCACCAAGAATGATAATATATAAAATATTCCAAATACATCATCTCGGGTTCCCTTCGTCGAATTGAGGCATGACTTCATGACAGGATTGTAATATTAGTCAGTCGGGATTATAGTTCAAAACCCATAGCCCATTGATATCTGCAGTGGGCAGTGATGTCCTTGCATGCGTTTACCAGGTAATATGACAAAACGCAAGGCGTAAGAAGGAACCCCAAAGTAACCAACATATTGAAATAGTTCATTCCGCAACCATTACTCCAAAACAACAGTTTATGCAATCGAATTCCTGCAATTGTTTAATTTCAGCCAAACACGAGTACGTATCACAGTACTAAATAATTTCCCACAGGCGACCATTATAACGTTCATTCGAAATAAATATGGTCGCATCATTTTAAATTGGGCATTCAAATATCTTTTGTCAAGTATAGCCCTTCAAACAACCTTTTGTCATGCAACAAATAGGAGTTAAAAACTAACAGAAAGGGAAGTGCTGGTCACATGTACTTATTTCTCAGGCAATTCAAAACACACCAATAGTCAAACGACTTTTTAGGTTCTAAAAGTCCTCAAATCACCCTCTTTATTCATCTGGAACATTCAACAGTAAAGCAAGATGTCAGCAGAATTCTTCAAATGTTTATCGAAACAATATATTTTCCCAAGACAGCTTAGTTTTGGGGATTACATAATTTCCGAGTGCAACTTATCGCGGCCGGTAAATCTAATTAAAATATTTACAACAGTTATACCTATGAGCAAACCCAACCCTACCAAAGATACATTTACCTCTTCCATGTGATGAAAGACTCATTTCTGCAATAGAATTCGACTTTTGGCTTGTGGCAAGTCAAAAGCATGGGAAATTTGTTCTTTTGAAGAGAACTGTCCAATTTGTGTCAAATGGGCTTAAAGACTGGTATTGCCTCCGACAGAATTCCTACTCTGTTACCTAGTGAGTAATTTGGGAGGGCTAAGAATTCACAGCTTTCTTTAAAAACTACCCAAATCCCAAAAGAGAACTAAAATTTGAATCACCACACAAAACCTTTTTACAAAATCTGTTCCAATTAACCATATGGCAAGATAAATAGTGCCCCCACCCCCATGAAACATTTAACAATATGTCAATTTTGTTTCAAAATTGGGGTTGTGCAGGGTTTATAATTCCTCACATTTTGGTGAATCCATTTGGATTCTAGCGAAAATCGTTGCGAGAATTCAGACCTGTTATGGGCCAGTATGGTTGAACCCCTGTAGTATACAGATAATACATGTTAACCCTTTACCCATTACAGCTTTTTAATTTTTACAACACCATCTACCGGTACTCATTTAAAAAAACAAGAGGCCCCAGGGGCCTTAGGCGCTCATCGAATGTTCCTTAAGACACAAATTTTATCAAAAGCTATTCTTAAGGTTCTACAGCGTAAATCTATACTCTCTGTTGAGCTCAAACATCAACAGGACTGAATGGGACAAAGCTGCTAATTAAATATCAAAAGATTCTGCATGATGGTTCTGAAGAAGATTTTTAAAGAATTTTCCTTGAACTGCACAAAGTAAACATTCGCGCCCCTATAGTGAGCCTTAATATTGATCAAAAGACTCAATTTGAACAACGTGAATCCAACCCATACCAAGATGCTGCATACCAAATATCTAAAGATTCTGCCCACTGGTTCTGGTGAAGAAGATTGTTAATTTTTTTTTCTTAAATTGCACTAAGTAAAAATTCAGGTGCCATAGTGAGCCCCAACATTGATCAAGGGACTCTATTTGAACAAACTTGAATCAGACCCATACCAAGATGCTGTATACCAAATATCAAAACATTCTGCCCACTGGTTCTGAAGAAGAAGATTTTTCCTTAAATTGCACTAAGGAAAAATTCATGCCCGTATAGGGAGCCCCAATATTGATCAAGGGTCTCGATTTGAACAAACTGGAATCAGACCCATACCAAGATGCTGCATACCAAATATCAAAAGATTCTGCCCATTGTTTCTGGAGAAGAAGATTTTTCAAGAATTTTTCTTAAATTGCACTAAGTAAAAATTCACGCCCCCCATAGTGAGCCCCAATATTGGTTGAGGGACTCGATTTGAACAAACTTGAATCAGACCCATACCAAGATGCTGCATACTAAGTATCAAAAGATTCTGCCGACTGGTTCTGGAGAAGAAAATTTTTTAATAATTTTTCTATAACTCATGCGGTGCTATCAGAGTTATGCCCCACACAGAGCCCCCCAAGAGACGTGGCCATTTCATTTGAACAAACATGAATTTTCATGAAAATCGGACCAGTGGTTTCAGAGGAGAAGTCGTTTGAAAAATGTTCACGACGACGGACGGCAAGTGATAAGTTGAGCTTCCTTCGGTGAGTTAAAAATTACTCATATTGACTAAGTTATAATTCGGGCTCCGACAGGGAGCCCAAATATGGACCCAGGGACTTGGCTTTAACAAACTTGAATCCCCCCCCCCCCCCCCCCCCCCCCCCCCCAGGATGCTACACACCACATATCAAAACATTCCGACTGCTGGGTCTGAAGAAGAAGATTTTTAAAGAAAATTCCTCATTTCGAACTAAGTTACAATTCACCACAGTGAGCCCAAATATGGACCTAGGGACATGGCTTGAACAAACTTGAATCTCACCCCCCTAAGGATGCTGCATACCAAATATCAAAACATTCCGACTGCTGGATCTGAAGAAGAAGATTTTAAAGAAAGTGAGCCCCAATATCGGTTGAGGGACTCGATTTGAACAAACTTGAATCAGATCCATACCAAGATGCTGCATACCAAGTATCAAAAGATTCTACCCACTGGTTCTGGAGAAGAAGATTTTTTAATAATTTGTCTATAACTCATACGGTGCTATCAGAGTTATGCCCCATACAGAGCCCCCCCCCCCCCCAAGAGACACGGCCAATCTCATTTGAACAAACATGAATAGACATATAGCAATGAACATCCACATAAAGTTTCATAAAAAGCGGACCAGTGGTTTCAGAGGAGAAGTCGTTTGAAAAATTTTCACGACGACGGACGGCAAGTGATAAGTTGAGCTTCCTTCGGTGAGCTAAAAATTACTCATATTGACGAAGTTATAATTCGGACTCC